>OY979710.1:57691592-58291592 GCA_963855925.1 Inga laurina
TAAATATTGCATAAGAACCTCCTCCTTCTTGTTTGTCTCTAAATGGGAAAAAAATTTATAATGGAAACAAATAGATTTATAAGACTTATGCTGCATGATTAATCGACTATCGTTTGACAAAGTTTTCCTAACATGAGAGGGGGAAATTGAATTGCTGGAAAAAAGAACAAAATGAATGTATTATTACTATGAAGTATAGATACTCAAATATAACAATATCAACTAGAAGTTTATTAAACTTTGCATTCATGAAATATTGCATAAAATCTATCAAATGCAATTACTGACTTAAATGAGAATTACTAAATCTCATGCTCCAGCTGAAAATGCTCTAATCAACATAAATGAAAGTGAGGCATGCCTGAAGTATGAGAGAATAATCGGTTTTAAAAGAAAAGAGAAAGAAACAAATAATCAAAATGATCATATTAAGGAGATAAGTACTCCATAATAGGCTAAGATATAACTAACTGTAAAAAGTTCAAAAGAAGTTCAGGTACCTGAAAGTAATAAAGAGATTTCAATGAACTATGTAATACTCCGAAATTTGAGATTTGAGGTATGGAAATAGCCTAAATTAAGTGGACTGCTAAGCCCCAATTTAGCAGGAGCCCAGATTTATCCCCTAATGATTTTTATATCTTTGGGGTATTAAGAAAGTAAAATGGTGAATTTTGGAGAATATAATTATGTTTTCGGTGATATCGCCTATGAGGTAGTGAGCTTGTCATGTGATTTTGAATGATCAAATGATGAGAACAAATTATGAGATTTTACAGGATGAAAGTAGACATCCTAAACTTTAATTTCGTAGGTCATATAAATCAATTAGAGCTATACACAAAAAGATATGAATTTTTGAAGTTAGTCCAGAAAAACTGGAAATTTTCTGGAACAACATGCAAAGATTAAAATTCTGGGAATTTTTTGATTCCATTCAGCAAAAGTATATATTTTTCCTTGAAACTAAACTCAATAAGGGTCCTATAGGCTTTAGAATCACCTCATTTCGATTTTTCTAGAATTAGTTATGATTTTTCAAAGTTTGGGCAGAAATCTGCCAAAATTTTGTAAAAATCCGAATATTTGGAAAATTAAAGTAAATTATTATATAATAATATATCATCATCCTCTTCCTCTTGAGCTCATTTCTGGCGTGAAACAGCAGCTGAAGAGAGAGAGAGAACGTTCAGATTTTAGAGAGAGAAAAGGAGGAGGAAAAACTTACAAAGGTAAGTGATTTCTTCGGTAAATCGGTTCCTAATGCGTATAACTCCGCTCCTAGGTTATTCTTCTATGTATTTAAGGTTTGGGAAGCTCAATTTCATTGGAAGCAAGGGTTAGGGTTCAGGCACTTTGAGAAAAGCTAGTGGGAGCTTGAGGTAACTTCCAAACTCTTATATATTGACTATTCTGGCTGCTGTGGGCAATTTAATCTGTGAAATTTCGCCTGATTGCCATTGGTTTTAATTCTTGGAAACGGGTTGCCCTAGGGGTTATGCTACCCAATTTGATACTAAATGGTAGTTGTAACCTAATGGAATAGTCAATAAAGTGGTTAGGAGTAGAAATGAACGTGTTTACGGAGCTGAAATCGAAAAACCCCAATTTTTCCTAGAAAACCCATATAATTCGGCTAGGGCTGTAAATAGGTCTTAGAGTTTCATTTTCAATGATTTGATGATTTCATTGAGTTCAGGATGGAAAATTAGGTGGGGTTACAGTTGGGCACTTTTTCGGAAAAGGCCGAGAAAGCATAATTACGAAAATGCCCCTAAAACACTGAAATAAGGGCTGCCAAGGGCAATTTCATCTTTTGGTAGTGAATTTGATAATTCCGAGTCCGTATTTGGATTTTTTGGGTGAAAATATGTAAGATTAGTCCATGTCAAAATTTCAGGAAAAGTATAGCCGGACCGGGTACAGTAGGGTCGAGCTGGGTCCCCGGGGGTATTTTAGTAATTTTTCAAAATAGATTCATATAACCCCTAGAAATATTATGGAAGTGTCTAAATGGTATATTTGGAATTGTAGGATCGAATATGAAGGTCGAGCTGTTGGCACGCTTTACGAGGCACCAGTTTCGAGGCGGAAAAGGGTTAAGGTAGGGGACTTACCTTACTTGCATGTATTTGATATCTTTGCTTGTGTAATGATGTATGTGATTGCTTTACTTAATTTTGTATAGCATATTTGAATAAATGAAGCTCTGTTTCTTTTTCGTTGTGGCCATAGTCTTGTTGTATGAAACATTGAGCATGCAGAAATGTCATTATGGGACATACATCTAGATAAAGTTAACATATCATACACATAGCATCAATCATGCATGCATTATGGTATCTGTTTCCTGTAACATCCCAAATTTTATATTCACCAAATATATTGTAATTATTTGATAAATTCAATAAAATGGTGAATATTCATGAATTTGGAATTTATGAATTTCATAAATGTTCAATTTCATGGAAATTGGGTAAAAATAATTATGGAATTAATTTGGGTAATTTAAAAAGCCCAATATTAAGGTCCAAAAATGAAGGAATATTAGAGAAAATATTTGGTCCAAAAATATATGGAAATTGGCAAAAGAAAAATAAGAGAAGAAATTGGATTAGAAAGATAATGGCAAAATCGTAATTTTGCCAAAATAGCACAAAATAAATTATTTTTCAATTAATTGAATTTAATTTCAATTAATTAAGGAAAATAAATTTTAAAAATATATTTGAAATATTTTGGTCAATTTAATATGAATTTATGGAAATTTGAGCAAAAAGTGCAATTTTGACCAAAATTGAGACTTTACGTGTATACGTAACCGGAACAAGTTGTGAAGCCAATTGAGACCATGAGGAGGGACCCCTAGGTGTCTCCTACATGTGGCATAAATAAGGAAATATTGATTGGGCTTAATGAGCATGGTTATATGTACATAAGGATTTATGTACATAAGTTCATTTTTGAAATTTTGGAAAATAAAACAAATAAATAAAATATTACAAAATATGTGATAAATAAATATATCATCATCCTCTTCAGCCCATTTTCGTGCTGCGACAGGTCTGAACTAGTGAGAGAAATTTGAGAGAGTTTAGAGAGAGAAATAGAAGAAAAATCACAAGGTAAGCCGATTTCTCCGACGATTTCGCTCCTAATGCATATAACTCCGACTCTAAACTACTCCTCTTTGTTCTTTAAGGTTTGGAAAACTCAAATTTGGTGTTTTAAAAGTTAAGGTTTCAGCCATTTTTCGGAAAAGCTTGTGGGAGCTTGAAGTAACTTCCAAACATTCGTATATTGTCTATTCTGGCTGCTGTGGGCAATTTAATCGGTGAAATTTCGCCGGATTGCCATTGATTTTAAATTTTGGAAAAGTGTGTACCTAAGGGTTATGCTGCCCAATTTTAGTTCAAATGGTTGTTATAACTCCATTAGATGGTTAATAAAGTGATTAGGAGTATAAAGGAACGCGTTTACGGAGCCGAAATCACAAAACATCGATTTTGCCCGGAGGACTCCATAATTTTGATCAGGGCCAGATCTAGGGGTAGGAGTTGGATTTTCAATGATTTGATGATTCCATTGGATTCAGTGGCCAAAAATAGGTGGGGTTACAGTTGAACACTTTTTTCAGAAAATGCTGAGAAAGCATAATTACTCCATAACCTTATCAGTATACAATTCTGATAATGCCAGAACCGCTTATTAGCTCTGATACCAAAAATGTCAACACCCGTTTCCATTTCGATAATCAAAGAGTAATAAAGACGAAGTTCAATGGGCATACAGAAAAGTACAATTATACTGATAAAAATATTTGTTTACAATCCCAATGTCGTTCGTCAACAAAAAACAGAAAATACAGCGGAAACTTAATATTTACAAATTATCCAAAATATTAAGGCATAGACTAAAACATAACCACGTTCTTGACCCCGCCTCGAGACACGCGCTGCTCACTTTCCAACGTCAATGTCTTTGCCCTTTGGCCCACTGGTACCCGCTGAGGTATTTGTTTAAAAATAGGGTGAGATTCCGAAGAATCCCCGTAGAGACATAATATCGTTTATAGAAAATGCGAAAAGTAAATATGTCATGCGCCAAGGTATGCACAAATTAATGAATAATATAAATACATCATCGTCATCATGTATACATGAGTAGGGCCCAGCCCCACAATCTACACCGGTTGGACTTCTGCCAACTCCCAGTGTAAGTGCACCTCTAGCACTAACAGCCTCTCTCTAGGCAAATCATGTTATTAATAAAGTGCATTTACAAAACAATGGCATCCACACAATCACATAACTTATGGCATAGTGTATGAAGGATAATGTCCCTACCTCAAAGCTTTATAATCCTCTTTTAAATGTGCCTCGAAGAACGTGTCGTATCCAGCCTCCAAATCGGTCCTAAAATATTAAATGTACCAGAAATAGGTCATAACCTATCCAAGTATCATTTTAGACTCTTCCATAGTGTTTATTGTGGTTATATTAGTCTATGGTGAAAATTTACAAAAATGCCCCCGGGAACCCGGCCCAGCCCGGCCGTACCCGGCTCGATAGCACGTTTTTCCAAAATTTTGACTAAGGCTATTCTGACTTATTTTCGCCCAAGGAATCCATTTCCAGGCTCGAAATTAGCAAATTCACTGTCAAATTACGAAAATACCCTTGACAGCCCCTATTTAGGGATTTCAGTGGCGTTTTCGTAATTATGCTCTTTCGGCCTCTACCGAAAAAGTGCCCAACTGTAACCCCACCTATTTTTTCCCACTGAGTCCAATGGAACCATTTATTTCATAAAAATCCAAATCCTTGTACCAGATCTGGTTCTGGCCGAAATGTTTAAGGAAAATTGGAAAAAAATGGGGTTTTGTGTTCTAGTTTCCAAAACTTGTACTTTTCCACTTCTAATCCTTGATTAACTCACTTAAACACTTCTTAATCATGATTCAAAGAAATTTGGGCAGCATAACCCCTTAGGATTAGCACTTTCCAAATTTACAAACTCAACAAAATAACCAAATCCAACCATAATCATCAACAATAACCACATACTAGCATAATTTTAGGATTTGTGAAGTTACCTTCTTGAGTTCTTTTCCTTTCTCTAGAGGTACTTCTCTCTCTTTCTCTTTGAGCTCAAGATTTGCTTGCTAAACATAGTGTTTCATGGAGAAGAAGAGATTAGAGAGGAGATTATACAAATTGGAAGCCTTAAAACTTGGATCCACAAGGTCTTACCTTAGGATTTCTCCTCCTTCTCTCTAGATTTTCCCAAGCTCTCCCTCTCTCTCTCTATCTTTGTTATTTGGATGTGAAAATGATCAAGAAAGATGAAGCATGGCTTCATAAAATATCTCACCTCTTCTCTCTTTAGATTTCATCTTAACCCTTGATCTAACCAAGAGTTGAGATCTTTCCACCTTTCATGAACACTTTAATTTCCATCATGACACCTTGCTTTATGCCATACTTTGTGATCATGAGTGTACTTGGCCTTATCCACTTCCAACTTATGCTTATTTACTCCAAACTTGTGTCATAAGTCTCATTGTAATTGAACCAATTCCCTTCAATTAACAATTGGGTTTTCTACAATTATCTCATTCCTTTGGTCAACATAATATATTTTATTGCAATTTAAACATTTGCTCCAACTTTAGCCATTATACTTTAATCTCTTGGCTTTAGATGATGCCACTTGGCATATTTATCTTCCAAGTAAATATTTTCTTTCTCCTAAATATCCACCAATAAAAGAGCTTTTACTTTATTCCACAAATCTCAATTTATTCCACTAAGAATATTCAATTTATACATTTTCCTTTATTTTCCTTGATTAATTGAAATTAACTCCAATTAATTGGAAAATAATTAATCTTGGGATAAATTGGCAAAATTATAATTTTGCTATCACCTTTGTAATCTAATTCAATTCTTGAATTCATTTACTCATTTTCTTATGAATATGAATATTTCAAAATTCATAAGATCCAAAGTTCATAAATATCCACCATTTTATTGAATTATTCAAATTATTAGAATATATTTTTGGTGAATATAAAATTTGGGGTGTTACACTCTCGAATCTCACCCTCCCCTACCAACAATTTAGACAGGAGAAGATAAAAGATATGTTGAGAGCAAAGAAGAGAACTACACGAGAGGATTGCAGTGCGGAACAAAGTCAGGAATATATCTCCGTTTCACTGCGGCAAGTTTTGACACCCAAGTAGCCCTGTGCGGCTACACTAATTGTAATTATCAGGTACGAATCCCTGAGGGGAATTTCCGTAATCATGTACATATTATTAGTATAGTTATGCTATTCCTGTGTTGCCTACCGAACCGCATATCATTTTCTGCGAATACTCTGGTAAAGGTGAAATTAAAATAAGGGCGTGACAAACTATGTCATAGAAAAAATGGAACTGAAAAGATTAAGTTGTCGACAATGGTCATGATAATAATTTTATGTGATCAATTGAGGATCTTTTACATAAATTTATCTTGCGAGTAGACATAATGATAATTGACCAAAAGGTTATAGTAAAAGGGAAAAGAGCTAGTGAAAATGGGATTACATTATCTTGATATGTGAAAATTATGGACTTACAATCCCAACTGAGATATGAAATATATAAATATTTAAGTAAAAATAAATATTTTCACATATGCCAATGAAGACTATAATGAGGTATGCTATTTTGTGGTGGATACAATAATCTTGTATTTCTAGCAGCATATGAAAATAAAATCATGTGTCTGTTAGATATTGTTATATATAGCCTATTTATATGGCTCATTAAATAGTATAATTTATATGAGAATCTTTGAATGATCTAAAATGCTAGAAGCATATACAAGAAAATCATTCGATATATAAAATGTTGTGCAAGTTTGAAAATAATTCAAGTATATATAATTAATTGAAAATTATATTGGAAAATAAGTGATTTTACATTTTACTTGACTCGTAGATCGAGTTATCGAAGGCATCAATGATTTCAAAATTACATATTTTTGCCATGGTGAATTTCTTGTAAAGATATATTGAATTTAATGGTCTAGAAGTATCTTATATTTTATGAGAAATATTTTTGTATCATGCTAATATTGTATGTATTATGATTTCATTAATAAAAATTAGTTCTTGCAGGTGTACAATGGATAGCAAAAATGAGATTTGGTGTGATAGTCCTATAAACATATTATATGATATTATTTTGTTCAGAACAAACTAAATATGTAGATGCAAGATATATTTTGGTGATTTTAAGAATAATTTTCTTTTATTGTTTCTACAATGAATAAGATACGGGGAGAATATATTGATATTTTAACATATTCAGAAGATATGTTAGAGAACTACATTTCAGCAGAACTTTTGATGACAATACATCATTCATAGTTTGGCAGCTAAAAGAAAGATATGCTCAAAAATACATTGGAAGTGAAGTGGTCATCAAGGGAGTAAAACTGAAGTTGTTATCTGGGAGAGTAAATATGATATCATCAGGGGAAGTAGAGATCATGCAACGAGTAGATACGATATTATCATCAAGGGAAGTAGTGACTACGCTATACTCTTTTCCTTAACTAAAGTTTTGATCCTACTAAGTTTTCCTAATAAGGTTTTTAACGATGTGACTTCAATATGTATTGTGTACTCTTTTTCCTTCACTAGGATTTTGTCCCATTAGGTTTTTTCTAGTAAAGTTTTAATGAGACACAATATTTGCTTATGAACATCCAAGGAGGAGTGTTATGAATATTGTGGTAGTGGATGTTTATAGTCTCTTAGGATTCCATAATGCCTATAACCTCCTATGGTTGTATGTAGTTTTATGTTGTAGATTAATTCTTATATTTATGATATTGTAACTCCATCATAATGTGAGTTAATATATAGAGGCTTAATACAAAGAATTTAATGTACATGAAAATGCTATATGAATGAGAGTTCTCCTCCGCTCTTCATCTCTACAATTCTCCCTTGTCTTTCTTCATCCCTTCATCTCAATCTCTTATATATTTTTTTTTTGATTTCATAACATAATTAGAATTTTTAGTTAAATAATCCTATTGGTAACATATGTAATATGTTTTTCTTAGCAAAAACATCTATATATTCTATAATACTCGTATATTAACACTTTTAAATTTTGTTTTGTTTTTAGATATCATCTTTAATTTTGTTAAGAATTTATTTTTATATTCCTTCATAATTGAATTTCATTTTATCTCCATGAATTTAAGAGTTATCATAATTTTAAAATATATTTTTTTCTGTGAAAAAATGTTGTAAATACAAGTGGATTTAGTTTGAATTCATTAATCAATAAATAGAATTTTTTGATGATTATCTTCTAATTTATTTTTTATATATCCTTATAATTGAATTTTTTTATCTCCATATCAATCAATAAAAATAAATATTGATGATCATTTTCTAATTTTTTTTTCAAAAAACATAATAAATACTAGGACATTTAGTTTGGTAAATTTCTTTTTTTATATTCCTAATTTGGCTCTAATTTGTTTGGATTATGTTTTTGCATTGTGATTCATTATAGACCTTGAAAATTAAGTACACAAATATTAATTAAATTTAGAGAATTTCAATGTATATGAAATTCAGTTTCTCTCTTAATTGAAAAAATATGAGTGAGCAAAATTTAAAAAAAAAAAAAGGTATATACAAGTGCCCACACCTATACCCAACTTCATATAACCTAATTAAAGTATCGCATAGATATGAACTTACTCATGCAACGTATGGGCACCAATTCTTGTTTATAGTACATTGCAAACACTTTAACAGTTTCATTGATAAATAAATAGTAAGTTATGCAAAATTTGAAGGAAAAATTATCCATAGGTACAAGTAAAAAAAAATTGAATATAAATAGATATTCAAATTTATGTCCAAAAAAATTAATAGTAAGAAATCAAATTTTTATATTTACAAATAAAATCGTGTCATTTATAAGTAAAGGTTACAAATTAATATTTACAATTCAAAATTTCATATTTACTTATATTATTTACTTATAAATACTAAATGTCTTAAACAATATTAGTACGAAATGAAATTCGGGCAATTTATACCTATTTAGTTTTCCAACCTTAAACTTATGCAATAATTTTAAAAAAAAATAAATAGTGAAACTGCTATTATAAAATTCATTAGCAAAAAAAAAAGCTATTATAAAATTCAATCTACCAATAAGCATTGGTTCTTAACCGCCTTGAGTTCGAATACGTGTAATGTAGAAAACACATTTTTGAAAATAACTCTTAATTGAGCCCAATAGCGCTCAAATCACACTTAATCATGTAACCATATAAAAAAAATTTAAAATAGCGTATAAAAAAGGAGTTGTTGGTTTATAACGGTAGGATTAGGATTGTAAATTCAAATCCTATAAAATCTGCAGCCCATCTCATCTAAACTCTGAGTATACAGGAAAAATAAATCTAAGACATTATTCGCGCACGTGACGTAGAGAAGGAAAATGAAACATCCGATTATTTGGTATGAGAAAGGATGAATAGTCTGGCGGAAAACAAAAAAGAGTATGAATAGATTAGGTGACTTCACTAGCTCCTAAAATGGTTATATGATTTTCTAACTATGATTGTGAAGTTGGTAATGGGTTATTTTCATGCTTATTGAATCCAATCCGGACCGGCCGGTCCGGCCCGGGAACCGGTGAAACGGCAGGTAAACTGGTCCTGTCCGGGTTGGTATTTTTAAAAAAAAAATTATTTTTTCTTTAGAATTTCATACTATAAGTCTAAAGTTTTCAATTTCTCACCGGTTTAGTCCCGGTTTAGCTCCGGTTTGATCCCAATCTGACCCACTGATCCTTAACCTAATACCCCAATCAATTCAATATCCGATCCAAATTTTAATAACTGCTTATTTTCCGTCAAGGCTCATAAATGCCCAATGAAAGATGACAAAACATACAACACTAGGCTCTCTGATTCTCTGAACAGAAAGTTGGAATCCAGAGAAGTCAATTATATTGACTTTTAAAAATTTAATGCCCATTTAGTTTAACAGTAAAGAATGAGGTTTTTTTTTTTAATAGGTTTTTGAAAATGTAAGATTATAGATATGATTTGTGTTTAGATTGGTGATGGTAGAAATGACTTTTTTTCTAATCTTAACCTATTTGAATTAGTGTTTAAAAAATTCATTTAGATGAAAAATGACTGAAAAAAGTATGAATCTTATTAAATACCACACACACACACACACATATATATTAGTTGTATATATTATGATAATTGAAGTAAAAAAAAAATTAAAAAATTTTGATAAAATAAAAAAGGTGAAATTATTATTTTTATTTTTATTTTTATTATTATTATTTATTTATTTTGGTAAAAAGAATGGCAGAGCCCGTAATTAAATCATCACATTAAAGGGGATTGATTCTCATCCATATCTTTGTCCGTCGGAGCTTGCAGATAGGGTGGGCATGTTGAGATTATTATTGCACATCGAGCTTCCAGCACACAAGAAGCAGCTTTCACCAACTTGAAGTAGTTTCATTTGAACAAGCCCAACGAGAATAAACGCCTTCTCACACAGATCCAACTAGACTTTTGGGGGGTTTTGGCCCCATAATTGGGCTTTTTTAAATATCTACCAGGTCCCAAACAGACCCTTAGTGCCCTCACTGATTTCAAATAAGAAAAAAAATATTGTTGTTAGTCTTTCTAGTTTAATCAAATCTTAGTTTTGATCCCTATAATTTTATAAATATTTAGTGTCTGTTTAGATTAAATGTAGAAGCTGCATTTCTATCGTAATTCACATTATACGAGATAAGTTTGTGATATGAGTTTTGTTTCAACTTGCGTAAACATACTTTTCCACCTCCAACTCAAACAGGCCCTTGATCTTATTTTAACTACCAATCCCTATACTTTTACCCTATATTTTTACTATTTTGAGTAGTTTTTTTTTTTGTCTAATATCCCCTATTTTTCTTTCCATCTAAACATACAGTTGATAAGCTTTTTTTCTTTGCCCTTATATTTAAATTTAGACCTAATCATTATAAAATTATCATGACTAAAATAAAAGTTTAAACAAACAATAAGAACCAATAAAATAAAAATATTATTAAAAACAAAGTAATAAATCCTAGGCGCAACCTAGGAAAAAAATAAGGGAAATTTTCACTACAACCCTCTTTAGCCGTTTAATATTTAAAAACTCTAAAACTTCCTGGAACTTTGTTGTACCTCTAGAACTAAATTGAAATTATTATTTTTTTGATCGAAAAGACATTTATGTTGTTGTCCTGTACATGATTGATATGATTTTGTAAATTCTCACATGTGCCTTGTAAGTAGCATGTGTTTTTGTGAATATGTTCCTTGTCTCGTGTGTAGCCGATATAGTCCTGTAATTTCATTTATTTGTCTTGTAACGTGTCAAATATGAAAGTTTGTAAGATACATGTGAGAATTTGTAAGACTGCATTGACCATGTACAAGACAAGAGACATTTAAAAGAACAAATGCTAGTTACAAGGCAAATATGCTCCTTTGCACGACATATATGGAAATTTACAAGATCATCTCGATCATGTATAAGACAAGGGCATAAATGTCTTTTCAGCAAAAAAAAATTCAGTTTAGTTTTAAAGATGCAATGAATTAAGTTTCAGAAAGTTTTAGGAACTGATTGATATTAAATGCCTACAATAGTAGTGCAGTCATTAATTATTAGAATTTTTAATCCTTGAAATTAATTTTTCATTAAGAAATTATCTACTAGAATTGTACTCAATTTAAGTCAAGGTCATGAAATATTAATATGTCCTTAATATATATATTAGTGCTAGTTAAATATACTTTTCTAACCCATGATATAAGTCATTTTAACAAATTTATCTAAAAAAATAAATAACATTTAATTTATTAAATCTGTCTTAAATTAAAAATGTTTAACTTTACCAATATTAAATTAAGTTTTAAAGGATAGAGAAACTAAATAAAGAGCATCATTAAAAAAATATAAAAAATCATATTTAAGTAATAATTATAAGGCTAAAATTGACAAATAAGCATTTTACTTATATTGTGAATCAAGAAATTTTTCCATAAGTTCACTCATGTAGTTCTATTTATGAACCACCTCTAACAAATCTCACAAATACACACAAAATTTTAAACTTCATTAACTATGTCTTGCAATTCAAAAACTTTTTAACTTATCTCTATTTAATATGCATTGTATCACATGAGGATAGAGCCAACGCAGTAATAAATAAATGATAAAATTTTATATTCATATGAAAAATTTAAAATTAATATGCAAATTTGCTCTAAAAATTTTTTACTCAGGAGTAATATTACCCCGAAAGTTATTTTGAATTTAAGGTTGCCCTGTAAGCATTAAAATAGAATAATGTTACCCATTTCCGTTAAAAATATAAATGGTCAACTTCAATTTTTAAAGATCAACATTAGTTTTTTAATAGGACGGGTAACATTACGACATTTTGAAACTTTTGGGATGATATTGAATTTAAAAATACTTCCAAAATCACATTATTTCTTAATGAAAACTTCCATGAAAAATTTATACCCTAACCCAAAATTTATTTAAATGATTTATAAACATGACAAAAACAATTTATTGTAAATAGAACAAGAGGGGGTATATATAAGTTTAGGTATATTGAATTATTGATTGCCAACGGTTCGATGAGGTATAGCTGGGAATCCGGGCCAGCCCGCGGGTTGTGGGCTGGCCCGCACCAACCCGCGGCCTGCACGGTGCGGGCCTGTGCAACCCGCACTTCTGCGGGCTGGCAAAATGTCAACCCTAACCCGCAGTGTGCGGGTTGCGGGCCAGCCCGCGGGCCCGCATTTTTTTTTGAAAAAAAAAATTCATATTTTTTAAAGAGGATTAAAAATATAAGACACATATATATGAGTAATTAAATTTACCTTCCTAGTATCAATCATTTCTTTTATAAAAATTTAAAAACATAATCTAATATTTAAGAGATAAAGTTATCAGATTTGTTAAAGTTTATAAACAAAACATAAACTCATCCTCAAACAACCAAGATATAATAATTTTATTTAAAGAAGAAAGGAAGAAGCTAAGATTTTTTTACTTTGGATTGAGAGGTATCAAGATAAGAGTGGAAAACTTATAAGTTTTGTAAAATTATTATATATAAATAAAAAATAAAAAATTTTGTGGGCCAACCCGCCAACCCGCGGGCTGGCCCGCATTAACCCGCGGGTTATGCAGTGCGGGCCTGTGCGGCCCGCATTTTTGCGGGTTGGGATTTTCCCAACCCTAACCCGTCAAAACCCGCGGGCTCACGGGTTGAGCCCGCGGGTTGAGCCCATATTACCGGCTCTACGATGAGGGACCTATAAACATAACTTATACTATTCAAAGTGCATGCGTGTGGAAGCTTTATAAGAGCTATCTACCTGTTTGGTTAAGCAGCAAGAGTTCAGATATGTCCAATTAAAATAAAAAAAAGTGATTCTAAATCCTGATTGTCCTATTTATACAATTTTTTAAGAATTCTAATCAACCTTGATAAATTGTAATTTTACTCTCCAACAGTATATTAGGCATAAGTGAGAAGGGGATTGTTTATTAGATTGAAAAATCCCGATTGAAACTTCTCCAACAATGATTTCTCCAATTCACCCTATGATATCTTCTCCAAATATTCCTTACACATATCTTGCATTATATTTCTCAACTAAGGTACTTTAAATAATATTATTTCAAATATTGTTTTGCCCATTACTTAGTATAAATTTTTTAATTATTTTAAATAATAACAATTATAAAATAAAAATAATGTTTAAATATTCATGTCATTTATTAAATCAGATGTAATAATAATTATTAAATTTTCTATTATCTTTATTATTAAGTATAATCATGAAAATGTAAATAGCTTTATTGAAGAAATAAACTTGATTGCATAATCTGGTGCAATCCAAGCAAAATAATTAGCTATCATATGTATCAATTTATGTTTCTAGTTAGAAATTAAATCACGTGATAATAATAGCTAGGTCCCGTAATATACTCTCTAAAATATACTTCAATATGTAAAATTTTTCTTTCAGTTTCACTTATTTCCTTCATTGAATATAACTTTATAAAATTCATAGTTATACATTCATAAGTGTTTTTAACAAATGAAATCCAAACATAATCACAATTGTTAAAGTCACTTGTAGAAAAAAAAATTATCTAAACAAAAATCACGATTGACCAATGACACTTTTAACTAATATCACTTTGTAAATCATGATTACAATTGTCCACCACTGATCTAAATAGGCAATTATATGTTAGCACGTACTCGTGATATTTGTGGAATGAAAATGGGTCGAGAAAAATGCATAGAGACTAGCTAGCAAACAAAAAAATCTATGACTAAGATCTTCTAAATGGATCGCTTTATACTCCGCTAGAGAAACATTCATGACGATAACTTCAATATCCATTTGATGACTTTGATGAGCCAAAGAATTAGTAGATTAATTGACTTTTCTTGACATGAGTATGGGTGAGCAACAGGCGGGAGGGTCTGCCCCGGGGTCAACCCGCCACCCGCTCGTTTAATTTACACGGGTACGGGCTGCCCCGTACCTATGTGGGAACCCGTCTGACCCATACCTAAATGGGTACGGGTTAAACGGGTTGTGTTAAACGGGTCCAGGGAACCCATTTAACCACCCCAGATTCTTTTTTTTGGGGCTACAGAAGTGGGAGCCCATTTAACCATCCAACCCTTTTTTCTTTTTGCCCCAGAATGACAGAATCCAAAGAAGAGATTAACATATTCAAAGGACAAGAGAGATTAACATATTCAAAGGTTACATTGTTACCGAAAAAGCATATTGAAAACACAAGAAGTAGACCTGAAAACACAAGATCGAAAACTCAAGACCTTAATGTTGAAGGTTGAACCAGAGGAATTCAGAAAAGAAGAGAAATCGGTGAGCGGCAACTATCCACCGTCCTTAGGACTCCTCGGTCGGCACTCGACAGCAGAGAGGGAGAGAAATGGGACTATCCACCGTCGAGACTCCTCGATTGATAGTAGAGAGGGAGAGGAATAGGATTGGGAAGGCACTCCTCGGTCAGCAGCGCTGCAGTAGGCCTTGATGAGTGGCGATAATGAGAGTGCAAGACCCTGCTCAGGTCCACCGTCGGCTTCGAGATCAACGGGCTGAGCAGCTATTTGCCAAGGATGACTGGTCGGGGAGAGCGATTTGACAGTGAGGTCATGACTCATGAGGGTGACTGGGTGAGGGCGAGTAGCGAGGGCGCGAGGCGGTGAGGGAGAGCAGCGAGGGCGAGGCAAGACGCAAGACGTAAGATGCAAGCAACGAGGGCAAGAGTGAGATTATTATATTAGAACTGAGAAGGAAAAAATAAACATAGCACATACATATACGGGTAACGGGTGACCCGTGGGTGCACCCGTACCCCACCCGTTTTTAAATAAACGGGTACGGGTAACCCGTACCCGTTATGGGCTTAATTTTGGGCAGGCTCAAACGGGGAAAAATAATCAAGTTGCGGGCGAGCGGGCGGGTAACGGGTGTTTTGCTCACCCCTAGACATGAGATTAAAAGTAGCAGTCCAGTTACACCTAAAAAGATAACAAATTCGTTTGACATGGCCTCTGAGAAAATGATCTTGCGATAGGTCATTATTGATTAACTGCAAGTCATTCCCGTGATATTTTTCTCTTGAATGTAAGAAACCAAATGCATACATAATTTAAGGAATAACAAGCATTTATCCTGCGCGTTGTCTAAGATAAATATAATTTAATGATTGTAAAAGTATAAAAATCCTTTATAACCTCCCCACCTAAAGGGAAATTCCTATGAAGAAAATAATATAATCAAATACACTCATGAAGTATTTATAAATGTGCATCGAATATCATAAATTTTTGTCCGTAAACGTACCCACAGACTTTTTTAAATGAGGTAAATTACATGACCGTTAATTTAACCAAATGTCCATTACTTTTTAGGAGTGAGACCCATGTTGTTCTCTAGTTGAAAAAGTAACAGATGCTAGGTTAAATTAATGCTAGTGGCATTTTTATCTTGTTGAAAAAAGTAAAACTTACGTGTGTGTTTGTATTAAAGTAAAGTTTATGTTGTCATATCTACATTCACGAATAATTTATAAAGTTAACCCTTAATTGAATTTTGGGATTTTAGTTTCCTAGTCCCAAAATATTTATGCTTTAAATAAATAATATCCATATATAATCTCAAGTCCATAATCTATTTTTGAGATTAAATTATATGACGAAAGAAAAAAGATAAGAAAAAATATAAATAAAATATATATTATACATATGTTTTTTTTTTTTTTTTTGGCGTTTCATCTTATGAAGGCTTCAAGTCTGATCTTTCTACTTTTTCTTTTTCTTATTTCTTTTGATAGTTTTCCCCTCTTATTTATGCCCAGTATATTAATTATATTTTTCCTATTATCACTATATTGATTTTTTTTAAAATTATTTGTTTCGCTATTTTTTGTGTCAACCTCCAAAATCTTATTTTAAATTTAATTTGCATTTCATACCACAAAAAAATCAAGTTATACATTTTTTTAATAATTAAAATCAAGATATGATTGTGGTCTTTCTGACTTTAGATGGGAGGCTCAATTTTTTTTTTAAAAAAAAACAGACTCAATAATTCATTTTACAGAATTCACATGAACATGTCTTGCAAGCTGCAACACCTCTGTTGAAACGTGGATCAGTTATCTTTCATTGTTCGGAAGAGAGTGAAGAAGCTTGGGACCTTTATTGTGGCAGAACCCACGTTATTGTGGCATTTTTAACGTCTATTAGGTTATTTTAAGGTTTGTGGCATTTTTACTCACATTTTTTAAATTTATAGTTAATTTTATCCTTTCAAAAAGTATATGATGTTTGACATCCTTTGATACAAGTTTATGGATACTTTTTCATTTTTAATTATCTTTAAGAAACTCTGATTTTTGTCATTTGTGGTTTAAAGCTTAAACACTTTAATGATGATAATGAATTAACTAGTTAAAACTATCATAATTTTCACACTAATTTTCAAAGTGACAGTCATTTCTCACTTCTGCATGCTATTTTCTAAGGTAATTAAATTTGGACCGGTTACTGAACCAGTTGGGGTATTGAGTTAAAGATAAGTGGGTAAGACCGGAGCTAATGCGAGATCAAATCGATAAGAAATTGAAGATTTTATACTTATTTATATGAAATTCTAAAACAATTAAAAAATCATTTATTTTTTAAAAATAATAAATTTGGACCAGACTGGATCGATTTACCGTTCAGTTGGCCGGTTTTCGATCAGACCGCTTGATCCGTCCGGATTCTATTACCATGCTATTTTCATGTTTTTTTAGTGAGTGTTTGGGTTTCTTCCAAACCTAGGTTTCAAATCTAGATTTGTGTAACTCGAGACAACACTCATCTCACACACTTACCTTATAAATCGTAAAAGTTATTTTCAAAAGCTAATACAAACTCATGCTAAGTATCAACATGCATTAATAAAGCTGCAAACTACAACCATTAGTTTTTGTGGAGAGAGACATATATATATAAAAGGACAAGACCGAGGTCTATTAAATAATAGATCTGGCTACGGTCCTCTTCCTTCCCATTCACTTACGATCATTTTCTCAATCTGGACCGTTAGATTAAGATCTTAACAGTTCATATTTTTTTAATATAAAAATATAATAATAATAATATTTTTATAATATATTAAATTTAAACCTTTAAAATCTTAATCTAACGATTCAGATTAAAAAAAATCATAAATAAATGAGAAGAAAAAAGACCGTAACTGGATCCTTAAATAACGCTGGCCCCTCCTGGCAAAACAAAACGAAAGGCCATAATGTTAGGCAGTAGGCACTATAGAAGGTCTTGTTTTCATGCACGGCGAATCTTCACTTTAAAAAAAAAAAAAAAAAAGAACTAAAACGCAACGAAAAGCTACAGCCTATCCCTGAAATATTAGGTACCAGAAACTAGCCCCTATCCTCAAATCATGTATTTCATCCAGTTTTTAATATTAGAGTTCCTTTATAATATAATGTATATTTCAAACAAGGTTATCTTACGAGTAATACCTAACAACAGTTCGTACTAGGTATAAAAGCTAAAACGCATCCTGAAGCCATAGCCTACCGCCCTACCCCTACCATTACGACTAAAATGCCTAACGACAGTACGCGATTGTTGGGTAAAAACAAACTGTTGTTCTAAAAGTTTTTTTTTTTTTTGAGGTAAAGTTTCTCTTTTATATTTATTTCATAAATTATAAAATTTATTTTTTAAAAACTAATTTAAATAGACAATACATATTACGACTAACAAACACAAACTCCCTCATATATTGTGTGGGAGCAACAATTACACTACATATAAGGACATCCTGACCTTACACTCATTTCCAGCCTACGCAACCAACTATTTCAATAAAAATGAATAATAGAATCATATTGCATAAAGATAGATTGTCACGCACTTATCTCATTTTCACCTTTTTCAGAGTATCCACGGAAAATAATATGCAGTTTGACAGGCAACACAGGAATATCATAAATATATTGATAATAAGTACATGATTACATAAATTCCCTATTGTGGGTTCATACATAAAAGCTACAAACCTTGTAGCCGCGTAGGGCTCTAGGGTATTCAAACCCGTCCCAGTGAAATGGAGACATATTCTTGACTTCGCTCCACCACTGCAATCCTCTCGTGTAGTTCTCTTCTTTGCTCTCAGCATATCTTTTGTCTTCTCCTATCTAAATTGTTGGTAGGGGAGAGTGAGATTCGAGAGAATCTCAGTAGGAAATAGATAATATAATGCATGCATGATAGATGCTATGTGTATGACATGTTAGCGTTAACTAGATGTATGCCCCATAATGACATTTCTGCACGCTCAATGTTTCATACCACAAGACTATGGCCACAGCGAAAACAGAAACAAAGCTTCATTTATTCAAATATGCTCTACACAATCAAGTAAAACAATCATATACATTATTACACAAGCAAAGATATCAAATACATGCAAATAAAGTAAGTCCCCTACCTCTAACCTTTACTCCTTGATTTGCATGCTAGCAACTCAGGCTCTCAACTCGATCCTATAATTCCAAATATACAATTTAGAAACTTCTGTAGTGTTTCTGGTAATTATATGAGTCTATCTTGAAAAATTACTAAATTACCCCTTGGGGCCCGCCCCGGCCCCGCTGTATTCGGTCCGGCTGTACTTTTATCGAAATTTTGACATGGGCTATTGTTACATATTTTCACCCATGGAATCCATTTTCGGATTCAGAATTATCAAATTCAATGTCAAATTATGAAATTGCCTTTGGCAGCCGTACTTTAGGGTTTTAGGGGCGTTTCTGTAATTATGCTTTCTTGGCTTTTCTGAAAAAGTGCCCAACTCTAATCCTACCTAATTTTCTCTCCTGAATCCAATAGAACTATCAAATCATTGAAAATCCAACTCTAAGGCCCTCAAACATCCCTGGCCAAAAATATTGTGCTCTAGGAAAAATCGGGGTTTTGCGATTTCAGCTTCGTAAACGTGTTACTTTCTACTCCTAACCATCTTATTGACTATTCCCTTATGTTACAACTACCATATAGTACCAATTTGGGCAGCATAACCCCTAGGAAAACCCATTTTCCATTTTTACAACCAAGGACAATCGGACAAAATTTCATCGATTAAATTGCCCACAACAACCAGAATAGTCAATATACAAAGGTTTAGAAGTTACCTCAAGCTCCCTCTGACTTTTCTCAAAGTGGCTGAAACCTAGACCTTATTCACAATGGAAATTGAGCTTCTCAACCTTTAAGAACACAAAAGAATAACTTATGAGCGAAGTTATACGCGTTAGGAACCGATTTACTAAAGAAATCACTTACCTTTGTAAGTTTTTTCCTCCTTTCTCTCTCTAGAGTTTCTCACGTTCTCTCTCTTGTTTCAGTTGAGAATGGAGTCTAAAATGAGGGCTGAATATGGAGGATGATGATATATTATTATATCATATTTTACTTTAATTTTCCAAATTTTCGGATTTTTACAAAGTTTTGGCAGATTTCTGCCCAAACTTTGAAAATTCATAACTAATTGGCAGATTTCTCCAAAAGCTAATCTGAACACACTCTTAGTCTCTAAAATCACTTTTCTCACTTTTTTTTCAGAAGTTATTCTCTAAAAGGTAATCCAAACATACCTTTAAACTTTCAATTATTTCTGTAATTAACAAAACTCATACCACTTATATTAAGTTAACATCAGTTAATGTTAAAATTAATATGATTTATAAATCAAATAATACTTACCTCATACTCTTCCATCATGAACTACAGGAGCTAGTTAAGAGGTTGGTATCTATACTAAATATAAGGTTTGAATCCACTTCATCTCTAATATTTATCATGTTATCCAAACTAGTTTATCTAACTCATAAACTTATACTACAACTTTGTTCATAAACATAAGACTGAATATGGGAGGTGTCAACCCCCATTTCCATTTCGATAATCAAAGAGTAATAAAGACGGAATTCAATGGGCATACAGAAAAGTACAATTATACTGATAAAAATATTCGTTTACAATCCCAACGTCGTTCGTTTACAAATCCGATATTGTTCGTCGGCGGAAACAGAAAATACAGCGGAAGTATTAATATTTACAAATTATCCAAAATACTAAGGCATAGACTAAAGCATAACCACATTCATATCCTCGCCTCGAGACACGTTCCACTCACTTTTCAGCGTCAACGTCTTTGTCCTTTGACCCACTGGTACCCACTGAGGTATTTGTTTAAAAATAGGGTGAGATTCCGAAGAATCTCCGTAGAGACATAATATCGTTCATAGAAAATGCGAAAAGTAAATATGTCATGCGCCAAGGTATGCACAAATTAATGAACAACATAAACACATCATCGTCATGTATACATGAGTAGGGCCCAGCCCCATAATCTACACCGGTTGGACTTCTGCCAACTCCCAGTGTAAGTGCACCTCTGGCACTAACAGCCTCTCTTTAGGCAAATCATGTCATTAATAAAGTGCATTTACAAAACAATGGCATCCACACAATCACATAACTTATGGCATAGTGTATGAAGGATAATGTCCCTACCTCAAAGCTTTATAATCCTCTTTTAAATGTGCCTCGAAGAACATGTCGTATCCGGCCTCCAAATCGGTCCTAAAATATTAAATGTACCATAAATAGGTCATAACCTATCCAAGTATCATTTTAGACTCTTCCATAATGTTTATTGTGGTTATATTAGTCTATGGTGAAAATTTACAAAAATGCCCCCGGGAACCCGGCCCGATGGCACGTTTTCCTAAAATTTTGACTAAGGCTATTCTGACTTATTTTCGCCCAAGGAATCCATTTCCGGGCTCGAAATTGCCAAATTCATGGTCAAATTACGAAAATACCCTTGACAGCCCCTATTTAGTGATTTCAGTGGCGTTTTCGTAATTATGCTTTTTCGGCCTCTACCGAAAAAGTGCCCAACTGTAACCCCACCTATTTTTGCCTACTGAGTCCAATGGAACCATTTATTTCATGAAAATCCAACTCCTTGTACCAGTTCTGGTCTGGCCGAAATATTGAAGGGAAAATAGAAAAATGAAGCTTTGTGTTTTAGCTTCCAAAACTTGTACTTTTCCACTTCTAATCCTTGATTAATTCATTTAAAAACTTCATAATCATGATTTAAAGGATTTTGGGCAGCATAACCCCTTAGGATTATGGCTTTTCCAATTTTACAACTTAACCAAAAATCACATAAATCAAACAACAATCACCAACAACAACTTCAATACACAAAGAAGTTGAGATTTTGGAGATTACCTCTTGATCCTTGGTGTTTCTCTCTCTAGAACGTCCTCTCTCTCCCCTCAACCTTGAGATTAGCTTGCTAACATGGTGATCCCTAGAGAAAAAGAGATTAGAGAAGCTATTATGCAAGAGAGGAAGCTTTGAACCCAAGAACAACAATACCTACCTTAGACTTCTTCCTACTTGAGCTCTCCTTTTCTCTCTATTTCTCAAGCTTTCTCTCTCTTCCTCTTTCCCTTGACCCTTGAACGAAATGTGTGTATGAAGGGGAAGGGAAGATATTTTATTAACCTTGTCATCTTTCTTCCTAGCCCTTGATTTCATCAATGGTTGAGATTGCAACACCTTTCATGTACACCATCATTCCATTTTTTGTGTACACTCAACCTTGCCATGCTTCCCTTTTGTGTACACTCAACCTAAATTATCATTTCCTTCTCTCTTTGTTGGCAACAAACGTGCTCCCTCTTATGCTCCCACTAAATCAAGTGTTCCTTCCATTTACTCAAGTCAATTGGTGCAAAAGTTGGCCACCTAACCTTATGACATAAGTAAGGACTTATGACACAACAATTATCTCATCATCTTTCATGTGGTGTTGACACTTGGCCTCATTGGATTTTGACACTTGTCTTCTCCTCCTTCATCCCTAAATTTCTAAAATAATTAAGAGAAAAAGGAAGATTACTTTATTTCTCAAATTTTCGGAATAATGCCAATTCTGGCAGATTTTCTGCCTTAACTTTGAAAAATCATAACTAATTTTGTAGACATCGTTTCGAGGCGATTCCAAAGCCTATGGAACCCTCATTGAGTCTAGTTTCAAGGAAAAATATGGAATTTTACTGGAAATGATCATATTATTCCCAGATTTTCAATCTTTGATCTCTGCTCCAGAAACTTTCCAGATTTCTGGATCAACTTCGAAAATTCATATCTTTTTGTCTATAGCTTCAATTGAGTCATATGACCTATCAAATTAAAGCTTAGGATGTCTACTTTCACCCTATAAAATTTCATAATTTTTGGTCATCATTTGGTCTTCCAAAACTATATGACAATCTTACTGCCTCGCAGACGATTTCACTTAAAACACTGTTCCACCTTCAATTTTCAATATTTAATTCTTTTGGCCTTAAATATTCACCATTTCATTGAATATATATAATAATTACAATATATTCTTGGTGAATAAAATTTGGGATGTTACAGGAGGAAATATTGGTTCTAAATATAAGATTTTTTTATTATTTTATCTTTTATATTTATTATTTTTTTTTAAAATTAATCAGCATGACTTATAAACTAATATAGGATTTAATGATACGCAAGAGTATTTTAGAGGGATCATATCATATATATTATAATTAAGTAATTTATCTCAATTTTTTAATATACCTGGACTAGTTAGGTAGTTGTTATATTAAGGATGAAAAGAGTATTTTATAAGAAAAAATAATAATACAATTTGTATGCTTTTTCGATCTTTAATATAAGATACATCTACCTAATTTGATTAGATTAAGGAAATGAATTAAATTAATTAATATGATATGTATTTTCTAACATACCCCACTCGCCTTCCTCAATTTTCTCATTGTTTTTCCTCCTTAATTATTATTGAGGGAGCATCGATAAGTGTAAATCAAAAAAAGATTGACAAATATAAAAAAAAGGTTAAGGTGTATCTAATATCCTTAAATATTTTTCTAGGTGCATCAAGTGTCATAAAATATTTTGTGTTGCATTCAGCACTCAAAAATATTTGTTTAGTGAGATTTATCACCCTAAAGTATTTTTTTGTGCAATTTTATACTCCCTCTGATCCTAAATATAAGACATAATTTATAATATAATTTACATTACAAACTATGTCTTATATTTAGGACCGGAAATAGTACTTAATAATTAATTAAGTACTATGGATTTGTACAGGCACCATTTGGCATGTTAGGCCAAGAAAGAGATGCAGATGTGGTACAGAAGCAGTAGGGATGAGCAAAAACCCGATGGTCCGGTTCAGTCTGGTGTGACCCGAGCTGGTCCGATTTGGTCTAATTCAGTCCAAATAAGCAATATATTGAAATTGGACTAGACTAGACCAGACTGACTGGTCGGGTTGGACCGGGTTCCAGACCAGGGGACCAAACCACCTAGACTGGTCCGGTCTGGTCCAGGTCAATTTCTTAAAAAATATTTTTATAATTTAGATGTTATTTTTTATTTAATGTTGTTAGAGTTTTTTTAAGGATTTATAATCAAGTTTTATTTTTTATGATGATTTTTATATGATTATAGGTATTTTTATTATCTTAATTATATTTATCATGTTTAAATCTTTTTTCTCAACATATTTTTTTTATTGTTGTTGAATGTTGTTGGATGTTCTTATAAATTAATGATGTTTTAATTTTTGGTGACATATTTTATATTATTATAGGTATTTTTGTGGTCCTAATTATATTTAATAGGTTCAAATTTTGCCTTTCAAAAATAAAACAATAAAAAAAAATATTAAATTTAGATCCTAGACTACCTGGACCAGTCCAGGTAGTCCACCAGACCCGGTCTGGTCTAGCCCGACCTCAGGTTGGTGCTGGATCAGATCAGACCACGGACTGCTTTATTTAACCCGAGATCTTCACAAGATCAGACCTCAGGTTGGTATCAAACCCGGTCTAATCTAGTCCATGCTCATCCCTAAGAACCAGTAACCGGAAGAGGAAAGAGCTGCAGATAACCAAAGCTGGGCGTGACAGACGACGCACTCACCAGTACTCCTCTGTCGCCTTTTCAGTTAATGTGCATTGCTTCATGATTTCCTTACTTAGCTTCGGCCTCACTTGACTTTCCATTTGCACTTTGCGACCGACCATGCTTTCTCTTACCCTCCCTTCCGTTGCGGTGCCGACGCCGACGAGACGCTCGCCTTTTCCGACGCGCTTCTCGGTTGTGGCTCATGGATTCCCTTCCTTTATCCCCAAGCAAGTCCAACAAATCAAAGATCCTTTCGCTAGGAACTTCGCTCTCAGGATTCAGCGACTTCCCATTCCTGTAACTTCTATTCGCTCCCTTTTACATTATTTCTCTTCTCTTGAACGACTATATCACCGATTCGTTGAGATTCAAGTAAATCATATAGGGATTATTTCCTGATTGTTACTGAACTGCTGTTATGGTTGTTCTTTACTCCTTGAGTGCTTGTATTTTGTCTTATTTAGGGGCGTGATGTGATGGACCATCTATGCAATTACTTTCGGAATCTAACTCACTTTTCTTTTGTATTGCCATTATGTTTGTAGATTTTACAAAAATAGTATAAATATTTGAGCTTATTTTTGGTTTAGTGTTAAATGGGCAAATGGGCGCTGGATCCAGTACCTTAATGACGACAGGATGTCCTGCTCCGTTCTTATTGGACGTCCTTTTTCTGATCAGGATCAACTTCCACTGTGATGAAGATTTAATTAGTATTTTTTAATTAAATAATTTTTTAAGACGGAAGATGGAAAAGAACTTGAAAAGTTAAAATAAAAATAAAATATTATTAGTCAATAAAAAATTAAAGTTCAGACTATTTTCTATTCTTAAGATGAACAACAGAGTATTTGTGTGTAGTTTTTTCGTTTGTTCAATTTTTTAAATAAAATTTATGGAGATAAAAAAGAAGAGGACAAATAATTGAAAATAGATGGAATCTATATATATTTTCTATATCTCTCTCTCATTTTAAATTAGATAGCGTGGCTTGTGTATTTGCATGAAACTTGTATGCTATATACTATTCACGACTGGCCTATGAATTGTGCGCTATTTTATATACCGATTATTTGTATAGATTGAAGAGGAGTGAATGGAACGATGCAAGTAATAATGGTTTTTTCCTTGTTGCAAAATCCTGTTAGTTTGGAGGATGGGAAAATATAGTCATAGAGAATGTAGTCTTATGATTCCACTAATTTTACATAGAAAACATTACGCATTGCATTGGAAAAGGAGATATGTATGTTAGTTGTTGCATGTCACGGTCATTATTTGCCTCTATTGAAACTTGTCATATGCTTATGGACTTAAAGATCCCAAATTGTCTAGGATTGTTCCTTTGTGAGTAGGATTATTCCCTGTCTGGTCAGTCCACAGCTTTAAGCGCCTTAAACCCATTTCACAATCTTTTTTAAGCTGCTTTTCTACTATTAATCTTGATATTTCCATATGAGCTGATCAGGTTAACTTCTCAGAAAATCCCATCATGAGTAGTTGCGTGAAGCCAGTGATGCAGAACAAGGCAAATCCAGTAGTTCTTCTGCATAGTTTTGACAGGTTCTTAACTTCTGTTAAAAATTAGTTCTTTTGACAGGTTATTAACATCTGTCAAGATTAGTTTATCAATGTTTATGCTGAATTCGCTTCTGAATTTCTCAATACTATTAATGCAGCTCATGTTTAGAATGGAGATATGCTTATCCATTGATTGAACAAGCTGGTTTTGAGGCCTGGGCCATTGACATTCTTGGTTGGGGTTTCTCTGATTTAGGTTTGCTTTGTGAGCTCTCACTTACTAATTACTTTCATCACTTATTTCCCTCTCTGCAAGAGATTTTTAGAGATGAATTATGCCTATTGTTCTTTGTTATCCATCAGAAAATGATCCATTATGTGATGTGGCATCCAAGCGCCATCATTTCTACCAGGTACTTATTTTCGGTGATTAGGAGCAAACAAGTATACATTGTGCATCGTTTAGTCCTTAGTAATTATCATCATTTGACTCCAAATACTTTCAAAAACCCATCAATACGACCTATATATTGGTAAATTGGAGGGAAGACCATGTTGATGGGCTTGCAGAACATTTTAGCTTCCTAATTACCTTAAAGGACTAAATCAATGAAAGATGAATCTTTCAAGGACCGAATAGTTGTTTATTTATCTATTTAAAGAAATGGCTGTCTTCACTGTCACTGTGTTACAGCTGAAACTGATTCATTTATGACAGTTTTGGAAGTCCTACATCAGAAGGCCAATGATATTGGTTGGACCAAGCCTTGGTTCTGCTGTTGCCATTGACTTTGCCTCCAATCATCCAGAAGCTGTATGTGCTAATGAAAAATTGTTAGATCAAATCAATCAGTTATCTGAGAATTTAGCTTTCAAAACAGTTTCATCCACGCTCAGGTCAATTACTTGGAGTTCATGTTTTCAGGTGGAAAGGCTTGTCTTGATTGGCTCCTGTGTATATGCGGAGGGAACAGGTCTGCTAGCAACTTTACCTAGAGTAGCAGCTTATGCTGGGGTGAGTATTTCTCTGTAGCTTACTAAAGCCTTAACCACACATCATTAGTCCATAATTTTCTTAAAAGAATAACAAAAATATGTCATATACCAAACATTCTCTGGGTGGATCAATATGCTGAGATCTTCTTACGTGCCGGATCAGTTCAGCTAAAATACTTATCTCTTAAATTTCAATTGAGATAGGAGCAGGAAATATTAAACTTCCGACTATTAGTTATAAAGACTATGTCAAGAACCATTTGAACGCGCCCAAAAAGAAGAAAAAAGAGCCATATGAACCCAAACATTTAATCTACTCCCTCTGGTCCTAATTATAGGACAACATTTGTGAGTTGATCTTGGTTCTAATTATAGGATAAAATTTTAATTTTTATCAATTTCTTCCCAAAATACCCCCATTGCTTTAGATAATGGTTGTTGCCTCGTCTGACATGCGGTACCATGAAGTATCAAACATACACCAAATAAAATACGATGAAAGTAAACACATAAAGGTGGAGAGAGAATACTGATTTAGATAATAGTTGGATTGCCTCATGGTAGACTCATATAGTATTCCTAAATCACCCCTATTAAATAAGGGCATTTTTGGAAAATAAATAAAAGTAACTAATTTAACTACTATTCTTAATTTCTCCAAAGTTAGGTAAATATGTCCTATAATTAGGACCGGAGGTAGTATTAAGGAATATGTTAGCATATACATTATTATACAGATCATCAACTTTCTTTTCACTCAGGTATACCTGTTGAAGAGCATCCCATCACGCTTGTATAGGACGTATTTGACCTTCTCTGATGTATCATTAAGTACCAGTCTCGACTTGGCTAGTGTGAGTAGCTTGGTACCATGCTCTTTAGATAATGCAATGTTATAGATTTCTTTATGAATTTTGAATTTCTTCATTGGGCCACTTAACTAATGCACTCTTATGCTCCAGCTTCACATGCTCAAGTACCCCAAACTTTCTATATAGGAAATATGATTTGGATTTTTTAAAAGTGTGAAACTTATAAAGTGGCTTTTGAAGAAGAGAGAGTGATACTTTAACGAGTGAGAATATGTATGGAATTCGCATCTTTTGTTTTAACCTCTTCTTTTATCTCTATCTCTCTTACTTCAGGAACATTTCAGAAAATCCAAATTCATAGGAAATAGGATAGAGAGTTGAGAGCTTCCTATTTATGGTGTAACATGGATGTTGCTAAAATAGGTGGATCGCTTGCATTGCTTATTGCCTTGGTGAGAGGATGCTACAGTGGATTTCATGGTTAGTGGCGGTTATAATGTTGCTTCTCTGATAAAAGAGGTACATCTGCTGCATCATGAGTTGAACAAGTTCACTACTTTACGTAGTAGAAGGCATGAGCAGATGATAGCTCACCTTTCACTGCTTATGTTCATTTGCTTTCTGCTTCTCAGTATGATGCTAGTGATTTTGTGGTAACAGATAAAGCACAAAACTCTCATTATTTGGGGTGAGAATGATCGCATCATCAGCAATAGACTTGCAGTGGTAAATTCCCATGTAGTTATTTTACACACAAAATTATCTAGAATCTGGTTCTATCATGTTATCAAGTCCAATTAAGTAAAGGGAGAATGTCATTGAGGACCCCTAAAGGGAAGATGATGGCATTTTGGGTTCATATGACTAAAGTGAAAATATGTTTCGATGTAAAAGGTCTAAAATACCCCTGATGCAAATGCAAGATATTGTTCTCTATCTTATAGCTAGATGCTCGATACTGACATCATGGTGTTCGTATTTTGATCACTAACTTTCTTTCAGGTCGTCATATACTCAAAATTCACATATTGACTTGTGAAAATCCACATTCATTGTTGTCAGTTACATCTTATGAACCCAAAAGTCATGATCTTGAGCCTCGAATCTAATATACTTGGTGCTATTATTATCATTAGATCCAAAGTTGACTAACGAACCATGTGATCCTGCAGCGGCTGCATTCTGAGCTACCTGATGCAATGTTACGCCAAATACCAAATTGTGGCCACCTGCCTCATCTGGAAAGGCCTGGTTCGGCTGTCAAATTGATTCTTGAGTTTGTTGAGAGAGAAACCAACATTGTAAATCACTGTGTTTCACATATATGAAGGTAATTAGAGGTTTCTCTCTAGCTATTTACTTATTTATTTGCTTTGGGGTCTGAAATATAGGAACAATAGCGATCACAGAAGTTATTAAATGGGCTAGAAATAGTTATGGGTTGATATAGATGTTTGCGATTAACCTATGTTACATGAACCGAACATTTCTGAATGTTAATATGATATAATGATATAATTCTACCAGTGACTCGGCCCAAGAGAGAAAAAATAATTGCTGAATCTGGATGTGATTGATTTCGAGCGATTATTTTTCTTTCTTTCTAGTTTCATCATGAACTTGTCGAGAATGACACTTGAAACTGGAAAGCAATCCCTCATAGATTATGTTGGATCTAGTGTCAACAACTCAACATTGTTATTGCCATTATTAGGTTGAGATAGCAAAATGTACAGATTGGGCTTGTCGGCTTTTGATTTATTGGTTTGTTACTTTATTTATCTTAAAAAAATATCATGAATACAGTACATATTTTTCATCATCACAGAGAAATTTTAGATAAACTAATTAAACTCAATGTATCTAATGTAGATAAATTAATTTAGCCTATAAATATTAAGATCTATCTAACTAAAATGTTTTGCTTTGTAAATATATTTATTTATAATTATAATGTTTGTTAAATCAAGTAATTTCAAATAAAGACTACGACGCCCATGTAATGGAGGAAAGGAATCACGCAAAGCCTCTAGAGAAAGGATCGAATAATTGTTTGGTCGACAAGACTTTTGATAGCAAAATGTCATTGTTATTCACCTTGTTTGGATAAATAAGTAATAGTCGGCAAAAATAAATAAAGTAGCTAAAGGAATATATGCTTTCTTTTTATATAAAATAACTTAGCGATTATAGGTTGTAAAATAAATTTTAATATTGAAAATGCATACTTTATATTTAAAAATTATTTTGAAGGATCTAAAAGGTTAGTTTTTAAAATGTGTTCAAAAGGTATGATATATACCATATAGATACGAATACACATATTGGGTTTGGGTGTGACATGATACATCATATGCATCAAATTTTAAAATTTTAAGATGCGACCCATCAAAAAAAAAAATTAAGATGCGAGTACGTGAGATATATATACACACATTAACACATAATAAAATGAAAAATATAAAAAATATTTTGAGTTATAAATAAATTTTTTGAAAGTAATATAAAATATTAATAATAAAATTTAAAGTTCTTGTGTTATTTTGGAATATTACAACGAAAAAAACTAATAACAAAGTGTGAAAATAATTAGCTCAGCCACTATGACAATATTTTTTAAGCATTCATGCTATACAGGTTCAAGGAGAATGTTCTTTGGATATGTTTATATGAGTGGAGTCTTGAATGGTATATCACTCACTCTTTTTTTTTTTTTTTTTTTTTGCCAATGAGTATATCACTCACTCACACATTAGCAGCAAGACATATCATGCTCTTGTAAAAATCTGAATTATATTTACACGGACTGAATTATATAATTTTTTGCTAAAAAAATATAGATAAAATAATCCATTATACACAATGTGCAATAAAAAAATTCCTTATAACGAGATGAGACCTGTTGAGACTTGAGAGTGTAACATCTCGAATGCAAACTTCCATAATTTTTTTGTACATTTTTAACATTCCAGACATTTTATTTTTCGTTACATTAAGGAAATTCAAATCTTTAATTACCCCTCACACCCTAACCTGTACAATTACATTAAAATATAATTTTTTATTGTATATAGTTTAATTTTATAGCACAGAATAATATCATTTACCTTGTTCATTTTTTTGGCAAAAAAAAAAAAAAAAACATTTACCGTACTCATTTACAGTATTAATTTTCTAACTCTTTAACAGCATTGTATGAATATTGATTTTCTAACTCTTTAACAGCATTGTATATACTCGAAAAACGTAACAAGAAGAAAGTAAATATAAATTAAAAAGGACAATCATTGTTGTCAAACTCACGAGTTGACTCTTGGCATTTACCGTTTTTACGTTTCTAATTTACAAAATCGAGTCAAGTTATTGGTAAACTCGTGACCATTGTAAACTCGATTAAACTCACAAGTTTATATACCGAGTTTACCGTTTTTACGTTTCTAACTTACAAAATCATATTAACTCACCTTTAAACTCGTGTTAATTTCTTCGATTTGATCATGTTCAGCGGCTTTATATAGAAATTTTTTTTGTTAAATATAATAAATTATGAATGTTGATGGATTTAATTTTAATATTTAGATTTAAAATATATTTAAATCAAATTGTTGTCATTTTTTATATTTTAATTATTTAATTATACACCATTAATACCTATTTAATGGTAAAAATAAAATCTTACGAGTTTATGATTCGAGTTCACGATACGAGTTTAAGTCACTGTTACGAATTTACAACTCGTAAGTTTGAGAATCTTGAGGACAATAGTTAAATTAAATTTTTTATATTCATGATGTGTCAAGTTCATGTGTCTTTTTTCTACGTGCGTTTATAGTTAAATAATAATACTATTTATAATATATTTTTCTCATTATTATTCCAGAGGTGCATATTGGACGAGACTCTTTTGTATGGTTATAAATAAAAACATTCGAGTCAAAGAAACTTTTGCCGTAATAAATATCATGATCTCGGTACACCATATCACCACTGAAGTCTGAAACAAGCACCTAATGCTCTTCCTTTTTCTTTTCCCCCATATGAAGACAGGAAAAAACCAACAAACAAACCCAAGTGGGGTTTTTCTTCTCGATGATTCCTTATGTAATTTTACATGATTACCCCTCACATCGTGGCTTAATACCATTCTCTGATCCACGCATCACCCCTCAGGCCCTCACTCTCACTCACTACCAGATATTCCAAGTTTACATACTTGTACATATAAATATGTATATATACCACTCTGAAATTGAACCCTAATAATGTACATTAACCAGAAGATAAGAATGGATAATGGTAACGTTAACACAGTAGGGGATTGCAGAAGAGACAGTCCTTTGCTAGAGTCATTGAAGCCGGTTGATCCAGTGCCAGTGGTTGTGGTGGCCGTTGGACTAATCCCAAACACAGGACTTGATGATGTTCCTGTTCCTGTTCCTGTCCCTGTGGTAGTGCCTGTAGTTGTGGATGTGGGTGTGGTTGAGGTTGTTGTGGAAGAAGGTGTTGTGCCTGTTATCCCTGTTGTCAGGTGATGTTGTCGGAGTTGTCGACGTCCCTGTTCCTGTGCTGCTGCTGTAACAATAAGAGATACATCAAATCATCTCAAAATGTAAAACCAAATAGATCATGTTAGAAAAATAGACACTTGAAGGTGGAAAAAGAAAAATTGCATATTGTTATAAAAATATACGTGATAGGAAAGAAGATTGATAGGATTCAGAGAAAATCGATAGAATTTCTAGAGAGAAGTTAGAGAGAAGTTCTCATTCAGTTCAATTGAAACAATCGATTACAGCCCTTTATATAGAGGCAGAAATCTAACCCTGGTTGTATTACCATGGTTATATTTAAATGACCATGGTTACTTTATATCGTCTTTATGTCCTTGTCTTCTTTTGCTGTCTTTATGTCCTTGTCTTCTTTTGCTTTTGCTTTGTGTCAAATCATCTTTTCTTCTTTATGTCAAGTTGACTGGAAGAGTAATATGAGTCAATGGATATCCACATATTTAATATTCATAACACTCCCCCTTGGATGTCCATTATAAATGTGCCTCATTAAAAACTTTAACTAGGAAAAACCCAGTGGGATAAAAACCTAGCCAAAGAAAAGAGTACATCATTCATTGATACACCGTTGAGTGCTGCCTCATTAAAAAGCTTTCTAGGAAAACCCAGTGGGACAAAACCTAGATAAGGGAAAAAGAGTACAGCGTGTATCGACTCCCCCTCTTGATAATATCAGTTGAAATCTTTGAATCTCCGAAGACCAATATCATGAACAAGTTTTTCAAAGATTGTACCTGGAAGTGACTTGGTGAATAAATCTGCTAGCTTTTCACTTGAACTGATTTGTTGGATATCTATTTCACCATCCTTTTGAAGGTCGTGAGTGAAAAAGAATTTTGGAGAAATATGCTTCGTTCTATCGCCCTTGATATAGCCTTCTTTAAGTTGAGCGATACATGCAGCATTATCCTCATAGAGGATTGTTGGGATCATTTTGCCGAAAGATAAATGACAAGTTGTACGTATATGATGTATTACTGACCTCAACCACATACATTCTCGACTTGCTTCATGTATTGCTAGAATTTCTGCATGATTAGATGATGTGGCTGATATAGTCTGTTTCATAGATCGCCATGAAATAGCTGCACCTCCACATGTAAATAGATAGCCCGTTTGTGATTTACCATTATGTGGATCAGATAAAAATCCAGCATCTGCATAACCAACCAGTTCATGCTTGGATACATTTGAGTAGTATAACCCCATGTCTGTTGTACCTTTGAGATAACGAAGAATGTGCTTTATTCCATTCCAATGCCTTCGTGTTGGTGAAGAACTATATCTTGCTAGTAAATTAACAGCAAATGATATATCAGGACGTGTGTGATTAGCAAGATACATTAGTGCTCCAATAGCACTAAGATATGGTATTTCTGGACCAAGTAGTTCTTCATTACCTTCTTCACTAATTTCTCGGGGTCGGAATGGGTCTTTATCCACCTTCAAAGATCTTACAACCATTGGGGTACATAATGGATGGGATTTATCCATGTAAAATCGCTCTAGGACCTTCTTTATATAAGTTTCTTGATATACAAAGATCCCTTTCTTGAAATACTCGATCTGTAATCCAAGACAAAATTTTGTTCTTCCCAAGTCCTTCATTTCAAATTCTTTCTTCAAACAATTAATTGCCTTTTGAAGCTCTTCAGGAGTTCCAATGATGTTGATATCATCAACATAAACAGCAATTATAGCAAACTCACTATTAGATCTTTTCATAAAGATGCATGGGCATATCGGATCATTTTTGTATCCTTCTTTCAACAAATATTCATTAAGGCGATTATACCACATGCGCCTTGATTGCTTCAGGCCATACAGGGACTTATTTAACTTAACTGAGTATTGTTCTCGAGAACTTGAATTAGATGCTTCTGGCATCTTAAGTCCTTCAGGGACTTTCATATAAATATCATTATCAAGTGATCCATATAAATAGGCAGTCACAACATCCATTAGATGTAAATCAAGTCCTGCATCTACTGCTAGACTGATTAAATAACGAAAAGTAGTCGCATCCACTACTGGTGAATACGTTTCTTCAAAATCAATGCCAGGTATTTGCGTAAAACCTTGGGCTACTAGACGTGCCTTATATCTAGTTATTTTGCCCTTTTCATTTCTTTTCCGTACAAAGACCCATTTGCATCCAACTGGTTTTACATCTTCAGGTGTAAGGACTACATGTCCAAATACTTTTCGTTTTGCCAATGATTTTAATTTTGCATTAATGGCATCTTTCCATAGGGGCCAGTCTTTTCTTTGTTGGCTCTCACTAATGGATTTTGGCTCATGATCTTCATTATCATTCATTACATCATATACTATATGATAAGCAAAGATGTCATCAATATTGACTTCATTTCTATCCCATCGGATTCCATTCATAACATAATTTATTGAGATCTCATTATTTTCACATATATCAGGTACCTGGGTCTCTTCTGAGACTACAACATTCTCTTCTGGAGATAATATCTCTTCAGGAGATGGCTCTTCTGGAGCTACTAATTTTTCTTCATTATTCTCGACTTGACCATCTATATTCTTTGCTCCTTTTCTTTTTCAAGGATTTTTATCTTTGGAACCGATAGGCCTGCCACGCTTCAGGCGTGTTTTAGATTCATTCATAGCAGGTTGTCCTTCAGGGACATCAATTTTAATAGGAGCATTAGCAGCTGGGACATGTGACTTTGTCACTTTCTTTGGGTCAGTAAATGCTTCTGGCATTTGATTAGCTAAATTCTGTAAATGAATTATCTTTTGAACTTCAAGTTCACATTGTTTTGTACGAGGATCAAAATGAGCCAATGATAATTCATTCCAACTAATTTCTTTACCCAGCTGTTTGTTTTCTCCCCCTAATGTTGGGAAAAATGATTCATCAAAATGACAATCAGCAAATCATGCCATAAATAAATCTCCTGTGTATGGTTCTAACCATTTTATAATTGATGGAGATTCATACCCAACATATATTCCCATCTTTCTTTAAGGGCCCATCTTAGTGCGTTGTGGTAGTGCTACAGGCACATATATCGCACATCCGAAAATTCTTATGTGGGAAATATTAGGTTCCTGACCAAAAACCATTTGTAAGGGGGAAACCTTTAAATAACTTGTTGGCCTAATGCGAATTAACATTGCTGTATGCAAAATGGCATGGCCCCAAGCAGAAATTGGTAGATTAGATTTCATAAGAAAAGGTCTTGCAATTAGTTGCAACCTTTTAACCAATGATTCTGCAAGTCCATTTTGCGTGTGAACATAAGCTACAGGATGTTCAACATCAATTCCAAAGGACATACAATATTCATTAAAAGCTTGTGATGTAAATTCACCAGCATTATCAATACGTATTTTCTTGATAGGATAATCAGGGTAATGTGCTCTTAATCTAATCAATTGAGCAAGTAATCTCGCAAACGCCAGGTTGCGAGAAGATAATAAGCAAACATGCGACCATTTAGTTGATGCATCAATTAAAACCATATAGTACCTAAATGGTCCGCATGGTGGGTGTATTGGCCCACAAATATCTCCCTGTATCCGTTTTAGAAATGTGAGAGACTCACTTTCTACTTTGCTTGGTGAAGGGCGAATAATTAACTTTCCCTTGGAACATGCAGCACATGAGAAATCATGGGATTGTGGTATTTGTTTATACTTCAGGGTATGTCCACATGAATTCTCAATTATTTATCGCATCATTATTGAACCTGGATGGCCTAACCGATCATGCCAAACATTAAATTCATTAGTAAACTTCTGGTTTACATTGTCAAACTGCTGGTTTGTATTGGCAAACTTCTGGTCTGCATTATTGAACTTCTGGTTCACAATAGTATGTGTTTCAATTGTGCTTATACATGTGTAATACAAACCAAAAGAAAAAATAGGAAAACATTCTAATATGCATTTTCTATCAGCAACTATATTTGTAATGACAAGATATTCCTTATTATCTTTAGTTGTTGTTTCTAAATGATATCCATTTCTGCGGATATCTTTGAAACTCAATAAGTTTCTTTTAGACTTGGTAGAATAAAATGCATTATCAATGCATAATTTTGTTCCTTCAGGTAACAAAATATTAGCTCTTCCGGAGCCTTCAATTAAATTTATACTACCAGATATAGTCTGAACATTGGCTTCTCGTATTACCAAGGAAGAAAAATATTTATCATGTCTGAGTATGGTGTGGGTTGTTGCACTATCAACGAGACATAAATCTTCAGGATTGATGCCAATAGAATTCATTCTTCATAAAAACATAAATAAAATTAATACATATAATAGAAACAACTTTAAATAAAATATAACAGTTCAAATTATATTAAAAAATCTGCAACATCCAAATAGTTATTATCTATATCAGCATACTCAGAATTCTCGCCCTGATCAACATGATTAACTTCAACATTTGATCTTTTACCAGTATTTTTAATTGATTCTTGGTAAAGATCAACTAAGTGCCTTGGTGTACGACATGTACGAGACCAATGGCCCTTGCCACCACATCGATAGCATGGATTATCAGCATATTTGTTATGCCTACTGATTTCCCCCTTTTCAGTTCTTATCAGTCTTTTCCTACTTCTGGTAGGAATTTGAACCTCCATGATATCGACCACGACCACGCCCACGGCTGTAGCCACGCCCACGTCCACATCCATGTCCACGTCCACGGCCACAATAAAATTCATTAGTTACTACATTCACTTCAGGGAATGGAGTTGAGCCTGTTGGACGGGATTCATGGTTTTTCAATAAAAGCTCATTATTTTGTTCAGCCATAAGGAGACAAGAAATTAACTCAGCATATTTCTTGAAACCTTTTTCACGATATTGCTGCTGCAGGAGCAAATTGGATGCATGAAATGTGGAGAATGTCTTTTCTAACATATCATCATCAGTAACATTTTCTCCACATAATTTCAATTTAGAAGTAATTCTAAACATAGCTGAGTTATATTCGCTTATAGATTTAAAATCTTGCAAGCGCAAATGCATCCACTCAAAATGAGCTTTTGGAAGAATGATCATCTTCTGGTGATCATACATTTCTTTCAATAATATACCTTTCTTTCCCAGTAATATCAAGAGCCACAATTTCAAGTTTTGCTAGGTTTACCATGGTTCAAACTAATTAAAGAAATAAATAAAAATAATTAAAATATAAAATATAAATATACAATATAATAACTGTAAATTCATAAAGACAATAAATAATTCATAAGGCAGGATAAGAAAATTAAAACATGTATGGCTTCGGGCCATTTAATCTCATGACTTCAGGCCATGTATGGCTTCGAGCCATTTAATCTCAAGATGAGGAATTAACTATTATCTTCAGGATAAAAATTGTACATGACTTCTGGCCGTACAATAAGATAAAAGATAAAAATATATATAGCTTCTGGCCATATAATAAGATAAAAGATAAAAATATGTATAGCTTCTGGCCATATAATAAGATAAAAAATGTATATAGCTTCTGGCTGTTTAATAAGAATAGATATGGCTTCTGGCCGTATTATAAGAAATTAAAACATTATGACTTCTGGTCATAATTTCAAGAATCAGATGTGTATGGCTTCTGGCCATAATAACAATAATAATAATAATAATATAAAAGAACTTGTATATAAAAACAATAACGATCTCCAATCTTAACCATGGAACCAGATGTTATATAACAATCGGTAAAAGTATCTCTCTAATTCCATATAATGGCTTAGATTATCCCAGATCTATAAAATAAAACAAGGTATATATAAAAATTAAAGAAACCATAAGATCATACCTTCTTTTAGAGCTTCGTGCTGATAACGTGTTATAAAAGTATATGTGATAAGAAAGAAGATTGATAGGATTCAGAGAAAATCGATAGAATTTCTAGAGAGAAGTTATAGAGAAGTTCTCATTCAGTTCAATTAAAACAATCGATTACAGCCCTTTATATAGAGGCAGAAATCTAACCCTGGTTGTATTACCATGGTTATATTTAAATGATCATGGTTACTTTATATCGTCTTTATGTCCTTGTCTTCTTTTGCTTTGTGTCAAATCATCTTTTCTTCTTTATGTCAAGTTGACTGGAAGAGTAATATGAGTCAATGGAGATCTACATATTTAATATTCATAACATATGATGATATGATTCTTTTTTTAAAACCCCACATGAACACTTCATCTTTTTGCAGTGTTGACATAAAACACCCATGAGATGGATTAAGTGCAGATCTGGGATTAACTTATGGGGTTAAGAAAGCCGACAAGATTCTTGAAGAAAGAAGCTTTTTTTTTTGGGGGTGGGGGTGGGGGGTGCAGCAACAGAGTTATGATTCAGGGGAGGTTAGAGACTTCAACCAAAGAATGTAGTGTTCTTGGCTAATTGTGGAAGTTAACCAAATCTAGTTCAGAAATTTTTTGTGGATGACAAATAGCAGCAAGTGGAAAGATTTATAGGAGGCTGCAACTAAATGACCAAAAGGAAAAGGGGAAAAAAAGGTTGGCTGCTTGAAAAGTATACTTGAACAAAAAAATCTGAATAGTGGCAAAAGGAGTAGCACATCTTTAAAAACACCCAACAGATTTGCTATTTAATGAGCAATCAAGCCTTCTACAAGATCTTCCACCTCAAATACACATACACACGCTAAGCCAAATTCTTTCAAATTCAGAGAATTCACGCAATTCGATGGATAGGGAAAACATACATAAAAGATCCAAGTCAAGAAGCGTACCTAGCATTTGAAGGGTAAACACATCCAGATGATGAAGCTAAGAAGAAGGATCAACAACAAAAAATTCACACACAGATCCATATCAGTAACAGTGAAAGTCCAAAAATGATGAAAGTGAGGTTAGAAGAAGAAGAAGAAGGTGATGGTGAGTACTAACCAGGAGCAGTTTGAGTAGTAGTAGCAGCGCCAGAAAAGTCACAGCTTCCCTGAGCTTGACCTTTCTTTTGGAAGTAGCTATTAACAGCATAGCTAAAATGATCCTTCACAGTATTGGGATTATAACAAGCACCGTTCTGAAGAATAGGTGTACAGTCAGCATCAGCTCCACAAGCATAATCCAGAGCTTTCTGGAGAGCTTCTCCCATACCATCCTTACACACACAGTATAAAGCACCTTTTGTTCAAAATTTTGAGGATCCCAAAACCCAAAAAAAAAACACCAGAAAACCAGTTAGTTCACTCCAGATACTGCTTAAATAATAAAAGTTTCCTGAATTGAAGTCATCCAATCAGTAAAAAATGAAGCAGCAAGAAGAAGAGGCTTAGTGCAGAAAACCCATTTCACCATCTCAAGCTTAATGGGAAAAAAAAATCTGAAGAACCCATCTCAGAGAAAGCGTACAAGGGACAAGTTATGATGATAAAAACTCAATTTAACCAAAATGTGAAAAATCTGAAACACGCAAGTGGGAATTAAAAAGGTGCTTACTTGAGTGGCCAGTGAGAGCCAAGAGGAGCACAATATACACCAAAAGAACCATGATTGATGATTCTAGCCAGTGGATGTTGCAGGCGATGGAGAGAGGAAAAGAAGGAAGGAAGGAGAAGGAATGGAGAATGAAGGATTCTGGAGAAGAAAGCCAAAAGGAAGGGCGAATTTGGTGGTGGGGTGTCGGTATCTGATGCTGCTCTATAATTCCTGCTCACGTATTTTACGACAGGACCTTTAACTCGGAAAAAAGATTACATTTTTATGCAAATCATTGGATCTGTTTGCATTGTTTAAATGAAATTAAAAATAGCACATGGGTTAGCTGTTACTGAGCTGTTTTTTTCTCTCTCTCTTGGAACTCGTGTCACCAGAATTTCTTTCAATGGATGACGTTTTTTCTCTGAAGATACCACCGGATAAATCACTGGATTCTCAAACAACGTCAGTGGATTCAATGAACAAGCTCATTTCATGCACTACATCAGAAAAACTCGCACTGATTAGGATCGAGGAGGGGCAAGAGAAAAATTTGCATGTAGCATCAGAAGTCCCTGTAACCGAAGTGCAAAGTGAAAAACAGTGGAGTCTTCTAAATTCAAATAAGCATTTGAAAAACTCCTCTTACAAAGACTCACTGATGGGGTTTAACATATTGGAGTTCAATGGTATGGCTCAAGGTGCTTCCATCTCCAGTGAGGATCAAATAACAACAAACTTGCAGAATCAAACGTGGAAGATCCCAGAGCCATCAGAAGAGACCAAAAAACTTATGTCTGTTTATCCTACAATGGACATTACAGATGATGAGTTCAATGAAGCCAGCCAGCCCTGGAATAAATATCTAATAATCACGGTGCTAGGTGCTCATTTCTACTTACACAAGTTAAAAGAGATGCTTGGTAGGGTGTGGAGATTCAATGAATTTGAATTGGTGGATCTTCCAAACAACTACTACGTTATTAGGTTCACAAACCCTGAAAACTGGGAAGCCAATTACAAACGCATTATCTTGGATGGACCGTGGGTAATAGCGCATCATGTGATTTTAGTCCAGAAGTGGTCCCCGTATTTCAACCCGTTTCAAAATCAATTGGGGAAGATCGCTACTTGGGTTCGAATACCGAATATCCCTCTAATCTATTACTCTCAGAAATTCATTTCCAGATTAGGGGATATGATAAGAAAGACCTTAAAAGTAGATATGCATACTCTAAATTGTCGGGATCACTCTTCTGGCGTCGTTTCGAGGGGAAGATATGCCAGGATCTGTGTTGAGTTAGATCTCCAAAAACGGCTTGTCCCAAGAGTCATCTTAGCATCCATCGTCTTCAACGTCGAATATGAGGGACTGGATCTGATTTGTTTCACTTGTGGGAGATACGGTCATAAGAAAGACTCCTGTGCAAAGAAGGAAGTAGAAAAAGAAATCCTGAAATCACAGCAAGCAGCGTTGATTCCCGGCAAGGAAACCCAGGTGTTGCTGCCGGAGAACGTCTCATCAAAACCAGAGGAGGCTTTCGGTCCATGGATGCTGGTGGGAGGCCAGAGGAAAGCTCGGTTTCCAAGGAATGAAAATCATGGAGACGGCGCTGCAGGTGGAAGGTATGGGTCGACCTCTGCAAGGGGTATGGGGAGAAGACATCAATCATCACTTTTTCAAACTCTAGCTGACCTGGACGATGAAGGCGCGCTTGAAGAAATTGAAGCTGCAAATCTCCGTGTCCTTGAACGTCTAGACGCTGTGGGAATTGAGAGGAATATGGTTTTAAGTGATAAAGGGAAAAGTCAAAAAGAGGCATCATCAAGAGGTCAGTCAAAAAGTAATCTGAACCTATTGTATACACGGCCACCAAAGCAAGTTTATCAAATAAAAAAAAGGAGGGTGGTGGGCTGAAGTCCCTATTGCCGAAAGTCCTTCCAAGGGGGCCGATTGACTTGGAAGCCCAGGACCAAGGTAAATTGAAAATCAAGGATCAGGTACTCCCGGCCCAATACCCGAATGAAGCAACTCCAGTGAAAGAGGGAGCCCGAAAACATCAAATTGTTGTGGGCTCCTTGTCCTCATCTAATTCCAAAGAGATCATCCCACCAGGAAATTCTGCAGACCAGCTGATGACAAATATTCCTGAAGCGCTGGGCAAGGATTTAGCTACTCAGAATCTGAATTGAAATAATCAAGTCAGCGAAGAGAAATTAGTTGTTGAAGAACAAAAGTTAGAGACGTTGTCAGAAGCTCATCCAGACATTCTTGTCACATCTTCCTCATCACCAAATGTCTCAGATTTCAAGCAAACTCTGGCTCATGAAAGCGTTCTGAACCAAGTGAAATTGATTAAAACTCAGAAGCAGAATTCACCTGATGTTATGTCACCTCCTAAGTTAAAGAAGGAATCCCAAATTCCTTTGGTGAGGAATAGTGAACAGGGCAAGCCAAATAAGAATTTAAGGGAAGTCAAGAACAGGAGTAGATCAGCTTTAAGGCGTATACCTCCAGATAAGTAACTCCTTTTTCCCTGAGTGTTAATTTCTCTTTTTTATCATGATTATATCAAGTTGGAACTGCAGAGGTGCTTGTAGCAAATCTTTTCCTCGTGTCCTCCGTGACATAGTTTCCAAGCATAATATCTCCGTTATGTGTCTCTTGGAAACCAGAGTTAGTGGTCATAAAGCTGATTTAGTGGTACGTAAGCTAGGTTTTAACAATTGGCTGAGGGTTGAAGCCACGGGCTATGCAGGTGGTATATGGATCCTTTGGCATGACATTGATGTTTCTGTTGAATATCTTTTCTCTACTGCCCAACTTCTCCATTGCTGTTTGTTTGACATAAAAACCAGAGAATGTTTTTGTGTTTCTTTTGTCTATGGAGATCCCAGATGGAGCTATAGGCAGGAGTTGTGGTCTGATCTCCGGAACTTGGCAAGAAAAGTAAATGAGGCTTGGCTTGTCTTAGGTGATTTTAACTCTTATTTAAATCATTCTGATAAGATCGGGGGCACAGTTGCTCCTGATAGATCCCTAGCTCCTTTTCAAAACTGTGTCCATGATTGTGATTTTCTGGACCTGCCTGTGGTTGGTGACAAATACACTTGGTCTAGAAATGATATGAAGGAAAGGTTAGACTGGGCTTTTTGCAATTTAGCCTGGGAAATGAGTCGCCCAAATCATAAAGTATTCCACCATCTTCGTTACAAATTAGATCACAGAGTCTTGGTGATCACTTCTGGAAATGTACAAACTGCTCCCCACCCAAATTTTTTTAGGTACCAAGCTGCCTGGTGTCTTGAAGAGGGCTTCCCTGATTTAGTTAGTTTTGCATGGCAAAGTAATGACTGGTTAACTGGTTGTAACGAATTTTAGAATAAAGCCTCCTGGTGGAACAGAAATGAAGTAGGTAGTCTCCCCAAAAAGAAGAGGACACTGATTAAGCGATTGGAGGGTGTTGACCGTGCAATCACCACTCGTCCTCATGCTGGCCTTTTGAAGCTTGAAGTGAAACTTTGGAAAGAGTATACCAAAGTTGTAAGTCAGGAAGAGCTCCTCTGGTATCAAAAGTCTAGGTACAAATGGTTAAAGTATGGAGACAAGAATACTAGATTCTTCCACTCTTCTACTGTGATCAGAAGAAAGAAAAGAAAAATTAAAGCTCTCCAAAATGATCAGGGTGACTGGATTACAAATCAGGATAATCTAAAGCAATCAGCCCTTAATTATTTCCAAGAGCTCTACTCAACTGATCAAGATGTGCTGAATATATCTGATTGGCCGGTTGACTTCTTACCACTGAATGATTCTCAGATTTCTTGTATTCAAAAGGATGTGTCTGCGGTGGAGATAAAAAATGATACTTTTGAAATGGATGCTTTCAAAGCGCCGGGTTCGGACGGGCTACAACCTCACTTCTTTCAGACTTAGTGGGAGGTTGTGGGTCCGAAAATCTGTGATATTATCTTCTCCATATTTAGGAATCCTGACATGGTCAATGATATTAACCAGACGCACATCACATTGATTCCTAAGGTAGATAACCCTACCTCGATTAAGGAATTCCGACCCATGGCCCTATGTAATGTGAGCTACAAAATTCTCAGCAAAGTACTTATGAACAGGATGAGGTCTGTTTTGGACTATTTGATTCATCCTACACAGTGCAGTTTTATAAGGGGCAGACAAAGCTGTGACAACATAATTCTGGCTCAAGAAGCGATCCATACAATGAGAACAACCAGAAAGAAGAAGGGATATGTTGCTATCAAAGTGGATATGGAGAAAGCTTTTGATAGATTAGATTGGAACTTTCTGTCTTTCAATCTTCACAGCCTGGGTATTAGTGATCATTTTGTGAGGCTGTTGATGAAGTGTGTCACATCTTCAACCATGAGAGTGATTTGGAATGGGTCTCTTACAAACCAGTTTCAGCCAACAAGAGGTGTACGTCAAGGAGATCCCCTTAGTCCCTACCTATTCATTATATGTATGGAACAGTTAAGCCAACTGATAAACCGTGAAGTGACTAAAGGTAGATGGAAACCATTAAGGCTTTACAATTCGGGACCGAAGCTCTCCCACCTCTTCTTCGCTGATGATCTTCTCCTATTCTGTGAGGCTTCCTCAAGTAAAATGGAGAATATTAGAGAAGTGATGGCTTATTTCTATAGAGTCTCGGGGCACAGAATTAATCTTTCTAAATCCAAATTATTTGCCTCAAGAAATATCCAATTTCACAGAGCATTGCAGCTGGCCCAAACCATAGGAATCAGTATCTCAGGAGACCTAGGTAAATATCTGGGTGTTCCTCTCCATCATAAAAGAACCACCAGACTGACTTATGCTCCTCTAGTCTCTAAAGTTCAGAAGAGATTGTCTATTTGGAAAGGTAGTTTCTTGAACATGGCTGGAAGAACCGTCCTGATAAATTCTATTCTCTCCACTCTTCCGTCTTACAAGATGCAAACCACCCTTCTTCCTAAAGGGGTTCTTCAAGATCTTGAAAGACTGAATAGGAATTTCTTCTGGAATCAGGGGCCGGATAGTAAGAAGATGCATCTAATTGCTTGGGAAAAAATCAAGAAGGATAAAAAAGATGGTGGCCTTGGCATCAAAGATCTGACCAGTCAAAACAAAGCTCTCATCATGAAACTATATTGGAACCTCATTACTAGACCGGATGCTCTATGGGTGAAAGCTCTCAGATCGAAATATGACTGCGGAGATTATCAGTTTCCAAGAGTAGAGAAGAAAAGGAATCAATCAGCCATCTGGAACGTAATTACAACAGTATGGGATTCATTCAGGACATCAATGGGTAGAAAACTTTGTAGCGGGCAGTCTACAAATGCCTGGTGGGATTTATGGACAAACCTGGATCAGCCGCTCATATACTATGTGGACCGAAATCAAAACTCAATAAATCCTGAGGATATGGTTAATCAATTCATCGGTACAGATGGGGAGTGGGACCTTCAGAGATGGGGAATATTCCTACCATGGTGGGTGATTGAGAGGATCAAGAAAGTCCCCCTCCTTCCCAATCAGGTGACGATACTTTCTGGTGGAGGAAAACCTCAGATGGAAATTTCAGCTTCAAATATGCTTATTCCATGATCTACGCGTCGTCTGAGGAATCCTCAGATCCATTCTGGCAACGTATCTAGAGATGGCCTATTCCTGAGAAAGTTAAATTCTTCATGTGGTAATTATTCCAGGAAAGAATTCCTACAAATTCTTTTTGAGCTAGGAAGGATGTGAGGATAAACTCAGAGTGTCCATTTGAGTGTCACTGTGAGGAAACAGCAATTCATACTTTGAGAGATTGTGAATTTGCCAGTTCTGTATGGCTTTCTTGTATTAACCCCATTTATTACTCTGCATTTTTTTCTGGAAATTTACAGGTATGGATCAAATGGAATATGAAGCACTCACCAGGCGATAGTAAGATGTCCCAGTGGCCCTAGCTCAGGGTCTTTGGTTCAATGTGCTGGCTGATTTGGAAGAACAGATATAGAAGAGTGTTTGAAGGGACAAATGATCTTCCACAACAACTTATTCACAGAGGTCTGCATTTTCTCCATGAAGGCATAGAAGAAGGGCAGCTCAAACACAAGATATTCAGAGTCCCAGATAGAGACACAGTAAGATGGAATGCTCTGTCGGTGGGTTTTGTTCGGGTCGATATGGATTCTGCGGTAGACGAGCACAGAAATTCTGCAGTTGGAGGAGTGATTCGTGATAGCTCAGGAGCTTGGCTTTGCGATTTCCAACAGAACATAGGTTTCACTTTTGGCTCGACAGCTTCTGAGATTCAAGCAATTAAAATAGGCCTCTAGACCTGTAAAAACATGAATCTCAGAAAGATCAAGCTGCATACTGACTCAATCGAAGCAATCCAGTTGTTATTTCAGTCAGGCGGCCATTATCATCCCCTTCAGAATGAGGTAGAAGAAGCAAGACAACTAATCTATAGGGATTGGGACATAGAAATCTATCACTGTCATCGAGAAGGCCTTAAATGTGCCGATGTCTTGGCAAAGGCGGCTTTAGATTCGATCAATGATTTGTCACTTCTGGATCATCCACCATATTTTTGTTCGTTTCAAATGTTAGCTGATTTCAGCTAACATTTGGTCCTTTTGGTATCTTTTCTGTAAGCAAGACTACTGCTTCGGCCCGTCGTGGCCTCAAGAGATTTTTCTCGTCTTTGTAATTCAAAAAAAAAAAAGAAATTAAAAATAAAAAGTTGCAAGAAAGATCTTTTTCAACTTTTTATATATAACCTGTCACGGGCTCACCTTCAGGCACGATTTAACATTATTAATTATTAAACATGGACCGCAAATAATTGTAAACAGAATATCGACCACAAATAGCATTAGTTATTGATTTTAAAAAATAGCAGTTGTGGGTAAACTGGAGCCCAGTGTGTTGCTGCACAAGGAAGAACATTTGCCCGTGTTCGGATGAAAGGGTGAGAGTGGAGAATCTTGCACTCTTTTTTTTTTTGGAACTAAAATGTATAGTTAGTGCTTTAAATTTATACTGGGTTTTAATCTAATCTTTTAAGTTAATAGAGTGTATTTTTAATCCCTTAATGTTAACTCTATTAGTTTCATTAATGCATGACTCCACAAATTTAAACAGTGACTTCACTATAAAAGGATAATAGTAGGTCGTAGCATGTTAATCTTTAACTCAAAACCTGTGAATCGAAAAATATTTAAAATAAAACTTTGTAAAGATGTAGTGATCTAATCTTTCAAGCTTAACTTATCTTTCAAAATATAAAAACATTATATTAAAGGAGAAATTTTAGGGAAAATTGCACTCAGGTCTCGAGGACTAAAAAGAATATTAAAAAAGTATTAATATAGATTTCCCTATTTAAAGACTGCAGTGATATACATTCTAAATGTGAATGTACCTTATCAGCCCATTGTTTAAAAAAGGAAAAGAAAAGCAGAATGGCTTGTCAATGGCTATTAATAGGCTTGTCAATGATCACTCTATGACTTATCAATATATGAACATACATTTATCAACAAGAACTATTTTAAATTATATTGGAAAAGTAACATTAGTTAACATATATAGACTTAAGGCTTATTAATGACTCTATGATTTATCAATATAGACATGTACACTTGTCAACGAGATCTGTTTTGAATTAAATTCAAAAAATGGAGTTAGTTCACATAAATGAGTTTGTCTGTATAGGCACATACACTTGTTAAAATAGGCATATACACTTGCCAATGTATAATTTGTCAGTATAGGCATATAAACTTATCAAAAGAGGCACATATATTTGCTAATGTATAACTTGCCAATATAGGTACATAAATTTGTCAAAATTGACACATATACTTGCTAGTTTAAAGGCAAACTGACTTCAACTATTAATCAACAAAGGGGAAAAAAAGAGTTGGCAAAAAAAAAACAAAGGCAAAAAAGTAATTCACATTTGGAATCTATATCAGTGAGGTCCTTAGGGAGTTTTTAGATAGGGAAATCTACATTGAGATTTTTTTTATATTTATTTTGGTCCTTGGGACATGAGTGCGATTTTTCCTAAATTTTATTCATACTTTATCCGCGTTTACTTGCTGGGTCATTAATTTAAGGGAAAATTTCAGTTAGCTCAAATGGAAGCAATTTTATTTCAATCAACTTTCAAATAATTCTGAAATTTCACGGTATTGTACCCCTTTGAAATAAAATAAAATTAAGTTTTGTGGATAAAAAGACAATGATGGCTTTACTTTATTTTTTCATAAGAGCATTTACAAGATAAATAAATGCATTTACAAAACAAATAAAGGAATTAAAAAAAATCAGGGAGTTAACAAGAACATTTTAGCTATTCACAAGACAAAAAAAAGGATTTAAAAGAACTCAGAGAGTTAAAAATATTTTGGTCATTCACAAAATAATAAGAGAATTCATAAGACAAATGAGAGAATTCGCGAGATAAATAAAGGATTCAAAAATAAACTAAGGGCATTATTATCTTTTCACCTGTAAAACTTAATTTCATTTTGACCCAAGAGATGTAATGAAGTTTCAGAATTTTTTGAGTTGAATGAAATAAAATATTTTCCATAGGGGCAAAGTGAAATTTTCCCTTACTTTAACTTGGGGAAAATTGCTTATAATCCCTGTTTGAGATGTTTTTTTTTGTGTCAAAGGAGCTCATTTTAAGGGGGCACATATGAATAAAAAGGAAATGACCAAACTACCCATACCATTTTGGTAAAACACATGGAGGATCGCATACCCTCTTCCCTCACATCGCCGCTCTCTCACCCATCCTCTTTCCTCATATTGCTGGTTACCGCTTACTTACCCTCTTCCTCACATTGCCATTTCCTTGCTTATCTTGCTCAATATTCTCAAACTTAAAGCTTCTTCGCGATTGTGTACTCCGCATACTAGAAGGCCGAAGCTTCTCTGTGCTCGCCTACTCGATCAGATCTTCTCCTTGTTCGTTGTCTCCTTTTTGCTTCTCCATGACTTTGTCAAATGATTTGTTCATATCTCTGATTTGTGAGTTCTTGAGATAGGACTTGAGGTTACGCTCCTTGGAGGTCTTCATCAATGTAAAGACTTGTTATCGTTACAATGTTCAGCCCTTTGGATTGTTTTGCCATACCTTGTGAGTTCATTTCCCTTGAGTCTTGGGGGTTTAGCAAAGTTGGGTTTTGTTTCCATTGCATCCCTGGTGAGTGCGTCTCAATTTTCTAAGTCTAAGGTTTGTTCTCAAAAGGTAGTGATTTGGCGAAATTTCTAGGCCTACAGATAAAGTGGTCATTAGTTGTTAACCATCTCACAAATTTGGGTATTATTTATAAGATCTAGTCGCATATTAAAGATTTTACTGTTGTATTTGATTTTATGGCCTCTCCAATATTGACACATCTATGTGTCAATCTCTTTCATTAGTCGATTGACATTAATTGTAATTGTAAACTAAATTATTTTATCAGGAATGAAGTAGATGCAAGCTAATGGAACTTTGTTGTTCCCTGCCACTATCACTAATTTTAGAAGCCCTATATTTTTAGATAGACCATTTTGGAAAACAAAGCAAAAATTTAGCATTTGAATTTTGAATGTATGATCTGTTTGACATATGTCTTGTAAGTAGACTATGTAGTGTCAAGTATAAACCAAAACTTGTGATGTGGAACATTAAATTCATGAGTTATTGTCATGGGCAAGTTAATTTTTACTCTGATTGTGAGTACTTGTGACTTACTTGTAGTGATAATTAAATATGGTTTTGTGCTTGTCATTTTCTCATAGTACTTAAACCCGGATCGAATCGGCCGTTCCAACTAGAAACCGGCCAACCGGCCGGTAAACTAGTCCGGTCTGGTTTGTTTTTTTTAAATCAATTTGTTTTATTTTTCTTTAGAATTTCATATTAATAATCCTAACACTAGTACAAAATTCTCCTTTTAGACCGCCACATTTAGACCGGTTATGGTAGATAAAGTCTAAAATATTTGATCGGTGGTAGTTTCGTAATTATATAGAACTTCTAAGACCGGTTCTCCAAAAAACCAATCTTAAAAAAATTATTTAGACCGGTTATAAATAAAACCGGTCTTAAAAGGGTGAAAAAAATAATTTTTTTAATTTTTCACATTTAATACCGGTTTTAATAAAAATTGGTCTTAAATATAAAAATATTTAAGATCGGATTTATTTACATTTAAGACCAGTTTTTAAACTGGTCTTAAATGTGAAAATTTTTTTTAAAAAATTTTACCCTTTTAAGACCAGTTTTTATCAAAAATTGGTCTAAAAGGTGAGCATTTTCGCCCGTATTTTTACTCCCGCACTCTATGAACCTTTTCTTCTATTTTCGTCATTTCTCTGTGAGCTCTGTCCTTGCTTGTTCTGAACTCGTCCATCGTGCCCTGTTCCTCATTTGCTCAACTTTCCTCCGTCATTACCGCTGTCGTTGCTGTGTTCGTTGTCATTGTTCTTTGATCATCGTTACTTTCCTCCGCCCCACCTTTGTTCTCCGTAGTGACCATTCTCCTCTGCCATGACTTCCCTTTGTCAGTGCCGTGAATTTAAGGACTTCATTTTAACCTCAGTCAACGCCACCGTGACTTTGGGTAGAAGCTCATTCCTTGGTCTTCAATCGGGTTAGTGTTCTGTTAATTAAAGCTCACAACTTTCAGCTTGTATTTGCTTATTCTCAACAATATTAACTCTAACAATATAGTTAGACACGAAATAATTGCAGAAAAAAGTAATTAAGGTGAAAGAGAAAATTGTGTGATGACTTTATTACTACATATACATTTTTCTTGTTTTGTACCAAAAGTAAATAAGATGCTTTGACTTGTGATATTTGGCTTGGAGTAATACCATTCTAAGTTCTATTTTAATTTAGTGTAATTTTTTTATTGTCAGTATGATTGGTTTGTTGAAACAATACTAGTTTCAAATGGTGCATGTTAAAATTCATTGAAATCTCTAAAAATCTATGGTCGTTTTTTTTGTTTATCCTTTTGCTGTTAGATATAGGGTGCTACAAGTGTTGAGATATATATAGATCATAGTTGGATAAATGTTAAACGAACGAGTGTTGAATATGATAATGGGGTGAAGGTTTTTTAGACTTCGTTAGAAGAAATGCTGATGATGGTAGTGGGAAGCTTTATTGCCTTTGTGTAGTATGTTTGAATGAGAAGCGACTAAGTGCTGCAGATATATATACACATTTAATTTATGAAGGATTTTGTAAGAGTTATACAGTATGTGTATGACATGGTAAAAAATTAGAAATGTCAAGTTCATCTCAACAGGGGGGAGTGATCTTTGATGATAATGACATGGATACGGATGATCGGATAGAGGATATTATTTGTAATGTAGGAGAAGAGGCTTTTGAGCAATCACATGCATATGGTAATATGCCGTGATGCTGAGACGCCGCTGTACCCGGCGTATAAAAAATACCAATTGTTGAAAACAATATTGAAATTGGTAAGCTTGAAAGCATGGCATGGATGGAGCGACAAGAGCTTTTCAGAAACCCTTGAGGCTTTTAAGGACATGCTTCCGGATGATAATGTGTTGCCTTCTCAATACTACGATGCTAAGAAAATACTGTGTCCACTAGGGATAAAGTATAAAAATATCCATGCATGCCCTAATGATTGTATATTGTATAGAAAAGAGCATGAAGAGGAACAACAGTGTCCGATATGTGAAACCTCGAGGTACAAATCAAACAACACCCCTACAAAAGTGTTGTGGTATCTTCTAATCATACCAAGGTTCAAGCGCTTATTTACTAATGAAAATGATGCAAAAAATTTGAGATGGCAGGTGGATGAGAGGATATCAAATGGAAAGCTTCGACATCCAGCTGATTCTTCTCAATGGAAGAAAATCAATCAATTATTTCCTGCCTTTGGTGAAGAGCCTAGGAACCTTAGGCTTGGGTTTAGCACGGATGACATGAATCTTTTTGGTAGCCTAAGCAGTATACATAGTTCATGGCTTGTTCTGTTAGTAATTTACTACTTATCTCCTCTGTTATGCATGAAACGAAAGTACATCATGTTGTCTATATTGATTTCGGGACCAAAACAACTCAGAAATGACATAGATGTTTACTTAGAACCCTTGATCGAAAACTTGAAAGAGATGTGGGACGAAGGTGTTGATATTTTTGACGTGAACAAGAAGGAGATTTTTAAAATGCAAGCCATGATCTTTTGTACTATAAATGACTTCCCTATATATGAAAACTTGTTAGGATATAGTGTTAAAGGCCATAAAGCAGGTCCGATTTATGAAGAAGGAATATGCTACCATTAACTTCAACATGGAAGAAAGATAGTTTATTTTAGTCATAGGAGATTTCTTAGACGAGACCACCCGTATCGTAGATTAAAGAAAGCTTTTTTTGGTGGACAAGAGTTTGAAGATGCTCAGAAGGCATTGACCGGAGAGAAAGTTTATGAAAAAGTGAAAAATATGAATGTTATATTTGGTAAGACTACAAAGAATAGTAATGAAAAAAATAAATGGAAAAAGAGGTATGTTTTCTTCAATCTTCCATATTGGCCTGATTTTGAAGTGAGACACTGAATTGATTTTATGCATGTGGAGAAAAACGTATGTGATAGTATTGTTGGGACATTGCTTAACATATAAGGTAGTTTTAAGGATAACGTGAAGGCAAGATTAGATTTACAAGAAATGGGGATACGAGAAGACTTGCATCCAAAGCCATATAGTAAGAGAACTTTTTGTCCTCCAACTGCTCATACTTTATCTAAGAATGAGAAAAGAAGTGTTAGTGAATGTTTACATGGCAACAAAGTTCCTTCAAGGTATTCTTCAAATTTTAGGAAGCTTATGTCGATGAAAGACTTGAAGTTAGTAGGGCTAAAGTCTCATGATTGTCATGTCTTAATGCAACAACCACTCCCAGTAGCTATTCGAGGCATTGCCGAATATGATCTTGAACATATTTTGACTAGACTTTGTTTCTTCTTCAATGTTATTTGTAGTAAAGTCATTGAGACAGAAATATTGGACGAACTGAAAAAAAAAGAATATATGATCTTGTGCTAGCTTGAGAAGCTTTTTCTTTCTTCTTGTTTTGACATCATGGTACATCTAATTGTTCATCTAGTCAGGAAGATCAAGTTGTATGGCCCTATCTATTTATGATGAATGTACCCAATTGAAAATACTATGAAAATCCTAAAAGGGTATGTGAAGAACCTTAACTGGCCTGAAGCATCTATTGTTTAGAAATATGTTTCTGAAGAAGCCATGGAGTTTTGTCAAGATTACTTGTCAAATGTAAGACACATTGGACTTCCTGAAGTCATGATGAAGGAGGCGGTAGATCCGGGGCTTCAGTAAAGAGTGTGAATCCTAATGAATTGTAACAAGTCCACTTGTACATCTTGAATAATGTTGATGAAGTTCAAGATTACATTGATGCTCATAAAGAAATTGTACCGAAAGGAAATAATCGAATGACTGAACAAAAGTTAATTAGAGAGCATAACAAAACTTTTGCACATTGGTTCAAACAAAAGGTTGACGGAGAAGAATGTGTTTATGATATAATTAAATAGTTAGCACGTGGTCCTGAGGTTGATGTCATAAGTTGGTCTTCATTTGTGATCAATGATTATATGTTTTACATGAAGTCCGTTGATGATAGGAGCACTGTCTAAAATAGTGGGGTTATGTTAGTGGCTGAATCTATGCACTTCTCTAGTTCGAAAGATAAGAACCCTAGATTGACAGCAATACCTTATTATGGAGTTATTGAAGAGATTTGGGTGGTTGATTATATTAAAATTAATTTCCTATTTTCAAATACAAGTGGGTTGATGTCAACAATGGTGTGATGATTGATCAGTTGGGATGTACATTGGTTAATATGATTAGTAGAAGTTTTGGAGATGAACATTTTATTATGGAATATCAAGCGAAACAAGTGTTCTATATTACTAATCAGGCAAATAAAATGTAGTCTGTAGCTCTCCAAGGAAAAAGGGTCATTGATATTAATCAGGAAAGTCATTCAATGAATGATCTTCTTGAGATTCCTTATTTTTCTAAGGGTTTACCATAATTGAACAAAGAAGATGAAGCAGACAATGAACACGGTACATGAAACGATCATCATGAAGGGATATGGGAGGATATCCCTTTATAAAACTACTTTAAAGGTTAGTTATCTAAAATAATTATCATGAACTATATTTGAATTATGTATATTGTTATTGGTATATATAAAACTAATTTTTTTGTTGTCGTCAAAGAAAAATGAAGGATATGAGGTGTTTTAGTGTAGATGCTCTGAAGTTAGCTAGTGATCATTAGTTATGGATTACTGTCTATTGTATGTATTCTGATCTTACATAAAGTTTTGATTTCTTTTGTCAAACTGTAAGATTAAAATAGGGGAATAAAAATGTTTAGCAGCATACCTTAATTTTCATATTGTGTGTGATCATGTGTTGATTTTCAATGATTTATAGTTGTTGCTTCTGTGGAATATGGGGTGTAGTAAGAATGATAATGTAAGTTACAATATTTGACATTATGTTTTAAAATTCTTGACGAAATGGGAATATGTAAGAGAGAATTATTTATGAAGAGTCTAGGAAAATGATTTGTTGTTGTTGCTTCTGTTGAATGTGGGGTATAGGAAGAATGATGTAAGTATTACAGCATATCCAATTGAAATGCTTGATGAAAATGCTTCTGTATAATATAGATGTTTGTTATATAATGTGTAAGAGAAGAATTTATTCGGATGTCGTTGAAATGACTGCTTGCTGAGTGAAATTTCTTAACAGGGGAAATGTCTTGCTGGGTAAATGTTTTTAAATGGAATAATTTTTTTTTTAAAAAAACTTCAACTTTTTAGACCGGTTTTCTAAAAAACTGATCTAAAATGTACTTTTTAGATCGGTTGTTAAAATAATTGGTCTAAAAAGTATTCCTTTTAGACCGATTATTGAGACAACCGGTCTAAAAAGTTGAACTTTTAGACCGAATTTTTAAAAAATCGATCTAAAAAAATTCACTTTTTAGACTGGTTTATTTGATAACCGGTCTAAAAATAATTATTTTTAAACCGGCTGTATAAATAACCGGTCTTAAAACAATTTTTAAAGACTAGTTCCTGAACCGGTCTAAAAATTAGCAGACTTTTTAGACCAGCTGTATCTAGACCGCCTCCAGAACCGACCTCTAGAACCGGTTTAAAATGTCGTTTTTAATCGGTCTTAAAAGTGATTTTTCCACTAGTGTAAAATCTTCAATTTTTCATTCATTTGGCCCTGGGTTAGCTCTGATTTCACTTCGGTATGACCCATTGACCTAATACCCCAACCAATTCAATGGCTGGTTCGGGTTTAAAGAAAATGATTTTTTACTAAAATGCTAATACACTTCTAGCTGTGCTGTTGCTTTGAAGCAAGCTAGTGCTTGTGTGATTGTGATCGAGATTGGGATTGACCCCATCTATGCCCTTAAGCTCTCATGGAAGTTCTCTAAGTTTTGGCTCTTGAGGATGTGTTTTTGTTGCCGACATTTCTGCCACCACCATCAGCAACAAGGATACCATCATGGTTGATATGCTTGGACTTGAGACATATCCTAGCATCAAGCGCGTTACCACGTAGTTTATGTTGCATCAATGTTATATAGATACTAGTTTTGGTGTATATTGGCATTTTGTAATCAACGGAGGATTTGTACATAGGTCATTTGTATACAGGATCTATTTCAATATGGGTAACAACATTCATTATTTGCAATACAACTTTAATGCCTGCAAACTAACTTCAATTTGGTTGTATATCGATTTATTTGCACAAGATGGATGGTAATTTTGGCACAATATGACATATTTGCATTTTAGGGAGGTTCATTTGCACAAGTTTAGGTAATTTGCACAATAAGGAAGTCTATTTGCATAAAGGGAAGATGGATTATTCACTTATTGAAGATGGACTGCACATAGAGAAAATGGATAGGGAAAATGGTCTACACTAAGGAAGATGAACATATAAAGGGAAGATCATTTGCATATTAGGGACTAATTTCATACATAAGGAAGATGGATTGTGCATTTAGGACTATTTTTGCACATAAGAATAAGTATTGCACATAAGGGAACTTCAGTTGCACATAGGGAAGACATATTGCATGTAAGAGAAAATGGTTTGCACTAAGGAAGATGGGCTACACAAATGGAAGATCATTTGCACATGAGGGAATATTATTTGTATTAAAGAAAGGTCATTTGCACAAAACATAATTTGCACATTAGTGACTAATTTCGTACGCAAGGAAGATAAATTGCATATAGGGTCGATCAATTGCACATAAAAGAAGTTAAATTGCACAAAAGAAATATGATTTGTGCTAAGGAAGATGGATTGCACAAATTGAAGATTATTTGCACAATAAGAAAGATTGTTTGTACATAAGGGAAAATCATTTGCATTAAGGGTAATTTTGTCATTATACTATAATAATTAATTCCATTTAAGGATCTCACACGTTTACATTATTGCATGTCCTATTTTACAAATGAATTTTTAAATAGGGATTTATAGGCAATTTTCCCTTTAAATTGACTGAATAACATTTTCATTTAATAAAAGCATTAAAGAAATAAAAATACACTTTGTAAACTTAAAAAATTAGATTTAAACTTAATATAATTTTAAAATATTAAATGTACACCCTTTTTTTTTCATCCAACCGGAGCGTTGAACATAGAGTCTCATGCTTAATAAGCACATATATGTTTAAAGAGGCATTTAGTGCTGTAACATCTCAAATTTTATTCACAAAAAATATATTGTAATTATTTGAATAATTCAATAAAATGATGAATATTCATGAATTTGGATCTTATAAATTTTGAAATATTCATATTCATAAGGAAATGGGCAAATTAATTCAAAAATTGAATTAAATTACAAAGGGGATAGCAAAATCATAATTTTGCCAATTTAGCCCAAGGTTTATTATTTTTCAATTAGTTGGAGTTAATTTCAATTAATCAAGGAAAATAAAGGAAAATGCATAATGTGATTGTTCTTGGTGGAATAAATCAAGAATTGAGAAATGAAGGGGGATTATACATAAAATCAATTATGTGAATTGTGGAATTGTGCAAAACAATTTTTCTCCTCCCTTCCTCTCATTATTTTCTTCCATGCATGAAAGAAAAAGGGAAAAAATTATTTAATACATGATCACATGCCACATAAAGAAGGAAATGATAACCAAGATTGAGTGCACATAAAATGAAATAATGGTGTAGTGTATGATGAGAGAAGCTTGAGTGAAGAAATAAGAAACATGATTGCATGGTGGAGTGCACATTTTGACTTAGTTGGAGGAAGGATGGATTAGTTGGAGAAAAGGGGGGGGGGGGGTGGACATTTTTTTGAAGAACCAAACAAGAAGCAATTGGTTCAAACTTAATGATTAACTAATGGAATGATTATGAGGAGAGATAGAATAGTGACAAGTGTCACAACTTGGGCTCTTGATTGAATCAATGATTAGGAAGGAAGAAGACCAATTTATTAAACACAAACTCCTTCCTCTTTCATGCACACATTCGGCCAAGACAAAGAGAAAAGAGAGAGAGAGAGAGAGAGAGAGTGAGCTTGAGAGTTCTTGAGACTTAGAGAGCAAGAGGAAGCAAGAGCTAAGGTAAGAGCTTGTTTTCAAGTGATTTAAGCTTCCTATCTTGTGTTGTTCATCCTATAATCTCTTATTCTTCATGGAAATCATGTTTTAGCAAGCTAATCTTCAAGGTTGAGGAGAGAGAGAGAGAGAGGACGTTCTAGAGAGAGAAACATCAAGGATCAAGAGGTAATCTCCAAAATTTCAACTTATCAGAGTATTGAAGTTGTTGGTGATTGTTGTTTGATTTTGTGATTTTTGGGTTGAGTTGTAAAATTAGAAAAGTCATAACCCTAAGGGTTTATGTTGCCCAAAATCCTTTAAATCATGGTTAAGAAGTGTTTAAAGGACTTAATTAAGGATTAGAAGTGGAAAAATACAAGTTTTGGGAGCTAAAACACAAAACCTCATTTTTCCATTTTTCCTTAACAATTTCGGCCAGAACCAGAACTGGTAATAGGAGTTGGATTTTCATGAAATAAATAGTTTCATTGGACTCACTAGGCAAAAATAGGTGGGGTTACAGTTGGGCCTTTTTCGGTAGAGGTCGAAAAAGCATAACTACGAAAACGCCACTGAAATCCCTAAATAGGGGTTGTCAAGGGCATTTTCATAATTTGACACTGAATTTGGTGATTTTGAGCCCGGAAATGGATTACTTGGGCGAAAATAAGTCAAAATAGCTTTAGTCAAAATTTTGAGAAAACGTGCCATCGAGCCGAGTACGGCGGGGCCAGGCCGGGTTCCCAGGGGTATTTTTGTAAATTTTCATCATAGACTAATATAACCACAAGAAACACTATGAAAGAGTCTAAAATGATACTTGGATATGTTATGACCTATTTCTGGTACGTTTAATATTTTAGGACCGATTTGAAAGTCGGAATAGCACGCTTTACGAGACACACCGGAAAAAGGGATTATAAAGTTTTGAGGTAGGGACATTATCCTTCATACACTATGTCATAGTTATATGATTGTGTGGATGTCAATGTTTGTAAATGCGCTTTATTAATCAACAAGATTTGCCCAGAAAGGGGCCAGAAGTGTCAGAGACACTTACACTGGAGTTGGTGAAAACCCAACCAGTGCAGAATAGTGGAGCTGGGCCCTACTCATGTATACATGCAGATGATATGTTTATAATGTTTATTAATTGGTGTATACATGACATATATCATATTTACTTTTCGCATTTTCTATGAACGATATCATGTTTCTACTGGGGTTCTCCGGAATCTCACCCTATTTTTAATAAACAAATACCACAGCGGGTACCAGTTGGGCAAAAAGAAAAGATGTAGACTCCGGAAAGTGAACGGCACGCGTCTCAAGGCGAGGATAAGACGTGGTTATACCTTAGTCTACGTCTTACTATTTTGGAAAATTTATAAATATTAAAACTTCCGTTATATTTTCTGTTTTCCATTGACGAATGATATCAGAATTGTAAATGAATTTTTTTTCAGTATAATTGTATTGTTTTTGTATGCCCATTGAATTCCGTTTTTATTACTCTTCGATTATCGAAATAAAAACGGGTATTAACAAGTGTCATTAATTCATATAAGCCTATTGGTTGGGGACATGGACACTCCCTCTGTGGACATCCTCTCTTAGAAGATGTTTAAATTTTGATTTATTATATTGTGAGAGATTAGTTATTTCCGGCAGATCCAACTCTATTATTACACGTTCATGTATTTAATTGTATACTTAAATGTCAATTTGAAAAGTGGACAGACTTTTTGAGTGCTGGACATTGAACCTGGTTTGGTTTGGCAAATTACTATTGGAATTGAAGGGAAGGATCAGTGGCTATGTGGGTCCTTGTGTCATAGAATAGAAGTTCCCCTACGTCTTCTCGTTCTCTTTTTATTGTTTTGTTGAATATTAAGCATCCTCAAGACTTACAAAACGTATGAGATAACAAAGTATATACAGTAATATTACTAATAAAGATAACCAATTTAGACATACTAAAAAAATAATTAATTTAGTTATAAAATCTACAGATTAGCTTTCGTAATTTTTTTAATTATTTGTAATAAAAATTATTCATATTGCTGAAAATCCCCTTTAATATTCACAATTAATTAGGATAGTTTGAGGGAAAATATATAAATTAAAGACACATTATGATATTTTAGTATTTTAAAGCCATGAAACAGTGCGATATGGTATTTTGTAATGGTCAATTTGGATTGCAAACATATGAAATCTCAATGTAGATCCTTTGAGGTCTCGAGTTCGAGTCTTGAAGAAGACACTTATGTTGAGAGGGACAATCATAAACCCCGAACCGGTTACCGGATGATAATATAAAAAAAAATCTCAATGCAGATGATCCTTCTAGAACTAGAGTTAATTTTCACAAAATTATTATAGTTATTATTATAGTTGTTGTTGTTGTTTAAAGAGGAAAGAAGAAGAAATATAAATTTGTCATCCAAAGCAGTGGTGAAGCTCCACAGACAAGTCTATTGCTCATTCTACATGTTTGATGAAATGTCACTTTTCACAGCTACTAAGTGTGCGTTTGGATACTTCAAAAAAAAGTGCTTCTTGAGCCAAAACATGGTTTTGTGAAAAAAAAACCCCAAATACTCCATTTTTGGTGATAACCCCATTTGGAACCAAAACCATAGTTTTGGTGTCAAAATCATGATTTTGGTATAATTTATTTTTTCCTCCTTTTTTTATGATGTGGGCTTCATGCCACTCTCTCTCAATTTTGAATTTCGATGTATTTTCTTGTTTTTTTTTTAGAATTTTAAAATTTTAATGCTCCCTCTTATCTTTAATATAAGACTTATTTATTTAATTTAATTATATTAGAAAAATTAGTTAAGTTAATTAAAATTACATAGACAAATTTATTTCATTTTTTGTATTAATTTTGAAATTTAATATTAAATAATGGGTTAAGATACATCCTTTTTAATGCCGTTAGGGGTTTTTTTCTCTTATAATTTAACACTGTTAGGTTAAATTTAACGGTTTTGTTAAATTTACGTTTTTTTTAATTGTTCATTATTATTTTTGTATATTCCAGAACTTATTTATACCAGATGCCTCTCAGAAAAAACTTAGCTGTTAAATTTGAACCTTAACTCTTAAATAATACTTAACATATAATTTAATTATTTACATGTAATTATCATACAATTTAATGTCCTTTTTAGGAATTTGACCATGAAAAAAACTATTCTGATCACAATATTCAAGCACTCTCATTTATCAAAATCATTTTTTTCTCATAATCTGTTCTACTCAAACCGTGGTTTCAGAAGCAATTTTCTGTAAGTCGAGACAAAACTTCTCTCACATATTTAGACTTTAACTCTTGTATTAGCACCGGAGGTAATATATGGGTTTCAAATTTAAACATCCAACGTAGGAGACACAAACCTAACACGACATAAAAACTTATACGTGTCAAGCACCCTATCAGTTTGTTACCTTTCTTTTGTCTCATTTTTTAATTATCAGACGGAGTGCTCATAAAAGTCTTAGACTGATCAATGCTTTTAATCTTTTATAACGTGAATAGATGGATGATTATGAGCAATGATGAGGAACTAGACTCAAAAACTCAATGAGTATGAACACAACGTATTAACTTTTTAGGCACTTTTGAGGGAATATCGAATTTTTTGGCTTAGGCTAAATCTGGGAATATCATATTCTGGGGTAGCTTTTGGATCCCTTTTCATCTGTGTCTTCCAAAGTGTTTTAATTGGGGGATTTTTTGAAATTTTATTTTCCATGAACCCCCCCCCCCTTTCCCCCCAAAAAAGAGAATAATTGGACCACCTTACATTATATACTCCCTCATCTACTAAATACTCCTTCCCATATTTATTTTTACAATAATCTAATAACAACTTTACATAATTAACGAAGCAGGAAAAAATTAGTTATTTCTAGTAAAATATTAAAATTATTCTAAATAAAAGTAAATAATTAGAGGAGTTTTATAATTAGTTATGGAAAATAGATGGAAAAAATTAATACTTTAGGCAAAACATGTAATATTATAAAACATGCTGGAGGTTGTGATAATAAGGACTAGAAGGAGGATAATATTTTTTTCCTTAAAGAATTTATTTTGGTCATAACTAATGTTTTGAAACCTGGACACTAGGTATAGAATCGATCCAGTTCAGTAATTTTTTTTAAAAATCGATTTTTTTTTAAAAAAATTTTTTTAGAATTTCATATTAATTACCCTAACATATTCAATTTTTCACTGGTTTGGTCCCGAGTTAACTCCTGTTTAACTCTTATCTGACCTATTGACCCTTGACCTAATATCCTGACCGATCCTGTGATCGGTCCGGATTTTAGAACCTTGGTCATAACTCATAAACATAAAACTTTATTTATTTGTTGCATTTGCTTTGATGCTTTGTAAACTTTTTTATTTAAGTAATATCATTTTGTCTTTTATTAAAAAAAAAAGCATAAAACTTCATTTTCCTTTATTTTCCTCCTTAAATATTTTTTCCCTATATCATCCTCATTAATTTCATAGTTTTTAGTTTTTCCCACTTTATTTATCTCTCATATTTAATGCTTTCTCTGTTTTTGGGGTATTTTAGGAAAAGTCACATACATTTTTTTACACAATAATAACAAATAACTAACTTAACTAATTATTTAATCACTATGGATTTATTAAATGAGTTATATATTTAGGATAGGATAGAGTATATAATTTACCTATCATTATTGTGAAAGAAAATGAATTTTTTTTTTTTTTGCAATTTTTCAAAAGAATAAAAAAGTAGCTCCTTTTTCCAACTACATCTTCCAAACTCTCACATTGCCCATTTTTGTATGAAAATTGTAGAAAATGAGTAAATTCAGATAAACTATGACATGTAGTTGTCATTGGCCCATATATTATGTGTTGGATCAAAGGAGAGATTAGGACTATCACCTGTCTTTCTAACTATGAAAAGAACTTAGGTCTCACTTTAAGCTCTATTCATATGTATAAAGTTTACTATAATTTGGACGAACAATTTTATTCAAATAACCCTTGAGAAGAATTTAAACGATTCTAAATCTTAACAATTGTTATCGAATTAAACTTTTTCATCCCTCTATCTGAAAATTCCAAGTCCCTTCAATAAAAATTCAAAGTTTGCTTGATTAGGAGAAAATAAGAAGAAAAATTAAATTTCCTAAAGGAATAATATAATTGCTATTGCATGGTTTATTAGAAAATGATTTTGCCCAACTACAGAAGTAGTGAAGGACATTAAGACCGGAGAAAAATGATTTTAATGAAATTTGGGTTTCCTATTCTTTCTTAAATAAATACAATGAAAGTAATTTATTGAGTAAATGAATAAATTCTAGGGTTAGGGCCATTTTATTCTAGAAGTTTTCACTGAGGGACAATTTTGATCTGAAAGTGTCAAAAAAGAAGTAATTTTGCCCTAGCCATTAATTCAGTTAGCTTTGATCGTCAATTAACCAAATATGCTAAGCTAGCAATTTACATATCATCCATGTCATTTTTGTTAAGATGCAAATTTGCCCTAAAAGTTTTAAATCTAACTTTAAAAAAAGATGAAGTAGATGGCACATAGACTTTTGAAGTAAATTCATACCTTAACAAAAATGATTTAGATAACATGTAGACTGTCAGCTCAGCATATTTGGTCAACTAAAGGTCAAAATTAACTTGGATAACAGTAAGGGCAAAATTGCTCCTTTTTTGAAATTTTCGAGACAAAATTGCCTATCGGTGAAAACTTTTAAGACCAAAATACCACTTAACCTTAAATTCTATTATAATAGTACTCTGATATTTAATATAAGATACTTTTTAAAAGGGTTTAATAGTTCTAAATATAAGTTACTTTGTAAAAAGTTAATTGTGTTAAATGTTGCTGTGATGGCATTGTTCTCTTATTAACAACACAGATAGGTTTAGTTCGTTTTTTGCCCAAACACAGATAGGTTTAGTACAGGATGTACTAATACGCTAAACATTTTTGTTATTTGTTTTGTGAATTTTAAGTAAGGTCGTGTCTCTAAAGTGTTGGCGAAAGGTCTAGGACAAGACTACTCTGTTGTTAATATATGATATATTTAAGGAGTTAATTTTGATCTTAAATATATGACATATTTTTTATATTTGATAATTTTTTATGAATTTACCTATATTGATGTTTCTTCAACAATAATCAAGGTGGGGAAAGCATGAAATAATTAAGGAATATGACTAGGGTATTCTAGAAAATATTTATCATATCAACTAACTTTCTTAATCTAATTAAATTAAATAAATACTTTCTCTGATCCTTAATATAAGATATATTTGGGGAGTCGATTCTGATTTTAAATGCAAGACATAGCTTTTTTATTTGTCATTTTTTTTTTACCTAATTTACCCCTATGGATACTCTCTCAATAATAGTCAAGGAGAAAAAGGAATGAGGGAATTAAGTAAGATGACTAGAGTGTTTTAGAAAATACGTGTCACATTAATCAACTTAACTAACTTCTTTAATTTAATCAAATTAAATAAATATATCTTATATTACGGATTAGAAGATATATCCTATATCAAAGATACAAGGGAGTAGTATTTTTTGATCATTTGGCTAAACTTATAATAGCCTAATCTCTTGATTCCTATTCTGAGTATTCTCCCTATATTCTTAATTCATTTCTTTCGTCCATCCAAAATCATTCAATCCATATTTGTCCTTGTTGCAATTCACATGAAGCTTCACAATTTCACATTATATATGCAACAATTTTTATGTGGTATTGTTCCAATCGCACATTTAGCTTGAAGCCCATTTCTTGGCAAAATAATTGTTAGCTTGAAGCCCATTACAAGATTGATCATTCGATCGACTTTCGGCCCAACATGACATATAATTAATTAATTAATAATTATTTTCCTTTAAAATTCTCCCCACGTAGCCTCAGTACTGAAAAGTGTGAAATCACCATCTCACCCCCGTTATTCCCGGTCCAAAAATAATGTGGAATGCGAATTCCGAGCTGAGCTGAGCTGAACTGAAGTAGAAAACCCTAACCGTCATCGAACCTGAATCAATGGCGTCGCAAATGGCGATCATTGGTCGGACGCGTTCTCTGATCAAAGCGCTTCAATCTAACTACGCTAACACATCCGTGAAGACGATTACCACCTTCCCTTCCCTCTCTCAGGAGCGTCAACTCGCCGAATCTCCGGCAACGGCCGCCCCAACCCCACTTCCTCCCAACCCGGCCTCCGGCAGTCCGCTCTACAATGAGAATTGGCGCAGCCCGATTCCACCTTCTTCAACCCCGTCAGTGATCCCACTGGGGTTTCTTAATCTAGTACCCGGTCATCGCATCCCAACAATGGCTCAGACATTTGATGCTAAGAGTTTGATGGATCAGTTTGCTAATTGGGTGGCCTCTCAGGAATGGGCTGCTATCAAAGAGTTGTTCGAGTCTTGGGTTAAGTCATTGGACAAGAATGGGAAGCCGAATAAGCCTGATGTGAATTTGTATAATCATTACCTGAGAGCAAACTTGATGATTGGCTCTTCTGCTGGGGAGCTACTTGATTTGTTGGTTGGAATGGAGGATTTTGGTATCGCACCCAATACTGCTTCGTTCAATTTGGTGCTTAAAGCAATGTGCCACGCCAAGGAGACTGAAGCTGCTGGAACGGTTAGCTGATAAACCTTCTTGTTGAATTTCGCAAGTGACGACGGGTGCATGTAAATTTGTCAAGCTTTTTTCTAACACTAGGGATGCTTGTTTAGATAAAAAGTAATCGAAAATGTGGTTTTTCTATGACTCTTATAGCTGCTCTTACTCCAGCGTAATTTTCTGCTAGTAGTGGTTTCGGATTGGAGTGTTAAAACAAGTAGTTTTCTGTAAATTTAAAAATAGAACCTTCATAACCGGTAGACAGCAGTGCAACAGATGAGAAGCGACTGTTGTATTCAATAACCGGTATGAGTGTAGATATTCTCCAGCATCACTGAACATTCAGTTCTTATTGCATACATTGTGACAGCGGAAATACTTTTTTCCCTTGAAAAGACATATATTTAAGCATTGATTTGATTCTAGCGTATGTTTACATGCATACCAACATACTCAAAATGAATGTGACTTAGTGGAGGAGAGGGAAGACCTATCGTTAATGATCAGATTTGGCCTAGGAATTGTTATTTCTCTGTAACATTTCCATTCCTTTTATCAGGGTCTTCCAAAGCTTCTGTACTGTTTGATGATGGTGCAACTATAAAACCCGCTTCATATGCACATACTGAACAAACATGTTGAATTTTTTTTAATGTATCAAAATTTTCTGTTATTGTCAGGATGCTGCTGATTGGAAATGAATCTCGCCCTGATAATGAATCATATGATTTGGTCATTGGAATGCTGTTTTTGACCGGCCAAATTGATACTGCATTGAAATATATAGATTTGGCTTTGAAATCAAGTTATATGTTGTCAATGAATGTGTTCTCTAATTGTGTAAATAGTTGTATCAAAAAGGGTAGGCTAGATACTTTGGCGGCAATAATTGAAATTTGCAAGGTAGGTCATCATTATTTTTTAATGCCTAAGATGTATATGCATTCGTTTTCTTAGATGTATTAATAAGTTTGTGTTTTCTTTGTAATGGTGTTCCTGTTGCTGTTTCCAGACAATGGATCAGAACAAAGCTCTTTGCCCTCCATGGAATGTGTGCTACTTAATATGTGAAACTGCAATGCATCAGGATAATAGCAAGCTAGCTTACTATTGCCTGGAGTTTATGGCTATGTGGATTGCAAGGGGTGAGAAGGCAAGACCACCTGCATCGCTTTCTGTAGATGAAGGTTTACTTGTGTCAGCTCTAGCCACTGCAGGTAGGACCTATAGTTCTACTCTGCTAGATGCAGCATGGAGTATTTTGCGGCGTCAAAGAAAGGCTCCTAACCCTGAATATCTCGCAAAGATAAATGCCCTTGCATCTATGGGGAACTTACAAAGGGCTTTTTCTACGCTGCATGACTTTGAGGTTGCTTATGGAGACTCCAGTGAAGAAACTAAAGAGATGTTCTCTCCCTTTACTTCTTTACATCCATTGGTTGTGGCATGCTCCAAGAAGGGATTTGAGACGTTGGATTCTGTAGGTGTGTTTGGAAGAGCTTAAATTTGAGAAATAAGTCCTTATTACGCAAGCCGAGAAAAAACTCCTCTCACATACTTACCTCGTATACCGTGAATCACGAATTATAAGCACTTATTGCCCAAAAATAAGCTCTTCCAAACGAGCACTATGTCTTTCTTTTGGTTGAAGAAAGTAATCAGTAATGCATAAACATTACGATTTATTTCTATTTCATTCTTATCGTGATTTTTTGGCTATTGCTTTTTCTTTGTTGGAAACATAATCTCTAGTAGCTTTCTTTCTTATGATAATACAAAGTATATCGTATTCAAAGAAAATCTAATGTTACATTATTACAATCACACTTATACTCAACTTTTTGAAACTCTTAGTCTGCACGCATCTTAGATTAAGTTGGCTACTACATGTGATCTACTTACTATATTAGAATGGCATATTCATCTGCAGTGTCATCTAAGCATATTACATTTGTTTAATTCAGGTTTATTTTCAACTGGAAAGTTTGAGCCGAGCAGAGAATCCTTATAAATCTGTTGCTTCTCTAAACTGCATCGTTTTAGGGTGTGCAAACATTTGGGACCTTGATCGTGCATACCAAACTTTTGAAGCAATTGGATCCTCTTTTGGATTGACACCTGATATTCATTCATATAATGCGCTGATGCATGCATTTGGGAAGCTCAAAAAGGTACCCCACCCTTCTTCTATCCCAAAATACAAATGCCTTAAAATATTTTTACCTGGGTTTTGCGCACAGGATTTTTCATATATACTTGTTAATTGTTAACTAACCCACAAATTGGGCCTCTTATCATTTTGACTAGTGGAAGGGTGAGTGGTAAGGAGGGAAAAAAAGAAAATGATAGCACTTTATTAGAAATTATATTGGTTCGCTGCATTGTAATTTGAACTGATGTATTAAAGAAAAAACACATTTTGACTTCTTTGTGTGCTCTTTTTCCTTGTTTCTAAACTTATGTGCCACATGGTTCAAGACCACAGGCTGTGACTGTGAACACTTGTGACTCGTGAAGACCTATTAATTTGTTTTCTCATGGCAAACACATGAAGCAACTAAGGTGTTTGAGCACGTAGTGAGCTTGGGTGTAAAGCCTAATGCATTGTCATATTCTCTGCTTGTGGATGCCCACCTCATGAACCGGAATGTCAAAGACGCTCTAACTGTAATTGATGATATGGTATGTGCAATTTATTTATTTTTTTATGTGTGGTAATTTTTTAGGCTACTAATAGCCCGTATTAAATTTGCTGGCAGATGGCTGCTGGATTTGAACCTAAAAAAGAGACGCTAAAAAAGGTTCGAAGGCGATGCATGCGAGAGATGGACTATGACAGTGATGATAGAGTTCAGTCCATCGCCAAATCTCTGAACATTCGAATGGGTTCAGAAGCCTGTCGGGACATTCTATTCAATCTTGATTACAGCATGGATTATGCTTAAATTGTAAGTTTTGGAACATTATGCTGCTGCACGCAAATTTTGAATTGTTATCCTTGCTTTCTTTGATGGCATTTACTTTCGTGTAGTAATGCATTCATGTTGGCTCAAACTCCCCAATCTTCCTGTTTCACACACACACACAGGGTGGATCATATGAGCATATTGATGTTCAATAGGGCTTCATCTTTCTGTTTTGGCAAGATAAACGTTTTCATCTTATCCATAAGCCATATCTTTACACCAATCTATTGGTGTTTTTTTCCATGTTTCAGGTCTTCTTTTTTTTAAATTATCTAGGCAAATCGGCGAATCCTTTACAGCATCCTTTACGAGAGAATCCCTGTATGTACATTACTGGATGGTGTTAGATTGGTCAGCCGAGGCAGGATGAGGCAAGAATAGCTTATTTGTTATAATTTTCCATTTTTGTATTATTGAATTGGAAGAGGATGTTAGCTATATAGGTTTGGTTCTCAGAGAAAACTAAAGATGTGGATTTTGTAGGCAGTTATGTTCACTAATAATTGTAGACACATCCTGATACAGAAGATAATGCCAAGCTAAACATGGCCACTATTCTTTTCTGAGTGGCTCCTAATTTTTTGTTTTTTTAACGTAGTCTTAATATTTTTTTACAGTTCATCGTCCTCAACATCTTTGGACGAAATTACTAATGAACTAGCTTCGTTTTCCATTCTATGCATGGAGCTCAGTATAATCCAAGTGTTATTTACAAGTCAAATGGCTTAATTTTAGTTCAAAATGTAGTAAGATATCATGTAAAAGTAATGATTTTATACCTTTTTCCTTGACATTTGAATGAGCGATAGACTATATTGCCGTACTATTTTTTTTTTGGGGTAAATATTCCCGTACTAATTGAGAAACACAAATATAACAAATTGGCATATTTAATTTTTCTTCTGAAAATGTTTCAATTTATTTTTGGGGTTAGATTGAATTTTGACTCCCGAGCACGGGCCCAAAGTAAGCCCTAGATATTTTTATTTTGATGACATGAGAGATTCAAACTTCAACTATTGTTTGGTTTTGGTCTCTCCTTTTTTCCTTATTGGTTATATTGATTTTTGTTTTTTATTTGACTGGGTCAGATTTAAAATTGAAAGCAACTCTCCCAAAAGTGTTTTCTATATTTACACGGACTCAAACTCCAAACCTCATATTTAAGAAGTGATAACCCTTTCATTAGTGACTAGTGAGTGAGTAATAGTCCAATTTTGCAGCTACACTCTTCTTGCTTGGAGGATCTTATTTTTTTGTGATCAAAGACACAGCTTTCATGGGCACGTGTCTAATTTTAATGTCAGCATTTCATCACTTCTCCATAGATCCATGTACTTGGTCATAAAGACTATATCAAATGTGAAGTTTCATTTTTTATTCATCGCATAGCAGATCATAGTTATTTTATCATTTACCTTTAGTTTCTATTTCTCTAAAAGTTTCAAAATATATCTCTGCACATGGTTAAATTCAGGGATCAAGTTGAGCAGTAGCAAATATATACCATAAAAAAAAAGTTTGAAGAAGTAACATGCAACCCCATCTTTTTGTCATAATCCAATATTTTTCTCAAGGGGTTTTATTTTCATGGCAATATTCAACATCAAAAGCTGAACTAGTCAGAAGCATTAATTCTATACATAATATCGATAAGCCTCTGCATTATATAATACAATTCGCATGACTTGTGTCTGCCAATGCAATGACTTGTGATGAAACAGTTGCAGCAGCTTTCTGAAATTATTTGAAAGCACAGTAAAATTCAGTAAAGCATTTAAGTGGGACCCATAAAATTTTACAGACCAGATCAACCTAAGAATCTCTTTCAGGGTTCTAGAAGTCTACATTTACCATGCTGGGGTAAAAACATGCAATGTTCACCTGAGATTTGGGATTCTAGTAACAAATTCCATTGTGCAAAGTAGTTTTCAACAAGAAGATGATAGATTGATAAACAAAAGGGAGAATTTCATTAACTCACACAAATGTGATTTTATTGTAATAAGGACCAAAAGAATATGAAATTACACTGCACTGCTCAAGGACCAAAGCGAAATTATGTTTTGATGGTAAATGACCAAACTGTCCTTCCTTCATCCGAACACTTCATATTTTACTATTGCTGGTTGTTAAAATGCTTATGCACACTTGTAAATTCACCTAAGAACACTTGTAAATTAATGGTCCCAAGCCCGGGTAAAGGAGGAGGGTTGTGTTAGGCCCCGACAGCCAACGTAAAACCCTGTCGAATCTCTTATGAACATGGATCAACGAAGATATTGTGCTAATGCTAGGTCGTTGCCTGTAAGTAACGCGCTGTATGGCTCGAGTACAGTGATAAGTGAGCAAGGGCCGCTGCATCGTCGCCCGGGTGTAGTGTTAAATGAGCAAGGGCTACCGCTCTCTTCTGAACGGAGGCGGCTAAAGAAGCTAGTTCATGAGAGCAAGATCAGATTTGGCACTTGGAACGTTGGGACTCTGAATGCCAAATCTCTGGAGGTGGTGGGTGTAATGAATGAACGTAAGATTAATATCTTGTGCCTTCAAGAAACAAAATGGGCTGGAGAAAGGTCTCGGGAAATTAATGGTTTTAAGCTTTGGTATACTGGAAAGGTCAACGGAAGGAATGGTGTTGGTATCATCACTGATAATGAATGGAGAAAGAACGTGGTGGAAGTTAAAAGGGTTGAGGACAGAATCATTTCCTTAAAGATGGTTGTTGGGAAGGATATTATAAACACTATCAGTGCGTATGCACCTCAAGTAGGGGCGGAAGCACATCTTAAGGAAAAGTTCTGGGAAGATTTGGAGGGGCTAATTCAGAGTATCCCACTAACCGAAAAGATTTTTATTGGAGGAGATCTTAATGGACATGTCGGTAAGGAGGCAGGACCTCATGCAAGGGCTCATGGGGGTTTTGGATTTGGGGTGCTCAATAGTGAAGGTCAATCTATTATTGATTTCTCCCTCGCATATAACCTCAAGATTGTCAACACTTGCTTTAAGAAGAGAGAGGAACATTTAATAACATATAAGAGTGGAGCTGCCAAGACACAGATTGACTTCTTTTTGGTAAGGAACTCGGATAGAAGAATTTGTACTAACTGCAAAGTGATTCCTGGGGATGGTGTGACAACACAACATAGGGTTTTGGTCCTTGATGTGATTATTAAGTGTGTAAAACAAAAGCACCGGCAAGTTTTAAATCCAAGGGTCAGGTGGTGGCAGTTAAAGGGGGAGAAGAGGGAGGTTTTTAAGAGAGCTCTTTTGGAGGAGGGGGTGTGGGAGTTACAAGGAAGTGCTAACATCATGTGGGAGAATATGTCTAAAAAGGTCCAGAAGGTTGCTAAAGTAATTTTGGGAGAATCAAAAGGTTTTGGTCGGCAAGATAAGGAGACTTGGTGGTGGGATGAGACTGTTCAAGAGAAAACCAAGCATAAGAAAGATTGTTTTAGAGCAATACACTTGTGTAATAATGATGTCAATTGGGAAAGGTATCGTTTGGCTAAAAAGGAGACTAAGAAGGCAGTGAGTGAAGCTCGTAATAAAGCATATGAGGAGTTTTATAAGGAGTTAGGAACAAAGGCGGGAGAGCGTAAGATTTACAAGATTGCAAAGAATAAGGAGAGAAAATCGAGAGACTTGGACCAAGTGAGGTGTATAAAGGATGAAGAAGGCAAAGTATTGGTTACTGATGGAGATATTAAGAATAGGTGGGAAACCTATTTTCATAAGTTGTTCAATGAGGGAGGGGGAGGGCCTTGTGATTACGAAGATTTGACAACTCGAGAAGGTGATCTCAATTTGTCTTTTTACCGCAGGATTCGAGTTGGTGAGGTTAGAGAAGCTCTTAAGAAAATGGAGAATGGTAAAGCTGTTGGGCCTGATGGGATTCCTATTGAAGTTTGGAAATGTTTGGGTGAAGAAGGTGTTTTGTGGCTCACAAAATTATTTAATGAGATTTTACGATTCAAGAAAATGCCGGATGAGTGGAGGAAAAGTACTTTAATTCCTATTTATAAGAATAAAGGAGATATTCAAAATTGTGCAAACTATAGAGGAATTAAGCTTATGAGTCATACAATGAAATTATGGGAAAAGGTGATTGAACGTAGGTTGAGGTTGGAGACTGAAATTGCTGAAAACCAATTTGGATTTATGCCAGGAAGGTCTACAACAGAGGCGATTTATTTATTGAGGGGGTTTATGGAAAAGTATAGAAGCAAAGGAAGAGATTTGCATATGGTTTTCATTGATTTGGAAAAAGCATATGATCGTGTGCCAAGAGATTTACTATGGAAAGCCTTGGAAAAGAAGAGGGTGCGGTTGGCATATATCAAAGCCATACAGGACATGTATGAGGGGATTACTACCAATGTTAGAACGCCTGGAGGTGTAACAAAGGACTTTCCTATAAGGATTGGCCTACATCAGGGATCAGCTTTGAGCCCTTATTTGTTTAACCTAGTGGTAGATGTTCTAACTGAGCCTATAAGAGAGGAAATCCCTAAATGCATGCTTTTTGCGGATGATATAGTTCTGTTGGCTGAGTCCAGGGAGGAAATTAATTCTAAGCTTGAGATATGGAGACGGACTTTGGAAGTGAAGGGTTTTCGTTTGAGTAGGAGCAAAACTGAATATATGCATTGTAAGTATGATAAGAGACAAGGTCGAAATGAAGTGGAAGTTATATTGGAGGGGCAAGTTATTCCGCAAGTGACAAAATTTCGGTATTTGGGATCAATTATTCAACAAGATGGTGAAATTGATGGAGATGTCGATCACAGAATCCAAGCTGGATGGTATAAATGGAGAAAAGCCACTGGGGTTATTTGTGACCGGAAAGTACCTAATAAAGTAAAAGGGAAGTTCTACCGCACTGCTATAAGACCAGCAATGCTATATGGTAGTGAGTGTTGGGCTTTAAAGGGAGTGCATGAGCATAAAATGGGGGTGGCCGAGATGAGAATGTTGAGATGGATGTGTGGTCATACAAGAAAGGATAAGATTCGTAACAATCATATACGTGAACGAGTTGGAGTGGCCTCTATTGAAGGAAAAATGGTAGAAAATCGTTTGAGGTGGTTTGGTCATGTTCAACAAAGGCCGTTGAATGCACCGGTGAGGAGGGTTGATCAAGCCGTATGGAGTCCTGTAAAACGAGGTCGCGGAAGGCCGAAACGAACGCTAAATGAGGTCATTGAGAGAGACCTTTTGATTAATAATATACCTAAGGATATGGTTTTCGACAGAGCACAATGGCGTCGTGCGATCCATGTAGCCGACCCCACCTAGTGGGATAAAGGCTTTGTTGTTGTTGTTGTTGTTGTTGTTGTTGTTGTTGTCAATTTCCATACGTACACTTGTAAATTTTGCTACTGTTAGTTGTTTAAAACTTTAAATGCATATATATGTCACTTGTAAAAAAAAACTTAAGGGCATTTTGGTCACTTAACATCAAAACATAATTTCACTTCGGATCTTTAGAACTGCAATGTAATTTCAAAATCTTTTGGCCATTAATTGAAATAAAGTTGAAGATGTGAGGGTTAACTGAAAGTTTCCCTAAACAAAAGTTTGAGATAGAATAGAAGTAAACTAAAAACTAACTCGTTTTTCCTCTTCTATGTTGGCCTTGATCAGAGAATAGATGGCAACGCCTGCTATTGCTATCACAGTGCCAATGCCAGTTTGGGTGGATATATTGTTGCCTGCACAGAGTTTGCAACTATCAGAACTGTGAAATGTACAAAATCCACTCTGTGGAGTTCCCATTATAAGCAAACCAAGAGAGTGATTACCAAAAACCACTATAGAGAATCCGATGACAAAAACTCGCTTCAACACATTTCCAACCGCATGTGTCAGTGGCGCGACACGTTCCAAAGTATTAGTAGCCAGCTGCAGAAGTAATGTTCAGAGCAAGTGTAAGTTTATCGATTAAACTGTAATGTTAAAGTTTTAAACTCTAGCATGAGGGATTACCTGATTGTATAGATGGTAAAACATTCCAATCCAGAACAGATCAGACAAAAACTTGAACGTGCCTACTTTTGCAATAGCATTTCTAAAACCATATTCCATAAGTTGAGGACCCTCAATCTGGAAGCAGCCAACATCCAAATTAATAATAAACTTATTAAGAAGCAACATAAAAAAAAAATATTGAATCATCCATCAGATGTTCTTATATCAGATAAACTTACAAAGATTGCTGGGGAGATGCAAAAGAAGAGGGCAATTATTGAGATATAGGCGTATACGTTTGTGCTGTCCATTCCTGTCTGTTTAAAAATAAATAAAAATATAAAGATACTTGTCAAAAGAATTAGTTATCAAATTATACAAACTTGGATCTGTTCTTGAAACGCACTTTACAAGTTCCCGGTAAATTTGCCTCGAAATAGATTGACTACTAGCATGTTATAGCAGATCTTATTGCATGATTGAGCTTTTTAGATATTACATGATCAATGGTGTAAATATATGAGAAAGTTTAATTGATTAAGTCTATTAAAGTGTTCATGTAAATCTTACTGACACAATCTTCATTACATCTTTGCTTGATGAAATAACTGGTTGTGATTCTGAATCAGCACAATCCAGTTACCTCTAACTCAACAAACCTGATGCACTTTTATTCTTCTGAATAGGCTAAAAGGACTCGATTGCAGTTTTGAGGCTTAATTGTTTAGTACATTGTGTAATGATAAATTCTTCAATGTATTGGAATCATTTTGGACATAAGAAACTCTGACTTGCTTCTCGATCCATTATTGCCCCTTATAGGTGCTATTGAGAAGTGAAAACTTCTCTGAAAGTGCTTAGTGTCGCAGGTTAAGTAACAAGTATCAGCTAATTTACTATTATAATTTCTTTTCTCCTATATGATCCTCACAAGATCGATTCATGAATATTTAAACAAAAAAATTAAGAAACTTGAAATTGTAGACATGAACATGCCAAGGCAACATTAAAATGAACTGCAACACACAAATCAGATGCTATATAAGACTTTACCATTGCTTTCTTTGAATATATACTTCTGTAAGTAAACGCTATATTTGAAATCATCGCACTTATGAGCCCAGTCCAGTTGAAAGACAGTTCAGTTAGTGATGCCATTGATACACCTGAAGTGAAAGCTCATATCAGCTTGACAGATGATATTTGTAAAGTTTAACGAAGCGGCCATTATTTGTGTAAAACAGATATTATATTGAAGCATACGGAGGACTGCTCAGGACAAAAAGACAAAAAGCATATTGTACATTATTATCTTTGAGGATTACCAATAACAACTGGGGCCAAGGATAGCCACAGAGACAATGGAATCTGATGGCCCAACACAAACTGGGAAGCTGCAGCATTGAAGAAGGGCTCCAAAGCTGAATGAATAATAAAAATAGAGAGAATTAAGAAACTGGGAATGAATGCTTAAGCAGAGTACTTATTTAATCTTCATAAATAGAAATAAATGTGCATAATGCCCTTGGAAAAAACAATATCAATAAATGGAACAAACTGATGGTAAATCCAATTAATCAAATTTCTGAGATATTGTGAATAAAGATATTTTAATGAAACTCAATGAATGGAACTTCCTTTGGCAAGCAACTCAATCCATAATAAATTCACTTCTCATCTTCAAACATATATGGAAAATCCAGTGCCAAAGACAGTGACAACTTTACACCCCGTGCCAGCAGTGTCATCAGCCAATGTGAGTAAATGAAAGTGGACAAAACTTGGGTAGTTAAAATCAGAATAAGAATAATTCCAATGTAATCATCACATTGTTTAACAACAGAAGCATTTAGCATAAAATAAACCTAAGAAACCTCTTATTTTCTTTTCATCTTCCCAGCTGACATACCTTTTATGGTGTGGGTAAAAGACACAGCAACAGCAGCAAATGATACATTGGACATGAAATGACCAAGGGCGTGACAAAATGCAACTGGAGTCAATAATGCCAATAGCTCCTTATCAACTGGCTGCTTAAAAGGGAAAATAAAAACAGCTGTTATAATGAAAGGAATACCAATACACCACTCTAGTCACTATTATAAGTCACCTCCAAACACTTCACCAGAATCAAGGAGAGGTGTTTTAGTCATTAATTTTGTTTGAAAATAAAAAAAAATAAAAATCCTTCAAGTATCCTCTTAATTACATCTTGAGAAGTGAAAAAGGGAAAATTGCAACAAACTTTAAATAGGGGCAATCTTGGAAAAATATAATTAATATCCCTTCAAGTATCCTTCTAGAAAGTGACTTATAATGGGGGCCAGAGTGGTGTGCGTGCGTGTGTGTAATAAGCAAGAACCATTACGTACTGCACGTTTTGGTAGACCTACAGCCCAGCAAACAAGGCAATATATCACACCAACAAGGAGATGCACAACAGAAACAAAGCTGCAAATGGTATGAAAGGAAGCTAGTAAATAACCCAATGGTGATAATTCAGAAAGCTAAAAAAACATTATTTTATTAGGAAACTAGATAAGTGCAATGAATGAGACACACAAACAAACAGACTCAAAGGAAATGAAGTCATCTCTGGTGGAAAACATACTAGGGATAAGGGAAGTAATTGTAAACTTTCTTGTTGAGTATGTTGAAAATCACGTTTAAGAAGTACCTGCATGAAAGACAGGACAGCGTCAGCATATAAATTCCTTAGACCACTTGATGTTAAAAAAGAAAAGGCAACTTGGCTATTTCTCCATATTTTTGTATGTTATAAGTGGAAATCTGACTCAACAATATCGGTGGAGATATAATAAGTTGGTGATTACTTGCATGAAATTTTAAAATGTATAGTTTACGCTAATCATACATATCAAATGCCCTTTTTTAGTAAAGTTTTCTTGCCGTGGCTCAAGAAAAAGTAGAGAAAAGGGAGATCCTTACCACATAAAGAAAAAGAAACCGGTAACCAACGCAGGAAACCTCTCACCAAAACTCTTTGTAGCCTTGACAGTCCTGTAATTGGGTAACAAGGAAAAACAATAATGACAAGAAAAAACGAAGAGTTGTTTGGTTACCAAAAGAAATTTTTACAATTTATCCTGTCATGAAACAACTACTTCTCACTCTTTCCTTCTTTCTCAATTTCTCGATTGCAAGAAAGTTTTTTGGAAAAAAAAAAATATTGACCAATATTGAATCAAGTTTGAACTGTGTAAAAGTCTCTAACCCATCAGAGATGTTGATTCCAACATCATCAGCATCTGCAGCTGACGCAGCAACAACAGGAGATTCATCCAAATGACGTCGTCTCAGCTGCTGATTCCGACCAAACATGCCCGTCAACGGCTTCCGGGAATGTAAAATCACCGGAAGCTTCCCATTCTAAAGATAGCATAGCATGTGGACACAAGCAAGGTTTTGAAGTTTGCACCGGTGAATGGATCAATCCGAGTATTGAGTGAAGAGTAAGGTAGTCAAATTGGAGTCAAACTGAAACTAATTTAGGATGAGAAATTGTATATTTTAGATTTATTAATATAAAATTTTAAAAAAATAATAAAAAATTGATTTTTTTTAAAAAATCTTGAATCAGAACGGTCGACTGCCCGGGTTTAAGAACTCCGGTCACACAAGGAAACGGATGATGAATGACGTTTTCAATAATTAAAATTTGAAGGACTGGTGTGTGAGGGTGACTGGGGGAGAGAGTTTCACAGTGACATAAATGAAGTCATTGACAAGGTGCGCATTATTGGCTCCCAAGAGTCATTTAGTTATTACTTTTGTTTGTCATTGGCCAGTTTCGTTTTCAATACATTGTATTTTAATATAATATTTATTTAAATAAATTAAAAAAATTAAATAAATCATTTAATTATAATATATATCACATAATCTCTTCAAAATATTTACTCTTTTAGTCCTATTTATGGGCAATTTTACTCTTCACATTATTAATTTTGTTATATGAATATATAATTTTATTTTTCATTTATTGCAATATTGGCTTTGTTTTTATGAGGTATATTGCATATTAAATAGAGATGAAGTTGAAACATTGTAAAATTTTAAAGTAAAGTGTAACACCCCAAATTTTATTCATCTAGAATATATTATAATTATTTTATATGTTCACTAAAATGGTGAATATTTAAGGCTAAATGAATTAAAAATTGAAATGTGAATAATATTTTCAGTGAAATCGCCTGTGAAGCAATAAGTTTATCATGTGGTTTTGGAAAAGCAAATGATGAGCAAACATTATGAAATTTTACAGGATGAGAGTAGAAATCTCAAGCTTTAATTTGAAGGTCATATGAATCATTTGAAGCTATATCCATAAAGATATGAATTTTTAAATTAGCCCAAAAAAAATGGAAAGTTTATAGAGCAGCATCCAAAAATAGAATTTCTGGGAATTTTATGCTTCCAAATGGCTAAATTCTATATTTTTCCTTGAAACTAGAATCAATAAGGGTTCCATAGCCTTTAGAATCAATTCAATTCGATTTTTCTAGAATTAGTTATGATTTTTCAAAGTTAGGGTAGAAAATTTGCCAGAATTTCTGAAATCCAAAAATAAAGCAAATAAATAAAATAACATAAGATATATTATAAAATATATCATCTTCTTCCTCCTAGATCGTTTCAGCGTGAAACAGCCCTGAAATAGAGAGAGAAAGAGAAGATTTTCCTAGAGAGAGAAAGTGAAGAGATCTTGTACGGTAAGTTGATTTCTTCAGTAAATCCTTACATAATGCGGATATTCTTCTATATGGATTAAGGTTTTGAAGCTCAAATTTTAGTCTTGGGAGTTTAGGGTTTTCAGCCATTAACCAAAAAAAGCTTGAGGTAACTTCCAAACTTTCGTATATTAATTATTCTGGCCGCTGTGGGCAATTTAATCAGGGAAATTTTGTTGGATTGCCATTGGTTTTAATTTTTGGAAATGGGTTGGCCTAAGTGTTATGCTGCAAAAAATGGTACTAAATGGTAGTTGTAGCATAATGTAATAGTTAATAAAGTGGTTAGGAGTAAAAAGAAACACGTCTGTGGAACCGAAACCGAAAAACCTCAAGTTTTTTCGGAGTATCTATGAATTTCGGCCAGGGTTGTTAGAGGGCCTTAGAGTTGTATTTTCAATAATTTGATGGTTCCATTGAGTTCATGAGCAAAAATTAGATGGGATTATAATTCGTCAGTTTTTTGAAAAAGGCCGAAAGAACATGATTACGAAAACGCCCCTGAAACCTTTAAAATAGGGCTGTTAAGGGTATTTTTTGTAATTTGACAATGCATTTAGTAATTCCGAATCCGGAAATGGATTCTAGGGATGAAAATATGTTATAATAGCCCATGTCAAAATTTCAGAAAAAGTACAGCCGAGCCGAATACGACGGAGCCGGGTTGGGGTCCAGGGGCATTTTGGTAAATTTTCATCATAGGCTAATATAACAACGAGAAACACTATGATAGTGCCTAAAATGATACATGGATAGGTTATAATCTATTTCTTATACATTTAACATTTTAGGACGAAGTCGGGAGTCGACACATTTTATGAGGCATGCGATATTGGGATGAAAGAGACTTAAGGTAGGAACATTATCTTTCGTACATCATGCCATTGTTCATATAATTGTGTGGTCGCCATTGTTTGTAAATGTGTTATATTAATCAACATGGTTTTCCTAGAAATGACAGTTAGTGCCGGGGTGCACTTACACTGGGAGTTGGGTAAGAAATCAATCGGTGTATGATTAGTGGGCCTAGGTTTTACTCATGTATACATGATGATGATATGTTATGATGATGTGTGACGATGATGTTATATTGTTCATTAATTTGTACATACATGGCATATATCATATTTACTTTTCGCATTTTATATAAATAATAGCATGTTTCTACTGGGATTTCTTGGAATCTCACCCCTTTTTCTAAATCAAACATCTCAGCGGGTACCAGTGGATCAAAAGCTGAGAACATAGATAAGGGAATTGACAGACACGTGTCTCGAGGCGAAGATAAAGTTCATTGTTATATATAGTCTATGTTTAAAATACTTTTGGTTGTCCTGTAAATGTTGTAAGTATAGTCACCTTCTATATTTTGACTTTGGACCGTAAACAATTACTTATATCAGTATATATATATATATATATTTTTTTTTTTCTGTATACTTATGAAACTTGATCTCTATTACTCTGTATATATCGAAATGGAAACGGGTGTTGACACAAAGTTAGTGGAGTTTAAAGTTTTTCTTAGTATACGTGAATATGCTAAAATAACTTATAAATAGAATCATAGGAATATATGGAACATTAGATTATATATCACTTTATAAGTTAGACAAATTAATTTAAAAAATAATTTATATGAAAGATAAAATAAAAAAAATCTTTCATTTAAAATTGAAATCCACTCTCAAATTAGCTTCTAAATTTAGAACTTCTTTCCAAAAACAACTATATATAAGCTCTACGTTCTTTAAAGATGGCGTAAGTTTCATGCCTCTATCAACAAGTCAAGATTATTCCATCTATCTAACTTTATCAGTTTTATTTATTTTTAATGATTAATATCATAACATATGATCATCAATTGTGAATCAGCTTTAAAAACTAGCTAACACTTTATTTTAATCTCTAAAGGCAAAAATATTGTAACTTATGAATTGTGAGACTTGTTATAATTTCATTATATACAGGCATAATTATGCTTGCAAGCCGTGAACTAGCAGTGTCAAAATTTGGGATGGGACCGGATACCTCAATCTCGATTCTCGATCCGGATTTTTAGCCAGTATACAAATTGTATCTCGGTCCCAATCGAGACTGAATAGGGAAATCTCAATTTTTTTTAAAAAATTTTTAAAAACTATCATTGTATCAATTAAATTCTTCATATTCTACTATTTAAAGTGATAATTTAATAACTAATAAGGTCATAATAATTACAGAAATTGATCTAGAATTGAAGAATAACATCATCATTAGATAGTTTAGATTAGTATCACGATATATACGGTTTAACTCCAATCAAAGATGCAGTAGACATCTTATCAAATGATAACTTAATTTATGGGTTAAAATATACAAAAATAAAATGATAACTTAATTTATAGGGTAAAAAAAATAAAAGAAAGGGGATTGGGACAGGGATCGGGATCTCAAGGGTGATCCGGTGCCAATATGTCCTGGTCCCGGCTGGGACAGAAAATTCCCGAAATCAAAATATCCGAGACTGGGGCGGGACGACTGAAAAGGATACCTTGAACACCCCTAATGTGAACTACAGGAAACATATTCATGAATGGTTATAGCATTTGTGAACAATATGAATTATTATAGATATATCTTTAATAAGTCGTATTGTTCATGTTTCATCATCGGTAAATATTGTGATAGATTTAATTTCCTGTCTCTCAAAAAAAAAAAAATAGTGTGATATATTGATATTTTTCAATGGATTCTTACAATAGTTTTTATCTAATTTCCCTCAGATAAATTTTTTTTATGTAAATCATCTACAATTTTTTTAATTTAATCCTTACATGCAAGTGCTTTTCAACTTGGCTTCGCTCATAAATAAAATTAATATCAATGATATTCTAATATCAATTTATTGTAAATATATTAATACGGGAAAACATGGTTCTAATTGAAGTCTGTAAAATTATGGTCAAAATGGGGTACGATTCCTATAATTTTATTGGTCCGTGCACAAATTAGTTAGTTTACTGGGTGCATGCAAGAATTCCTCTAATTTTACTCATTTCTCAAATGTTCAATTATTGAAAGACGTATAAATTATTTGACAATGCAAGGTGGTTCCAAAAAGATTGAAACTTTTGGTAGTTGAATCAAAATAAGCTAGTGGCATGTATCTATTTTAGGTTGTTAAATAAAGAACTTTTTCTCTCTTTCTATCTCTCAAGCTCTTTACTTCTCTATGCCAACCACCATTTTCAACCATTCTCAATTCTTTAATTTTTTGTTTTTAGTGTGATGGACGAATTAGTTTAGCTAGAATAACATAACAGATGGGAGGGAGGGAATGAGAAAAAAATTTAATACTAGTATTATCTTGTTTGGTTTTGAACTATTATATCTTCAACCTTTTTTAAATTTTTTTATCTTCTCTTGTTTCACCATCTTTACTAAATTTATTTATAAAATGGAATGGAAGAAGCACTTAAGAGAGAAGGCACATCAACTATGATGCCAAAGACAAAAGTGAAAATATTAAAATATAAAGGGGTAAGTCCATAATAAGATTTTGTCCAAAAAAAAAAAGAAAAGTGCATAATAAGATATTTTAGATTCTTAAAATTGTAAGGAAAAATAACCATTAATGAATGGGGGCGCACAATCAAAATCACACACACCTCCCCAGGTAGGTTGACTTGGGTTCTTCAAGTTAAAATATGGTCTCCTCCTCCTCGATGGCAGGGGAATTTTTTACGTAGGGAAAATACATATTTAATCTTTTTAACTTTATGTGAGCTTCATTTTAATCTCTAATTTTAATATGTTTTTAGTCATTTAATTTTAACATTGTTAGTTTCAAATGATATTTTTTATGATGATCATTGTTATTTTAAAAAATTAAACTTAGCATTTGAAAAGATTGTTTTAAACATTTAAATTTTTAATATCAGTATTTTCAACGTAATGATTAAATGATTAAAAAGACACTTTATAATTTAAGGGATCAAAACGAAACATTGCATGAAATCAAAGGACAGAATGTATTTTTTGTCTTTTAATGTATGAATAAAATAGTGGTGACATATTTGAAATTCAAAACACAACCTTAATTCATTGTATTTTTATTTTCCAGTTACAAACATATAGATCGGATCAAATTCTTACAATATGATCAAGGGAAGAAAGATCTAAGCCTCTTTTCTTTTCTTTAAAAACAAGATATTAGACAAATTTTCATCTGTCATCAAAGTATATTTTCTGCTTGTCCAAATGTAAAGGAAATTAACTTTATTATAAGGAAATAAAACCTATATAATATTGAAGGCGTAATCATATATGACATGAGTTTAAGAAGGAAAAAAACAAAGAAATTGTTTTTATTTAAACTACAATCTCAATACCAAATCAAGAGATTTATTTCGAATCAAACATCCTCTTGCATGATAGCAAATAGCAAGTCTCATCCTTGAGAGTATCATTAAGGGGGTCCAAAATCAAGCAGTAAAATTGACTTTACTTCTTCTAACATGGTTATAGATATTACATTACTTAAAGGGGATGCATCTTTGTTAGGAGACTCTCCCCTAATTGGGATGTTTTTCAAAAGGAAGCCAGGTTCTTTAGGCTCCGGTAAGAACCCCTCATTGTTCAACATTATAACCACAGATGACATGTCTGACCTATCATCGGCATGATATTACAAACAAAGAAGACCGATGTGGATGCATCGTGATGCTTTTGACTCAACATCAGACTGCTCCAAATGTTCATCGACAAGCTTTAGTGGGATTCCCTCCTTCCAAAACCTCCATGCCTAAAGTGATTCACAACATTGAATCTGTCACGCCCTTATTTTAATTTCACCTTTACCAGAGTATTCGCGGAAAACGACATGCGGTTCGGTGGGCAGCACAGGAATAGTATAACTATACTGATAATATGTACATGATTACGAAAATTCCCCTCAGGGAGTAGTACCTGATAATTACAATTAGTGTAGCCACACAAGACTACTAGGGTGTCTAAACTCATCCCAGTAAAACGGAGACTTCTTCCCGTCTTTGTTCCACTACTGTAATCCCCTCGTACGATACTCTACATTGTTGTTTCCATATCTTCTATCGTCTCATGTCTAAATTGTTGGTAGGGGAAGGTGAGATTCGAGAGAATCTCAGTAGCAAACAACAATCCGTGTGTGTACACAAAGTTCAAGGCCAACCATCCAGTTGAAACCCTTACGTGTACCTCAGCCGAGTCACCGACTACAGCTAGGTAAATCGTGTATCTTAGCTGGGTCCTTACTAGGCCGAAGGTACATATACACTTCCCATCGAACGGTACATATACATTTCCTGCACCACAGCTAGATAATATTCGTGTACCTCGGCTGGGCACCAACCACAACCAGGTAATGTTCATGTACCTCAGCTGAGTCCCAGACTACAGCTAGGTAATGTGCCCTAGGCACGTGTTCATTCACAGAATATAGAACATACAATATATTAATCATCACATAGTGTACAAGAGATTATAATTACTACATTGGCCTTTCCAGGATAACCTTCCTGATGATCGTTGATAATTGTTTTCTATTCTATTCTCTTGCCCTGTGTTTACTGTATTAGGCTAGGTCTAACTTCCTGACCTTGCCCAACATCTAAACCTCTTAGTCTTACCACCTTTATGTTTCACTATATGAAGCAAGAAAGAGGTAAATTACACATAAACACATCCAAAAACAACATATCACAGGTGTTTACAGTAGTCAAGGAAAGCCTGCAACAACATACAACCTCTGAACTACTGTACAACATGTCTTACTCTTTTTTCATAATATGACATAATATGTGCAACAACTTCCTAAGGGTCACCCATCATGGCATTTCCCTAAGTTGAGCACGCTTAACTCTTTTGTACCCATGCCAAAATGTGGATACCAGCTTCTACTGTTTCCTTGAGGCATGTCTGTACCTTTCAGGGGCTTGTGAACAAGCTGAAGTAATTTACTTCGCTGTTCCTACCACTATGTAATCAGACATATCAGTATACTATCCTGTTGCCAGAACCACCGCACTTACTCTGAGCAGACAATTCTGTGGCCAGAATCCTTGCTCTGATACCAAAATGTCACGCCCTTATTTTAATTTCACCTTTACCAGAGTATTCGCGGAAAACGACATGCAGTTCGGTGGGCAGCACAGGAATAGTATAACTATACTGATAATATGTACATGATTACGAAAATTCCCCTCAGGGAGTCGTACCTGATAATTACAATTAGTGTAGCCACACAAGGCTACTAGGGTGTCTAAACTCATCCCAGTAAAATGGAGACTTCTTCCCGTCTTTGTTCTACTACTGTAATCCCCTCGTACGATACTCTACATTGTTGTTTCCATATCTTCTGTCGTCTCCTGTCTAAATTGTTGGTAGGGAAGGGTGAGATTCGAGAGAATCTCAGTAGGAAACAGATACCATAATGCATGCATGATTGAGGCTATGTGTATGACATGTTAGCTTTATCTAGATGTATGCCCCATAATGACATTTCTGCATGCTCAATGTTTCATACAACAAGACTATGGCCACAACGAAAACAGAAACAGAGCTTCATTTATTCAAATATGCTCTACACAATCAAGTAAAGCAATCACATACATCATTACACAAGCAAAGATATCAAATACATGCAAGTAAGGTAAGTCCCCTACCTTAACCCTTTCACGCCTCGAAACACGTGCCTTGATCGACTTGCAAACAGCTCGGGGCTCCATATTCAATCCTATAATGTCAAATGTACTATGTAGACACTTCTATAATGTTTCTGGGGGTTATATGAGTCTATCTTGAAAAATTACTAAAATACCCCCGGGGACCCGGGCCCATTTTACCCGGTCCGGTTGTACTTTTCTCGAAATTCTAACCTGAGCTGTCCTGACATATTTTCACCCAAAGAATCCATTTCCGGACTCGGAATTACCAAATTCACTGCCAAAAGACGAAATTGCCCTTGGCAGCCCATATTTCAGTGTTTTAGGGGCATTTTCGTAATTATGCTTTCTCGGCCTTTTCCGAAAAAGTGCCCAACTGTAACCCCACCTAATTTTTCCTCCTGAACTCAATGGAATCATCAAATCATTGAAAATCCAACTCTAAGACCCATTTCTAGAGCTGGCTGAAACTTAGAGGAACTCCGGGGAAAATTTGGGTTTTCCAAATCTGACTCCGCAGACTTGCTTCTTTCTACTCCTAACCACCTTATTAACGATTTAATTACGTTATAACTACCATTTAGACTCAATTTTGGCAGCATAACGCCTAGAACACAATATTTCCCAAATTAACGATTTAAATTGTTTACAGCAGCCAGAATAGTCAAAATTTAAAGTTCAGGCAGTTACCTCTTCTTCTTTCTGGCTTTTCTTTCTTGTGGCTGAACCCTAACTCTTCCCCACACTGAAATTCAAGCTTCCAACCCCTTAAATAATATAGAAGAGGAGCTTAGGAGAAGAGTTATATACGTTAAGAAGTAGATCGTCGGAGAAATCGGCTTACCTTGTGAGTTTCTTCCTCTTCTCTCTCTAAAACTCTCTCTCTCTTTCTCCATGTTGCTTCACGAAAAAATGACGGAAACTAGAGCAAGAAGATGCAGATTTTATTTTTAATATCATGCTGATGTCATGTTTTATTATGCTGATGTCATAATTCCCATTTTCGGATTTTATGACAGTTTTTCTGCCCAAACTTTGAAAAATCATAACTAATTCTAAAAAAATCAAAATGAGGTGATTCCAAAGCCTATAGAACCCTTATTGAGTCTAGTTTCAAGAAAAAATATAGAATTTTGCTTTCTAAAATCACAAAATTCCCATAATTTCAATCTTTGCATATTGTTCCAGAAATTTCACAGTTTATCTGTACTGACTTCAAAAATTCATAACTTTTTGTGTATAGCTCTAATTGCGTCATATAACCTATCAAATTAAAGCTTAGGATATCTACTTTCATCCTGTAAAATTTCATAATTTTTTTCTTATCATTTATTCTACCAAAACCTTATGATAAGCTCACTACCTCATAGGCGATTTTATCAAAAACATAATTATATTCTCCAAAATTCACCATTTTACTTTCTTAATACCCCAAAGATATTATAATCATTAGGGAATATATTTGGGACATCTACTAAATCGGGGCTTAGTAGTCCACTCAATTTAGGCTTATTCCAAAGCCTCCAATAACAAAATTCGGGATATTACAGAATCAGTTGCAAATTGCAGTAAAGATAAGAGAGAAGTTAATTAGCTACTTGTTACTAACATGTCCAATAAGATTAACACTTTGGCTTGGCAAGAAGGGCCCCCTATTTTTTATGCCACTCAAGATTTCTATCAGTAATACTTTAAAGTTGAACACATCTGATTTGATGGAGCATAGTCCATAAATTACATATTCAAGAGCCACATATTTGCTATTATAAGTCTTAAAGTAGTGAGTATCATATTCAGTAATGTGCATGTAGAATCTCATAATTATAGGTGTTAGAATATTAGTTGTTTGTCAGTGGGTTGTTAGAATGATTATGGGTTGTTAGAGTGGGTCAACAGAATTTTTTCTTTATTAAGTCATTGATTGTAATCCCGTGAATTCCTCCACTAATGTCCCCTTATGATAGTATAAATAGGGACTTCTTCTCATCTGAATATATAGAACAAAATATTCTCTGATAAAACCTTCATGGTATCAGAGCGTTGAGGATAATTATCAGAGTTTTTTTTCTGTCCAGTATCGCTTGTAACTCCCACTTCTGTCGAGTTCAGGCCTCACAGTCAGCACCTCAGCTGATCAGTTTTTCCTTCCAGAATTGCAACAGCAGTGATTCAGAGAAGAAAAGAGGCTTATTGGCACCGTCAAATCAGAAGCACTGTCACAGAATCGTTGTTGCCGCTCCACAGACGAGTTCCCGTGCTTCACCTTATGCTGCTCTCATCGCCGCAACGTCACCGACGGTCTCGAGTCTGGTAACAGCCATGTTCTCTAACCCGGACCGGCCCGGCCGAACCGGCCCAGAAACCGGTGACCCGGGCACTAAACCGGTCCGGTTCGGTGACCCGGTCCCGGTCAAATTTTTTATTTTTTTAAAATTTTTATTTTTTTTAAAAAAATTCCTTTAGAATTTCATACTATAAGCCTAAAATATTCTATTTTTCACCAGTTTGGTCCCGGTTTAGCTCCGGTTTGACTCCGGTCTGACCCACTGACCCTTGACCCAGTACCCCGACCGGTTCACTGACCGGTCCGGGTTTAATTACCTTGGGTAACAGCACCGAAACAGAGACAATCAGGCCCCACTTCAGTTCCGGCGACCTCCTTCTTCCTCCTTGACCACTCTGCTCACAGACCCGAAGAAAGAAGGCCGTGAACAAAGAACCGAAACACAGAGGAGAGCGTATCATCTGGATCTCAAGCTTCGTCTGATTTATTATTTAAGTCATTGGGGACCAATTTGTCATTCTCAAAATTCGGAGGACTGAACTGGCATTTCTGAAATTTAAAGAATCAATATGTCATTTTCAAATTTCGGAGGATGGACTGGTATTTGTGAAATTTGAAGAATCAATCTGTCATTTTCAAATTTCGGAGGACTGAACTGGTATTTCTGAAATTTGAAGAATCAATTTGTCATTTTCAAAATTCGGAGGACTGAACTGGTATTTTTGAAATTTGAAGAACCAATCCTTCATTTTTCCAAAATTTCAGTATGTCATCTGAAGGATCTTCCTCTGTTTCACGGTCCAATGATATCTCTACTGTTCTTATTGTTTCTGAAAAACTTACTAGTGATAATTATCGGGAATGGTCCCAATCCATAACGCTGGCTCTAGATGGAAGGGACAAACTCGAATATATCACTGGTGAAGCAAAAAGGCCTCCAGAATCAGAAACCAAGGCATTTAGAATTTGGAAGTCTGAAAATGCCTTGGTATCATCCTGGTTTATTAATGCAATGTCTTCATCAATAAAAAAGAGTTTCATGTATCTCTCTTCAGCCCGAGAGATCTGGGAGGCTCTTCAAGAGACATATAGTACTGTAGGGAATCGGTCTCGCCTGTTTGATGTTAAGAAAAAATTGTGGCAGTTGAAACAAGATCTCATGTCACTTGATGACTACTACCTTGAAAAGTCCGCTCTTTGGCAAGAGTTTGATGCCTTAAAAAATAAAACTCATCATTGCCGAGTTGATGCTTCAGAAGATCTTAAAGAGAAAGAAGAAGAAAGAGTATACGAGCTACTGGCTGGTCTAAATGTGATCTATGATGATGTTCGGGCTCGGATCCTTAGTCACGACCCTTTGCCTTCGGTACGTGAAGTCTACTCCATTCTACGCAATGAAGAAGATAGACGCAGATCAATGCTTCAGAATAATTCCGCTGCTACTCCTGCACCTCCTGAGGCCTCAACTCTTGTTATTCAATCCTGGGAATCGAAAGGTTTCAAAGGTCGACCATTTTGTGATCATTGTAAGAAACAAGGGCATACTAGAGATACTTGTTGGAACCTTCATGGTAAACCTGCTGATTGAAAGCCAAGAAAGGGGAAAGGACGAAGTCATATGGCTGAAGCTTCAAAAAGTGGTGAGATCTCCCAAAATGATCAATTGAGCAAAATCATGGAAATGCTTGCAGCACTTCAAACTACAAAACAACCTATTGCCACAGTAATGAAAAGAGGTAATTTCTTGCAAGCCTTGACTGTAATAAAAGGTCTGTGTACAGGTAATTTCTGGATTGTCGACTCAGGTGCCTCGGATCACATGACTGATAATAAGACTATCTTCTCGTCTTATACTCCTATTTCCAAAGGAATGACTGTACGAATTGCTGATGACTCCGAATCTGTTGTCACTGGAATTGAATCTGTTAAAATCTCTGCTACACTTACTCTGCATTCTGTATTACATGTTCCAAAGATAAAGTGCAACTTACTATCAGTAAGTCAATTAGCAAATGATGAACAATGTCATGCTAACTTCTTTACTACTTATTGTCTCTTTCAGGATCTGCTAACGGGGACGACGATTGGGAGTGCTAAAGAACATGATGGTCTCTATTACCTTGATACAAGTAATAGTCGTGAAATTAAAGGTTGCAATAAAGTGTCTCTCTCTAGTATTGGTGACTTGGAGTTATGGCACAAGCGTTTGGGCCATCCAAATTTCAAATACATGTCTCAAATATTTCCATCTCTCGTTTCTAATAAAAATGCATATGATTTTCACTGTGACTCATGTGAAAAAGTTAAGCATCATCGTACGTCATTTCAAAAACATCCGTACCAAGCATCTAAACCCTTTTCCTTGATTCATAGTGATTTATGGGGACCGTCAAGCATACCAAACAGATCCAAATCCAAATGGTTCATCACATTTATCGATGACCATACACGTGTTTGTTGGGTTTACCTATTGAAAGATAAAACCGAGGTGTCTCAAACCTTCATTAACTTTCACAATATGATCCGCACCCAGTTCCAAACCCAAATTCAGATTTTACACACTGATAATGGGACTGAATATTTCAATCAGGCCATGTTCACCTTTCTAATTGAAAATGGGATCATCCACAAGAGTACTTGTCCCAATACACCTCAGCAAAATGGTCTTGCCGAACGAAAGAATCGTCATATCCTCGAGACTGCTAGAGCTATTATGTTCAATAGCAATGTTCCTAAATATCATTGGGATGATGTTGTCCTCACTGCCACCTTCCTCATTAATCGAATGCCCAGTTGGCCACTATCTTACAAAACACCTATTCAGCTCCTGCATAAATATTATAACCTTCCGTATCTTGAAAACACTCTGCCACTCAAGGTGTTTGGATGCACGTCCTATGTTTACCTCCATCACACCAACAAACTTGACTCCAAAGCTCTTCGCTGTATCTTCCTTGGCTACTCCAATTCCCAAAAGGGCTACAGGTGTTATGACCCTGTCTCCAAACGGATCTTAGTTACTTGTGATGTCACATTTCATGAAAACACTCCCTATTATTCCCTGTCTGCAATTCAGGGGGAGAGAGCTGGTGAATTCCAGCCACAAGAGACACTAGAAGATGACCAGACTTTTACAGTTTATACACCTACCCAAATAGAACCTAATCATATCTTTAATGATCCAATCCTTGAGAGAGACACAAACAAATGGGGAAATACCTACAAACGACGTCAAAAAGAAGGTAATGAGCCACAAGCTATTAGCACTCACCAAGAGTCAGAGCCGGAGGCAGGTCAAGAGGAAACAATAGTAGCAGAGAATTATGACATTGATCTTCCCATTGCAATACGAAAGAAGCCCAGATCATGCACTCGACATCCCATTGAAAGGTTTGTTTCCTATAAGGCCCTTTCATCTAAATACAGAGCATTTATCTCTCATCTTGATAGTATCAGGGTCCCAGACACAATTGATGAGGCCATGACTATACCTGAATGGAGGCAAGCTGTATTAGAAGAGATGGAAGCTCTTAAGCGTAATAAGACATGGGATGTAGTGGATCTACCACAAGGAAAGAAGCCTGTTGGGTGTAAATGGGTATTTACTCCTAAGTTTAAAGCAGATGGAACTCTTGAGAAATACAAAGCTAGGTTGGTTGCAAAAGGCTTTATACAAGTATATGGGGAAGATTACACCGAAACATTTGCTCCAGTAGCCAAGCTGAATACAATTAGAATCCTCCTATCCATTGTAGTTAATCTAGATTGGAATCTGCACCAACTTGATGTAAAGAATGCCTTCCTCAACGGAGAACTCAAGGAAGAAGTATATATGAAATTACCTCCCGGATTCCAAGGGAAGAAAGCTAATCAAGTTTGCAAGCTCAAGAGGTCATTGTATGGATTGAAGCAATCTCCGCGTGCTTGGTTTGATAGATTCACTCGAGTCCTTAAGAGACATGGATACACTCAAGGGCAGAGCGATCATACCTTGTTCTTTAAACATCACAAGGACAAGATGGTTGTTCTAGCCGTATATGTTGATGATATAATTCTTACTGGAGATGATGAGGTAGAGATCAATCAAATCAAGGGAGCCCTTACACGGGAATTCCAGATCAAAAATCTTGGAGAAATGAAGTACTTTTTTGGGATGAAAGTTGCTCGGTCAAAAAGAGGCATCTATATTTCTCAAAGAAAGTATATACTGGATCTCCTAAAGGAAACAAGGATGACAGGCTGCAGACCTAGTAACACACCTATTCGGGTTGATAAAATAAATGAAGAAGCAGACCTTGGTAAAGCTGTGGACATAGGAAACTATCAGCGAATGGTAGGTAAACTAATATACTTGTCCCATACCAGACCTGACATCGCATTTGCCGTCAGTATGGTCAGTCAGCACTCCCATAATCCTACACAAAAGCATCTGAACAAAGTGTACCGGATTCTTCGTTATTTGAAGGGATCTCCAAGACGTGGTTTGTTGTTCAAAAAGACTGATAAACGAAATGTAGAATTGTTTACAGATGCTGATTGGGCAGGTGATCAAGATGACAGGAAATCCACTTCTGGATACTATACGTATATATGGGGTAACTTGGTCACATGGAGAAGTAAAAAGCAGAGCGTAGTTGCAAGAAGCAATGCTGAGGCTGAATACCGAGCTGTAGCACTTGGGATTTGTGAAGGCATATGGATAAAACATGTTCTTGAAGATGTAAAGAAATGCATAAATCTGCCAATCAAAGTCTATTGTGATAACATGGCTGCAATCAATATTGCCCATAATCCAATTCAACATGACAGAACCAAACATGTTGAGATAGACAGACATTTCATAAGAGAAAAGGTTGATGAAGGCATTGTTGATCTACGATATATACCATCTAAGGAACAGACTGCAGATGTTCTTACTAAAGGACTACCCAATGATAAGTTTGAATATCTTACTGACAAGTTGAACATGATAGATATCTATAGTCCAACTTGAGGGGGAGTGTAGAATCTCATAATTATAGGTGTTAGAATATTAGTTGTCAGTGGGTTGTTAGAATGATTATGGGTTGTTAGAGTGGGTCAACAGAATTTTTTCTTTATTAAGTCATTGATTGTAATCCCGTGAATTCCTCCACTAATGTCCCCTTATGATAGTATAAATAGGGACTTCTTCTCATTTGAATATATAGAACAAAATATTCTCTGATAAAACATTCAGTGCATGTATACAAAATCAAAATATAATAAAGCACACTTACTATGTACCGACTATTTACCTTGTATTGGCTTTAACTTGATCTCCTCCAAATATCCTTGCCAAACTAAAATCTAAGATTTTTGAATTCAATTCACTATCCAATACAATATTACTTGCTTTAAGATCTCTATGGATGATTCCTAATCTAGAATCTTAATAAAGATACAGAAGCCCTGAGCAATTCCACGAATGATGTGAAAAAGCTTGGACCAATCAAGAAGTTTACTTTCAAAACCTATAAATTTTTAATGTAATGATTACTTATTGTTATCCAAGGAGAATAAAAGACAAGGATGAAAAGTCTGCTGATTGATAGTTCTTTAGCCATACAAACCAAAAATAAATGAATCTAAGCTTTTGTTGGGCATGTATTCATATATGAGCATTTTCTCCTCTCCTTGAATGCAACAACCAAGAACCTTGACAAGATTACGGTGCTAAAGTTTGGCACACAATTTAACTTCATTCATGAATTCACTGAGACCTTGGAAAGAATTTTGTGAAAGCCGTTTCACCGCAATTTCTTGTCTATCTGCAAGTATACCCTACAATTTTTACATCATATAATGATTGTCAACATATAACATCATAAATAAGAAGATGAATTGTAATATTTTAATCTTAGTAACAAGTTAATTGCATACTTACCCTGTATATAGAACCAAAACCACCTTGGCCAAGCTTGTTGTCTGATGAGAAGTTATTAGTAGCATTGACTATTACTGCAGTCATATATACGTAGCTCCATGTTTCCTTCATAGCCTTCTTCATTGTTTTCTGCTATTAAGGTTTTTAGCTCCATATTTCCGTCAGAGCCTTCTTCCTTGTTTGCTGCAAACAAGGTTTTCTTAGTTCACTTTCACAGATTTAATGAAATATATAAATACATAAAAAAATTATTAACAAGGTTTTCATAGTAAACTTTGACACACTAAATGAGGGAAAATATTTTTTTTGAGAAAAAGGAAAGGAAATCGCTCTGTTCTTTGGGAAACATAATGGCATCAAGCTCAACCATGTTCAATTATCCTCCAGACGTCACAAGAAGATGGGAAAAGGGGTAAAAAAAGGTAAAGGCAGTTGCATTGGGAATGTTTACCTATAGAGTTCTTTCTGCGCTTGTAAAGGTGAAACAAAGTGAAAAGCATCACAAGCACAACAGCCAATACAGTGGTCACTATTACAGCAATCACCTTTGTCTTATTTCCATTAGCTTCATTGTGTTCAGCTTCACAAGGAAATGAACTAAGAGTTAATAGACAAAAAGTTGAGGTTGCAAAAGCAATCGAAAAAAGATTAAAAAATTATCAGTAAGAAGCCACACCTGCTTCTGGAGAAGCAAGGCGAATATATAAATATTGGTCATCAAAGGGACCCTGTGTTGTATCAATTAAATCACCAAACCACATAGCACAACCACTAACTCCTCCCCTGATATCTAAGTTAGCACAAGCATTACAAGAACATTTTTCCCAGCATTTGGCTTTGTATTCCTCAAGCGTCATGCTTGCATTAACCCAACTGTGTGTAGTATCTGGCAATTTAAGCCCACTAAATTTGACAAATAATCCCTGTTTTTCTCCTTGCAATTCCATGAGGTATTGCGGATGCATCCTTTAGACCAGTCCATTGCATTCCAATTTTTGGGTGATTTTGGCAAGAATCCTGTCAAGCACTGGCATATTCGTGTCTTACCCAGGATGCAGTTTCCATTTGGGCCACAACGATTATATCTGTCGCAATTATCAACTGCGCAAAACTAAAAGTAATCCACCTTTGCTCATCCTCACTCCATATTATGTCCATTGATGAGTATAATGTCTGGTTCAAGACAAATCTTGTAATCAATGACTCATTTGTCACATTATAAACTGTATACACCTCATCTTCATTCCAGACAAACTTTACTTCATAAAGTGGATTGCTTGCTGCATGAGAGATGCCACTGAACTGGAGACCATTCCAGGGGCCACTCCTTATATGCTTTCTTGGGCCCTGCCAGAATATTAAGTCAGCATAATTGTGTAGTACAAGCTCTTCTGTAAAGTCTCCAAAGGAAGGGTCATCCCGATTCTTCCATGCTCTACAACGTCGATTAAGACCAGTTCTCAGGTCCCATCCAATCTTCATTCCTGGCAAAATTGTATCAGAAGGATAGTCAAAGCTTTGCAACAAGTAGTTTTGGGTCTTTTGATCTTTCCCATCTCTTAGAACCAAGTTTCTAGAGCCTAAAAGCTGAAAAATTGGACTCAAGGCCTCGTGGTGGAATTTGCCAACCAAACAACAGTCTCATCATTGCTGAGAAGTACAAGATGTCCCTCTGTGTTTATCCTCAACAAGCCAAAGTTGTTCTTGATGGGTCTGTCACAGTTGGCAAGCCAAACAACAGTTTTACCTGGGATTTTGTGGTACCAGATTCCGACATAGCGATCTGTGGAACTACCTGAGCTGAAGAAACCCAATTCAAAGATTTCATTTTCAGAAACCAAGGTCTGGCCATCAGGAAGAGACTCAAACTAGGTAAGGGTATCAGTTGCAAAAGAAAATCTGCAGAAGAACAGAAGCAGATCAGGAAGAACAAGTAAATAAGGAAGGATTGCCATTGATTTAATGAATTGGTCTACAATAAAATAAATAAATATACCCCTGATCCTGATGAGGCACATGTAGAAAGGAAAGTCCACCAGAAGTATGCAGGTTGGCTTGGAGCTGTTGGAGTCAGAAAGACAGCACTCCTTCCTTGACGATAGAGAGCTTAATGTTCAGCGCAGGAATAAGGTAGTGTCATTTTCAAACGTATGAATAAGATTTTGACATTATATTCAGAATTCCGAATTGAAAGTAACGTTTTCTGAAAAATTACGCGATCCGCCAACACTTTCTGTCGACAAACTAAAAAGATCCTAGCATGACTTAGATCCGTCAAATCCTTGTGGTAGTCAATTCCACCACCTACTTTTCCAAAGGCTAATCGGGCTGCTTCCTATTTGCATATAGATAGCACCTTAAAAAAAAAAAAAAAAAATCTTTGCTCTGATACACCTGATCAATTTTTTTTCCCTCGGTGAATAATTGAACGAAAAATCGCAGGTAGGTTAACATCAATGGGAATTGGAATGAAAGGGGTTTAAACTTTAAAACTTAGTCTGGAAGCAGAATGAGACTGAACATCAAATGGATACCGAAATGGTATAAACTGAAGCAAATTAAGAAAGAGCATGTACCGGATTTCGATGCTTCACTTCGTGGAAATTAGTGGGTGAAGAAACCAAGCTCCGAGCATCCATCTTCCGATCCCAATTAAGTTTTCACCAAGAGGATGAAAAGCGAGGGTAAAATGAACGCCATTCGATAATAGCAAGCATGGCAGGAAGAAATGAAGAGGGAAGCCCATTTATCTCCCAATAATGGAACAAATATATATATGGATCGATGTCATGACGGAGGCAAATTCAGATGAACTTGAATGGAAATGGCAAATCTTACGCTTTTGTGGCTTGTTGGCTCCTTGCTAGAAGACAGACTGAGAAGAACCCAGGAAGAAAGTTTTATGGGTGTCGAAAATACAACCAAGTGAAGTTGGATTATTGTTTGGCTTAGAAATTGGTTTTAAGTTAGATTTAATGTCTATTGTTGGACGTTTCAAACCTTATAGGGAGGGAGATGTGGGTACTTTATCTGGCATGACGATGAAATGGGGCAAAGGTCTATTGAAGTTAACAGAGAGCCACTGGATCATTGTATGACGAGCAAGGCTGGAAAGACAACTTGAGGGGGAAGGATTGGGTTGCATACATCAAGAGATGTCTTGCTACTACTTGCTTCGTGTTAATTAGATCTGTAACGAAAGTTTATGTGAGGTATGGAATTGGAGTTTCAAATCTACTGATTTTTCAACAATGTTAAAGTTGCACTTGTCTTCTATTTCATATAACAGGTATAGGTGCAGATACGAAAATAGTCCCCCATGTGACCTTTTGGTTTTTAATGCGATGAAATGTTTGTTAGAAAAAACCCAATGTGACCTTTTAAGTACTACTCCCTCTGCTCTTAAATTATATCATAAAATTGATTTTTTTTAAGAAATTAAGAAAATTAATTAATTATTTTAAAGTATTTATATTTTTATTTTTTTTCAAACTAATTAGTTTAACTAATATATAATTTAAAGACACATAATATATTATATGATTAATTAACTTATTTAACTTACTTAAAAAAAATCAATTTTAGGATAGGATGTAATATAATTGTAATATGAAAAATGACGTGTTATTATATAGTGGTTTAGAAAACGAACACAAATCAAACACTCATCCACTTATAAATATCACATGAAATTAGTAATTCTCCCAATTATTAATTAATAATATATAAATTACCTCCACAGTTCTTACAAATATTCCAAAACATTAACAACCAAATATGCACAAAACAAAATTATAGCCCATGTCTTTATCATATTTTATAAAATAAATTTTACATAAAAGAACTCTATATATAAAGAAAGACACACACACATTCGAAATACCGTAAACTATTGGGGAAAAATGAGACTATTGTTAAAATTAAAACATTTTTTTTTATCAAAGTTAAAATTAAAACATGACTTCAATCCAATTGAATATTGATATAAATATTTTTTCCAGAAATATTTCTGTAAATATGAACTTTGACAAATATTCTGTGGAGCGAACGAGGCCAGCCCTTCAGAAATCGGAAGTCCGAATTCAACAGGGGCCAATAAGAGTACAACTTATAAGTCTCAATTTTTTTTAAAAAAAAAATAGAAAGATAATATGCCCAGATACCGGAAGACACTACTAATTAAAAGGAGTGGGGAAACGACTTTCTACTTGCAATATAAAATCGATGTTTAAACTGGATAACCTCAAAACTAAGGAGCACAACTGCACAAAATTGAAGCTTTAAAGTAAATGAATGGAGTACATGTAAAGAATCCGTTACTAAAACTGGCCAGTGCACTAGAAAAGAATAATAAAGCACAAACAAAAAACTCCAAAATAACAAGACAGCCCAAAACCCAACTTTCAATGGATATCAGTTACGAAGTGGTTGCTCACAGTCCGCATTTGCAAAACAACTGAAATCTGACTGCCTTGTACACGTTTATCGTTACCTTATTCCTTCTGCTCCTTCTGCAAAATACAATATATCAGTTTATAAGTGCTCCTCTGGAACTTTATGTAAAACCTATTTAATTAATTTAATTAGATTAAAGAGATTATTTGAGTTAGTTAATATATGATACTCCTTTGATCCTTAATACAAGACATATTTGGGGAGTTAATCTTAGTCCTAAATATAAGACATAATTTTTATATTTATCAACATTTTCCTATTTTACCCCCTATTGATGCCCCTTAACAATAACCCTTAACAATAACCAAGGAGGAGAGAGAATGAATGAATTAAAGAAGATGACTAGGGTGTTTTAGAAAATACATGTCATATTAACTAACTTAACTCCCTTAATCTAATCAAATTAGGTAAATATGTCTTATATTAAGGACAAGAGGAGTATATTTTTTTCTAAAATACCCTAACCATCTTCATTAATCCCTTCATCCTCTCTCTTCCTTATTATTGTTGAGAAAGTGTCAATAAGGGTAATTTGAAAAAAATTGTTAAGCTTGGGAAAATAAGGTCTTACATTTAGGAGCAAAATTAGCTCCCAAGTAGGTCCTACAGTAAGGACCCAAGGAGTGTATTAGAAAAATCAGGTTATAAAACAGGAACCATAGAAAAATCATGTAAACATGGACTGGAAAGCATCATATTCACTAGATACCTCGGGTTCAAGAGGTTTGGACTCTTCACCTTTGTTGCCATCTTCACCTTTGTTGCTATCTTCACCTGCATGAGAGCATTTCATCACTAGGGCTTCAATATTAAGAGGAAATATTAAGTGAATTTATGAGCGCACAATAGGAAGCTTTTGGTTATGCAGCTACACACGATTGAAACAGTTTCAGACACATACTGAAGGGAAAAGAGGAAGGGGTGGGTGGGAGGTAAGGAGAGAGTTGCCATGAGACATCACTGTTCAGAAAGATTTATTATGGAAAATTCCAGGCAGCTACTCAAATGTATCAAATATCAAGTCTCAATCAATTTCACACCTCCATCCTCAGGCAAATCAGAGGTCCAAAGAGTCAGGTTATCTCTCAACAACTGCATGATCAAAGTGCTGTCCTTGTATGATTCTTCACTCAGGCTGTCTAAATCCGCAATTGCCTCATCAAAGGCTTGTTTGGCCAACTTACAGGCACTGTAAGTTTCAGTGACATCAGTACAAAAGGTAACAACATAGGAAATTTGGTGCCTGTGTAAATTGAGAGAACCAGTAGAATACCTCTCAGCAGAATTCATGATCTCAAAATGGAAGACAGAGAAGTTGAGTGCAAGTCCAAGACGGATTGGGTGAGTTGATGGCAGTTCATTGTTTGCAGTGGCTGAAGCAATCTGAAAATAGAAATGGTTGTGTGCTCATCAAGCGGCAGTGCAACGAATTATTAAACATGACATTTTTTATGAACCAATTCAGCTATTAGAGGTGAAAAATGCATGCCTCATATGCTTTCATTGACTGATCAGCTGCCTCTTTCTTTTCTTCACCAGCCTTGAACTCAGCAAGATACCGATAATAGTCACCCTTCCTGGAAAAATGCAGAAAGAGATCAGGGATAGAGGGCCCAAGTGTTGGGAAAGAGATATCGCTTCACAGAATGAAAAGAACAGAAGACAAATTGTTTGGTCCATGACTCTATACTGCCTTTGGACTCCCAATAGAGGACCAAGGTCATCAGGCTGGGAGCCTGTGATTGCTCAGCGCATCGGGTGATAGACAGTACAAGAGAGATTGGCAATAAAAGATAACAAACTATCACATTCACACGGATTATCTCTTTCTCCCTCACTCCATATTCTAGATGATTTTCTCATATCAATTAAAGGAAACAAACATTCAATAAACTAATGTGGTAACATATGAAATCAGTTACATCTGACGGGGAAAGGAACTGAATAAACCAATTAAGTTGCACTGGAACTTAACACAAAGCAGCAACATCACTCACATTTTGTGGTAGAAAACAGTGGCTTCTCCTGGTGAAGCAGAGGGAAGCAGATGCTCATCAATGATTGTCAGAATGTCATTGCAAATCTTGGATAGTTCCTCCCCAACCTTTTGGCGATAACTCTTGATCAGTTTAACATTTTGCTCGTTTCCCTTAGACTCTTCCTTCTGTTCAATTGAAGACATTATGCGCCATGAGGCTCGCCTTGAACCAATGACATTTTTATATCCTACTGAGAGGAGGTTCCTTTCTTCCACAGTTAGATCAATATCAAGCTTTGCTACTTTCTTCATGGAGTCAACCATTTCTGCATGATAAATATTAAGTTTCATAATATCTATTATGTATGTACTTAGAAATTTTAAATAGTCTTCAACATGGATTAACATATACATACAAGAACTCATCATCAACCTCACTAAACACTACGGTATGATATAATAATTAAATCTCATTCTGTGTAGATTCTGAGAATGACACACTATGGTACGTAAGAACTTCATAAGGCCAGATATAAACAAAAGTATACACGAATCATGATAACTAAGTAAATAGTGTAAAAAGAAAATAAAAGAAAAGGGTCGGATATGATAGTTTTTCAGAGCACAATGTTGAAAAGAAACTGAAGAGATCAAGGAAACAAAAGAAAATAGCGTTAAACCGTTTCAATGCTTCAGCTTTCGAAATAACCGCCCTTAGGGGTTAGGCGGTTCTGGCTCCGTAAAACCAATGTTGTGAAAACGAAATGGAAAAATCAAGAAAGTAAAAGAAAATGCCATTAATCCATTTCAGCCTCCAAAATCACCACATTAAAATAGTTTCCCATCATCTATCACTTGACATGCGAGATTAATAAATAAAGGAGTTGGAAACTAACACTAATTCAAACAAACTACCCAGAAATTCATCAGCCACATACCATTCAAGAAAACGGTTTACCAAGAAATATGCCAAACCTACACCATAATCCCTAAACAGAAAAAAGAAAACCCTAATCTATACACAATGCGGCTCATCTAAAGACACAATTACAATCAATCAATAAAAGAAACGGGAAAATCCAAGCCGCACTATCTAATCCAACACAAGCACAACAAGAAACAGAAGACAGATCCAGAAAAATGTAGACACAAAAAAACATAAACCGTAAAAAAACGAAAACAGAAAGAAGGACGCACCCTCATATCTCTCAGCCTGCTCAGCGAGCTTGGCCATGTAAACGTAGTCATCTCTCTCCTTCTCAGCGGACATTGTTTCAGAGAGATGAGAAGACAAAACGAGAAGCAAGAAACAAGACGAAGTGCGTAAGATGGAAAACTGCAAGCAATGAACTATAGAGCGAGGACGAAGGCAAAATGGAAGGGAAAAATGTGAAAGAGTGCTTTATATAGAAGTTGAAGACGGAGCAAGCAGGGGAGGAGAGAGAGTTAGACCGAATCTGAACCGTCGGATGAGAGGTTTTGAAACTTGAAAGAGAAACCGCGCAAATCGTGATGCAGCGTTGCTCTGATTTCGTGAGGGAACCTGTCTTGTGTCTTCTTATAACAACTTTTTATTTTTAAAAATAATGCAAAAATTCCCGGAAAAATTTTCATTGTGCATAAATTTTAAAAGAAATAAATAAGTTTCTTGGCAAAAATAAATAAATAAATAAATAATTTTGGTCCTAAATTATCAAAATAATTTGAGCATGTAAATTTATTTTTGCCTTACTAATTTAGTTAACAGTTTTCTCCGCTTTCATATTTTGTTGATTTATTTAACAAATATCCCCAATGGTAATATATTTTCGGGAGGTCCATGCAAATATGTGGAAGAAAATATCCTTAATCAAGTTAATTTACATTCAATGTACTGACAATCTATTTCATACGTGAAAGAAGTTTCAGACAAATATTATTTTTTTTAGGGCAAGATATCAGCTTTGTTAAATCAAATACTCTCCAATCCTAAATGTAAGATGTAGTAAAAAGATTTATTTTTATTGTAACATAACATCTTAATCTATTTTATTCGTCATGTTTATATTTTTTTCCTAAACCATCCTTATTGATTATTACATATCAAGGGGATTTTTTAAGAATAACTTTCAATATAAATAATTAAAGCGGGTAATACGAGAAACCAATATATTTTTTATAAATAAATAACTTAATTTTGTTTATCCCTACATATTAATTATCTAACAATCACCTCACTCCTAGGATAGTGGGAATATCATTTTAAGCCCAAATAACTCAATCTTTTTCAAGAACCATTGGTGTCTCGAAGATAATGCCAGTATCTCAGTACACGGATAGAATAAAAATGTGATATGCTTATAAATTTGGGGAAGGTTTTCATACTACTCCCTCCGGTCCTAATTATAAGATAAAATTGATTTTTTTGGAGAAATTAAGGAAGCCAATTAAATTACTTTGGAGTATTTATATTTATTTTTTTCTCCAAACTAATTAATTTAACTAATAATCTAATATATTATTTAAGGATACTAAAAATATAAACACTTTAAAGTAATTTAATTGGCTTCCTTAATTTCTTCAAAAAAGTCAAATTTATTTTATAATTAGGACCGGAGGGAGTATTAGACTATAAGGTCATCCAATTATATCAAGGCAATATGGTTTGGATGTTTGGGAATCTGTTCAACAAATTTCAGTTATGAATCTATAGTTAATTATAGGTTTAATAGGCGATCTTGTTTTGGAAGTTGTGACTGAAGAGCGATTTGGTCCTGAAAGTTTTTCGGGGAGCAATTTTGTCGTGACTATTATTTCAGTTAATTTTAATCGTTAGTTGATCAAATATGTTAAACTAACAGTTTACATGTCATTTACGTCATTTTTGTTAAAATACAAATTTATCCCGAAAATCTATATTTCATCTATTTCATTTTCTTCAAAGTTAAATTTAAAACTTTTAAAACAAATTTACACTCTAATAAACCATTTTTTGGACTAAAAATATATATTAAGACACAAATGATCGTTTGTTCCATTATATTCAAGAATATATAAATCATATATCTATTCTAGCACTCTTTCCTCTTTCTTTTGTGTATAGAAGTATGCCCAACTGTAGCAACTTAGTGCTCGTAGATATGGATCTCTTCCAAAACTAAAGTCAACATTATTTTTGTGATATTGTGAAAAAGAAAAGGCAATATGAATCACTACCAGAGCTGTATTTTTTTTTTAAAGAAAAAAGGGACAACTACAGAACGTGCCCCGATGCCTTGTATGGAACTATTCTTGTTATATAGTTTACAATGTCAACACTGGGGATGTTGCTCACATGGTAGAGCGCCCGCTTTGCATGCGAGAGATGCAGGGTTTATACAGGGTTCGATCCCCTGCAAACAGATGAAAGGTCTTAATCTGCTATAGAAAAGACATTTAAATAAACTTTTGTGCTTTAGGTGCTGCTTCCTCTCCTTCATCCGAACAAGTCACATTTCTAGGCTATTCTATTGGGGATTCTTTTTTTAAGTTATAAGGGCAAACACTAACCATATAAGATAAATAAGATCAAACCCGCAATCTCCTATTTATAGAAGAGAATCCATATCACTGAACTACAAGGCATTTGGTTTCTATTGGGGATTTTGAGATGCTGTGTTTACTTTGGCATGAACTTCATTATTCAAAGTTGAAATATGTGAAACCTGATGCCAACTTACCGTTTATATTGAAAATCAGAGTTGCCACATTTATGACCCTCAAATCATTTTCCTGTCCTCAGATAACTACATCCAGAAGTGTTTTGTGCGTGTGGTTTTACCAGGTGGTTTTGCATTGAACTGATGTTCTAATTCAGGATTTACTTTTTGTTAGGAGACCGGATTACTTGGAGCATTTAGCATAATGAGTTTTTTTTTATATTTTTTGTAATATTAAAAAAATTATTTAATTATATTCCATCATGCCCGTCAAGCAGCTCCTAAAGATTTTGTATCGAAACCGAACCTTAGCCAGCCGAATTGAAGCACAAAGATTGAGGGGGAAAAGAGTTAAATTCTTAATTTCATTCTTTGATTCTGTAGCCATTCACATTTCGTTTGTTGTTTTTTTTTTTTCACAGCTAGAGATTGTTCAAATAAAGGCTTCAAGTCTAATGGAGATCAATAAAGAAATCATAAAAAAAATATAAAACTAACAAAGATATTGGATGAATGAATTACTACAAACGCCTTTGACCCAAAAGAAAGAAAGAAAGAAAGTGTTGCTAACTTCATCGCGAACCTTCACAATCCACAGCTTCATCATATTCTGAATCTGGTAGTGGAAAAGATGGCCAAACATCAAGTCTCTAAGCACTATATACATGCTGTGCCAACTAAACAATCCATTCTCTGAAAATTGATCAAAATATCCCCTTAGTGGTCCAGACAACTCACAGCAGTTCATACAAGTAGGAACTGCTTTGAACAAATTAATTACTCCCTCCGGTCCTAAATATAGGATAAAGTTTTTAGTGCAATCGGAGGTAGTATATAAAATTGAAGGAATTACTCATTGACAGGTCTCAACATAATAACATTCCAAACAGTGGCCAAATTCCAATGCACGGTAATGCTTCTTGAAGGATTCAGGTTAAGAAAGATGGCTTGTCTCTAATCACCCAAGGTACCCCTTTTGTGTGTATTAATGGAAGATTTGTTTTGACAATTCCAAAAATGGTGCAAGAAAATAACATTCCAAACAGTGGCCAAATTCCAATGCACGGTAATGCTTCTTGAAGGATTCAGGTTAAGAAAGATGGCTTGTCTCTAATCACCCAAGGTACCCCTTTTGTGTGTATTAATGGAAGATTTGTTTTGACAATTCCAAAAATGGTGCAAGAAAATAGTTTCACCGATGATCCATAGAACAGACTGATCGAGATCCTATGTCTAGTTTGGTGCACCCAAAAACAAAACCTAAATCTTCTGCACAAGGCTTTTAATGCATCTATGTCCTCTAATTTTAAACTGCTAATTATATTATATCCAATATACAGGGTTAGAGTAATTACCCGAGCCAAAAAACAAGTGTCATTCAGCCTTTGGTGAGACATACTGATGCTCAATTATTTTTTCACAAATGGTTTCTGGCAAACAAGTAGCCGCTGGTCACTGCCATTTTGAAGGTCAATTACCCTTGCTTCCCAACGTACTTGTGTTGCGAATCTCCGGGCCATCTCTATAACTCCCAACTTATCGGAAAGAATTACCCATCCCTACCAATCAATAATACCGACATGACAAAATATTAGGCTAAAATGGGACATTCTAATGTGCTAAATACTGACAACTGCTACCATTCAAACAAAAGAATATCCAACGAACTGCATTGCACTGTGGCATTACAAGAAAAAGTGAACACAAGTCATCAAAATCAAGGGGGTTGAGAAGAAATTTTCTGTGGATCATGCTTTCTGGAGGATTTGAGAAGAGATGGAAAAATGTAGGAAAGAGGAAGGAGCCAAATAAGTTTTCTGCTTTTAAAATGGAAGATATTCTTTGGCATAATACAGAGTTCAAATATTAAGGAAACAATTTTCAAGAAAAGCAATCATGACCAAGAGAGAAGGGACATAGTTACCTCAGGACGAAGTATTCTATCCATCTCCAAGAATAAGTCAACCATGCTGCACCTCTTTGAAGCGAGATGTGATAGAAGCCCCTTAGCATGAAGCAAGTCATATGTCCGGGGATAGGTGGGAAAGGGTTCACACCTGAAAATCAATAGCAAGGTCAAGCATTTAGTTATGCAGAAGCATGGAAGTATTGACTTCATTTTTAAAGGAGATTCACAGGTGTGAACGCCAAAAAGAAAAAAATTTAGAGATGAAGTGGATTTTTCACAAACAAGATTTCGCAGCGAACCAAGACAAGTAGTTTGACGAAAATATATCAAGTGCCTACATGCATGCCACATTCTATCTTTAGACTTGTCTCAAAGGAAACCAAATTAAGAACGCCAAGTAAGACACCATGAATTCCACACACACACACACTAAAGCAACGTATAAAAAGAAATTGTTTCTACTCAGCTAGCAACGACAACCACTGTTCAACACAAGGGAATGCTTATAACAGGTACACGTACGTAGTATAAAGTTGTAACTGTATAATTACAATTTTTTACCAATCATGGCCGGCATACAACATTTTGTCTAGAATCTATATCACATTCAGCAACTCGCCTAGACCTAGAATGAAGAAGAAACCACTTACCAATCATGAATGACGCCGGCAAAACCTCCATCTAGTATAAGAGGAAGTACATTTGAAGCACTAGCAGGAACCACATTCATAACCCATGCTGATTTTTTTTCCTCCAGGAGGGCTGCGTTAAAACCACCATACTTAGCATTCATGTCCATCACATTGCGTACAATGTTAAATGGAGGCAATGGGTCTTCATCTCCAGGTCTCTTTGGATGGTCTGAAAAAATTAATGGGGTAAGCAAAGACCAGTAATTCTTAAGAGCGGATCTCCAGTAATGTAAATCTTCATAGAAGTCTTCAGGATGAACTCCTGTGTAATAAAGAGATAAATATGAGAAAGAAAATCAAAACAAATAAGTCAGAATATTAGCAGTGGTGAGGAGTTCAGGACAAAACGTGTTAAGCGATACTTACCATGAATTTTAAGCTCAGCCAGACTTAGTTCAGATCCAGTGGATCTGTTCTGTATGGGAATCCAGCGCTTGCTAGATGTCCCACTAACACATGGAACAAGAGGCTGATAATATGATTGACTGTCATCATGCTCTTTACATAGAGGTATACCATGCTGCTTGCTACAATGAAAGACAGCACATGTCATTTCCAATCTATAAAAATAAGTTAGTAAAATTCATTTAGTGTTCAGTGAAGCAGGAAACCAATTGCAACCGCACAAGTAACAGTTGTTGATATCAATCATCATAAATATACAGTCTAATCACTAATGAAGAAAGGAGTTTCACAAATATCCTTACTGAGATGAGTAACAACCAATATCTGCAGTCTTCTGCCAAATGAAAGTCTCATCTTGCTGAGCTAGAAGGGTCCAACAGAGTTTTTGGGTCAACCCTTCCATTGGGGTCATGATGGTATTTTTGTTCACCCGTGATGAACTTCCCTGAGGTCTGCTTGAGGGTAAGGTTAAGACAAAATATCCCCCAGCTTTAAGAACACGATCAACTTCAAACAGGAACATTCCATCTGCAGATGAAGTCATTTTTAGTAGCAAAAATGAAAGTATTGTTAAATTTATCATATTCACATGATATAAAAGAAGTAAAGGCAGGCCAAAAAAAATTCTAAAAATGGCATTAAAAAAGGAAGGGAAAACAAAAGAAATAAAAGCCATCACTTTGTTCAAGAATCTATAACAACTGGTTAGTCAACTCGAGTAATTTGATATGCCAAAACAAGGATGCAAATTTGGCAATATACCATAAGACTGCATGACAAAAGCTGTCAAAACTCAAAAGCTAATACTACTTCAGCACATGGATAGTTAACTAGGGATATGTTCAGGTTATAGAACGTAAATAAGCATAATCATGCATAATGACTAATGGAGAAGCTATAAAGAAACCAGCTAAAAAACCATTAATATTTGGAATTACAGAATCCACCATCTGTTTGCACCTTTTTACCCGTTTCCTCCTCTGTTTCATAAATAAGTTAAATTGAATTAGCCCTTTAACAAGTAGTTTTACCCTGGACAGCATGCACCTTAAATATTCAAATTCCTTAGTCGCCAGATATCAGAACCACATTTTCATCGCTTTAACCGTGGAATCCGTTGACAATTGTCAATACTAGTACTAACACTTCTTCGGACTCCCAGGAAAGCCAGATGAAATTATAAGACCTCTGTCTCACTTGGCTTATTAATCTCTTGGTTCCAACTAAAGTTAGTCATGTAGACTAGTTCCTCACTATTGTTACATGTTTGGGAGGTTAAGCCTCACATTTGTCACCAGGAACACAAAGTTATTGCTCCATTTTTAATTATTCACCTACAACGTACATTTTAAATGTTCATCCTTTATAAACTTTCTATACACCCCAACCATACTATTTTGGGAGTTCGGGACACTAATAATAGTTTGACCTCCAATAGACAACTTTATCACATATATCTTGCGTCTTGACCTTGGAGTGTACGTGAAAAGGGAAAAAAAAAAGGCTGCATCTTGATTTGTCTTCTCCCTCATGCTACTTTTGGCAACTATAACTTCAATCTAAAAAAGATGATAGACAATAAACCTTAAATCCAATAGTCCGTATAAAAGGCAATGAGCAGTCAAACCACTAATTGACACACAGAAAAGCAGCAGTGTAAAAAAGCAGAGGAATCAAAATTTGATAGTTGATGTAAAGTATCAAAAGAAATGTTCTCGCAAACATGATAATTTAAGGCCAATGAATTCAATAATTACCCTTTTCCTCCCAAATGATGCCACACTGAGCACAGTGAACCATGTCATATGACAGAGACGGATATGGAAGCTGTCTTGAAATAAAATTGCCAATCATTGCAGGAAGGCCTCTCTCAAGGGCCAATTGAACCTGGCTGCCAGTTGCTTCATATGCCGCAATACAAACTGCCATTAATTTTAGTGATGACAGATGAGCTCCAAAACTACCAAATCCACAATTGATGTCTAGTATAACACGTATCTGTCATAACATCATTATGAAAAAGTCACATTATGTGGTGATGCAAACAAAAATAAACATGGCTCTTGATGAGACTTAAAAAATAATTGTAGAAAGATCATTTAAGGCAAACTTACACCAGCTTGGGGAAATTCAGTGTCACTTCCTAACCCTATCATCTCAGCAAGCTGATGCGAGTAATCTTTCACACCATCAAAGATCAATCCATCCTCAGAGTGAAATGCAATTTGATTATCTTCTAGTAGCATCAACCTACATAAGGGAAGAAATTTGAGAAATTCAAAATTTTCATTTTATATTGAAAGCAGAAAAACCTTGTAGAAGGTAAAAGCTGTGGTTGGTCATTGAACAATCCATTGTAATTGCTGAAACCAAAGGGAGGCAATATCTCACTCAGAATTAAAATAAACAAAACAGCACCTTTTGGTCAAACTTCCAGACGAAAGAAATTGTTCTTTGGTTAGCTTAACATTTCCACTCCATATTACGTCCCTGCCAGTTGGCCACCTCAGGGGAATCTTATAGTCTTTAGGAGGGCGAACCAAACACCTATCAGCTTCTCTTGATACTTCACAGTGCCGATCTAACTCCTCACCTTCCTTAAACCCTGCTAACAAATTTGCTGAAACATTGTAGCAGGGCACAAAATTCTCTCTTTCTTTGCCACAGAGGTCAAGTTCTTTTTGCCCAGTAATACCCAATGATACAGATTTTAACTCCAAATAGTCAACTGCTGCTTGCTCTCTTATCCTTCTGTAGTTTGAATAAATGAGAGATGCCCGAGTGAGTGGCGTTGAATCGATATTATTTGAAGAAGATGAACCTAAGACTGCAATTAGTGCAAGCAGACTGATCAGGCACAACATCAACCAGCTCACCGGCGGTCTATGGCCAATAATGATGGACGATTTATTAAACAAGGAGCCTCTCATGTCCAAATCGTGAAACTGCTATTGCAAATAAATTCAAGACCACTAAGCTGTAAATTGGGTCAACCTAGATGTCCAATAGCAGCAAAAAGGGTCGTCTATCATAACATATAGGCTTCTGTATATGTCGTCATTTATCAACAATACCACCGCAAGCATTGAATCGACAGCTCACACTTCTTCGCTAGACTTGTCTCTTGCCACGTGGCCACACCTTCACACTGGTATAATGAAAAAAAAAAAATGAAGCGCAAATTCATCGAGCGCCCATCACGAGTGCAAAGAAGCACGCATCTTCAGAAAGATGCCGAATTTTGGATGCCGAATTTTCAACAATTTAGAAGCACTGCAATCGCTTAAACAAACGGCAAATCCCAAAGTTTTTGAAGATGTATGCAAACGACCACTGCGAAATGATTGAGTAAGTGCCAATTATGGTAGAACCAATCGCCGGCGAGTAGTTAATCAGATCTCCAGCGACACAAATTCAAAGAGCTCCACTGCATTAATCCACCACAATTGACAGTCACCATATGATTGCTGAAAACATTTTAGTTGGAATGATTCTTCCCGAAATGAAACCATTGATAATTTCTAGGTTCCCTACGATTCCCAACAACCAAACAGGGAACTTTCCATTAAAACAAAATAAATCTCAGAAAGCAGAAGAACCAACCAACATCCGATGAAAACCACACCTCACCGATTGAACGAAAACAAATGTGATTTTCAACCCGGAAAAAAAAAAAGGAAAACAACGGCGAATTGACTTGAATTTAGTGAGAAAAACTGAACCAAAAATAGTTTGAATTAGGGTTTTTGTTCATACCAGTTGAGGTCGTTAAACAGTGAAATTCAGAAACCAATTTGGGAAGAGCGCTGATTCCAGTTGTGTCCAAATTTATTTTGGATCCTACCAGCTGGGTTTTCATTTGCCATTTATATACGGATGATTAATCAGATCCAGAAACATTTAAATAGAAAACTACAAAAACAAAGAAATAAAGAAAAAGCTCAGCGCTAAAACAAACAAAAAAACAAACAAATCGATGAATTGCCTAAAACGAACCAAAGAATAATTGCTATAAATTGTTATAAAAGTATATGAGATAAGGGAGAAGATTAACAGGATTCAGAGAAAGTCAATAGAATTTCTAGAGAGAAGTTAGAGAGAAATTCAATTGAAACAATCTATTACAGCCCTTTATATAGAGTCAGAAATTTAACCCTGGTTGTATTATCATGGTTATATTTAAATGACCATGGTTATTTTATATCGTCTTTATGTCCTTGTCTTCTTTTACTGTCTTTATGTCCTTATCTTCTTTTGATGTCTTTATGTCATTGTCTTCTTTTATTTTTGTTTTGTGTCAAATCATCTTTTCTTCTTTATGTCAAGTTGACTGGAAGAGTAATATGAGTCAATGGACATCCACATATTTAATATTCATAACACTCCCCCTTGGATGTCTATTATGAATGTGCCTCATTAAAAACTTTAACTAGGAAAAACTCAGTGGGATAAAAACCTAGCCAAAGAAAAGAGTACATCATTCATTGATACACCGTCAAGTGTTGCCTCATTAAAAATCTTTCTAGGAAAACTCAGTGGGACAAAACCTAGATAAGGGAAAAAGAGTACAGCGTGTATCAACTCCCCCTCTTGATAATATCAGTTGAAATCTTTGAATCTCCGAAGACCAATATCATGAACAAGTTTTTCAAAGATTGTACCTGGAAGTGATTTGGTGAATAAATCTGCTAGATTTTCACTTGAACTGATTTGCTGGATATCTATTTCACCATCCTTTTGGAGATGGCTCTTCTGTTACGAGTTTGGATGATCAATTAAATAGTGCAAGTGTACACTGGCGTAATCAAGTAATATAGAAGTGAGTAGAGTATCGTTCCCACGAGGATTGATCACTAAGTATCAAAATAGGTAATTTTAATTCTATTTAGTCTATTGATAAAATGGTGATTGAGAGTACAAATAAAAGAAAAATAATTAAATATGAGTGCAGATGATATGAAAACAAATATGAGAAAAAGTCCTAGGGATTAGATTTCACTTAACAAATTCCGGATTGAATCACTTATCTATTCTAGCCCAATTTATTCCACATGATTGATAGTCGAGTTTCCCTAATTTAATTACTAGCATCTTCCAAGGTCAAGCAATTCTATAATTAATTGATAACCCAATATATTCCTATATGAATTTAAGCAATTAATTATGCATTAAGATTTATGGAACTCAATAAGACTACACAACTTATATGAATATATTCCTATTTCATATGCAAGTCATGGTTTTAATTATAGGATCTACACACATGCATCTCCTTCTGGTCTCAACATGCATATTGAAATCATTCAAAAGATGGCCAGTCAATCAAAATCATTAAGAATAATAATTAAAACTCAATCATGAAGGAGAATTTTAAACTAGATTTAATAAGTTAAGATTCAATCCGTCATTAATAAGCTACGTCATCACCCTAGAAAAATGAAAGTTTAGCACATGATAAAATTAAAAACAAAACCAAAATAAATTATATAAAGCTAGAATGAAAGCCTTAAAAATACTGCATAAACTTGAATATTAAATTCTCAAACATAAATATACAACCAACAAGATACATAAAAAAAACTGGAGAAATCTAGCCGTCCATTTAGGAGCTAAAACCTTCCATGTAGGCAGCATGCAAAAAGTAATACAATACTAAGCCTTCTATGTAGGAGGCATGCAGAAAATAATATAATACTAAACCTTCCATGTAGGAGGCATAAAAGAAATAATACAATACATAAAATTAGAAATAAAAAAATAACACAATTTATTTAGAACTGTTAGAGAAAATATCTCTCCCTGTCAGAGAAGGATCTCTGACTGTCAGAGAAAATTCCCCACACCTCGAATCTGTCAAATTCTCCACGCCTGACCATTGCATTTATAGGCAGCGTAGGGTCAGTTTTTCCACGGTGCTACAGTGATTTTGCTAATTTTTTCCGCAATACTACAGTAGTGAACAGTGTCCTGTCGGTTGGTTTACACGTTTTTTCCGTGTGCTACAGTGATTCCGTCCGCTACAGTCACCTCCGTCTGCTACAGTAACGCCTTGCTACAGTGATTCCATCATGAATAGTGACCGACGCTACAATACTGATCTTTTTTATATTTTTCTTTATTTTTTTAAATACTATTTATTTTACACCCAAACATACTATATTAAGCTTAAATATCGTCCATAAAATCATCATATAAGGAAAAATAAATATGCAAATATTTTACTTATCATCTTCTGGAGCTACTAATTTTTCTTCATTATCCTCGACTTGACCATCTAAATTCTTTGCTCCTTTTCTTTTTCGAGGATTTTTATCTTTGGAACCGATGGGCCTGCCACGCTTCAGGCGTGCTTTGGATTCATTCATAGCAGGTTGTCCTTCAGGGACATCAATTTTAATAGGAGCATTAGCAGTTGGGATATGTGACTTTGTCATTTTTTTTGGGTCAGTAAATGTTTCTGGCATTTGATTAGCTAAATTCTGTAAATGAATTATCTTTTGAACTTCAAGTTCACATTGTTTTGTACGATGATCAAAATGAGCCAATGATAATTCATTCCAACTAATTTCATTACCCAGCTTCTTGTTTTCTCCCCCTAATGTTGGAAAAAATGATTCATCAAAATGACAATCGATAAATCGTGCCATAAATAAATCTCCTGTAGATGGTTCTAAATATTTTATAATTGATGGAAATTCATACCCAACATATATTCTCATCTTTCTTTGTGGGCCCATCTTAGTGCGTTGTGGTAGTGCTACAGGCACATATACCGCACACTCGAAAGTTCTTATGTGGGAAATATTAGGTTCCTGACCAAAAACCATTTGTAAGGGGGAAACCTTTAAATAACTTGTTGGCCTAATGCGAATTAATATTGCTGCATGAAAAATGGCATGACCCCAAGCAGAAATTGGTAGATTAGATTTCATAAGTAAAGGTCTTGCAATTAGTTGCAGCCTTTTAACCAATGATTCTGCAAGTCCATTTTGCGTGTGAACATAAGCTACAGGATGTTCAACATCAATTGACATACAATATTCATTAAAAGCTTGTGATGTAAATTCACCAGCATTATCAAGACGAATTTTCTTGATAGGATAATCAGGGTAATGTGCTCTTAATCTAATCAATTGAGCAAGTAATCTTGCAAACGCCATGTTGCGAGAAGATAATAAGCAAACATGCGACCATTTAGTTGATGCATCAATTAAAACCATATAATACCTAAATGGTCCGCATGGTGGGTGTATTGGCCCACAAATATCTCCCTGTATCTGTTCTAGAAATGTGAGAGACTCACTTTCTACTTTGCTTGGTGAGGGGCGAATAATTAACTTTCCCTTGGAACATGCAGCACATGAGAAATCATGGGATTGTGGTATTTGTTTACACTTCAGGGTATGTCCACATGAATTCCCAATTATTTGTCGCATTATTATTGAACCGGGATGGCTTAACCGGTCATGCCAAACATTAAATTCATTAGTAAACTTCTGGTTTATTATCAAACTGCTGGTTTGTATTGGCAAACTTCTGGTCTGCATTATTGAACTTCTGGTTCACAATAGTATGTGTTTCAATTGTGCTTATACATGTGTAATACAAACCATAAGAAAAAATAGGAAAACTTTCTAATATGCATTTTCTACCAGCAACTATATTTGTAATGACGAGATATTCCTTATTATCTTTAGTTGTTGTTTCTAAATGATATCCATTTCTGCGGATATCTTTGAAACTCATAAGTTTCTTTTAGACTTGGTAGAATAAAATGCATTATCAATCCATAATTTTGTTCCTTCAGGTAACAAAATATTAGCTCTTCCGGAGCCTTCAATTAAATTTATACTACCAGATATAGTCTGAACATTGGCTTCTCGTATTACCAGTGAAGAAAAATATTTATCATGTCTAAGTATGGTGTGCGTTGTTGCACTATCAACGAGACATAAATTGTAACCCCCATCGATAATCAGGCCGGGATTAGCATTTAATCACATTTAACAATCGAATGAGAAATCCGGAACAATTAAAACTTTTCAAAACACCTGTACAAATGGATTTCCATTCATTTCATTCATTAAAACAAATGGCCTGTTTGGTCTGTTACATATACAATATCAGAGTAAGCACAATTCCCGACGATCACCCGGGATAATAACATTAATCCAAAGGTTTATACAGGGCATCATTGCCCATCTCACTATCCATACCGGGGATTACACAAAACTATAGCACTACAATTCTATACAATATATTTACAATGATTCAAAATGATAACCAATTCGATATAAAGCCAAAATATTTAACTAAGACTACCGCTGGCAGTCCTAATCGTCCTTTGCCACTTGTTTTCTTTTCGATCCACTTGCCCTGTCGAAAAATGTTATTTGGAAAGAATGAGATTCTAGAGAATCCCAGTAGCAACAGTTTATTTATATGATGTATATATACAAAACAATTCACATATATCACAATGCAGCAATCAATATTCGAGACCGGGTTTTCGCCACGTTCCCTTCAATATATACGAGGTCGGGCTTACGCCACGTTCCCTTCACTATATACGAGGTCGGGCTTACGCCACGCCCCATCACTTTATCAATATTCGAGTCCGGGCTTTCGCCACGTCCCCTTCACTTTCACTATAATCGAGTCCGGGCTTTCGCCACGTCCCCTTTACTTTCACTTTAATCGAGTCCGGGCTTTCGCCACGTCCTCTTCACTTTCATTGTATTCAATGACTAATGCAAACATGCAATGCAATACACATGATATAGGATAAAGTGTCACTACCTTTGTCTTTCCTTCCTTGGGCAGGCACAGGCCTTCTATGCTCCAGGCAAATATCAAATCCTAAAGTCATAATTAAGGACGAAGCATTATTCTCTATTCCAATACTCATTTAACTCTTCAACATTTAGATTTGGTTATCAATAATGACCCTTAAGAAACCACAAATGCCTCTAATAAAACCCCTACAATGTTGGGAAACAATAGGGTGAGGATCTCTTTTCAAAAACTTAAAGTGCTGGAACACAGGGTTGGGCCGCGGGCCGCCCTTCCTTGGGCTGCGGCCCAAATATGGTCAGAAGGCCATGGGCTGCGGCCCTCCACTCATGGGACGCGGCCCGAATCAGGTCAGAAAGGCTTGGGCCGCGGCCAGCCACTCATGGGCCGCGGCCCAGAAATTTCCTGACTCTAGGCTGAACTTCGAAAAACCATAACTAATTGTAAAAAAATCGAAACGGAGTGATTCCAAAGCTAAATGAAAGGTATTTAAGTCCTCTGTCAATGAAAAATATGGCTTATAACTTAAAATCATCACAAAAATACAGAATCACCCAAAACCCAACATTACTTCCAAAACATAGTTCTGTTTTTGTCCCAAACTTTGGCAAAGCATAACTCTCAGAATACCAAACGAAATGACACAAAATATATGTCCATTTTGAAGCTTGGGATGTTAAATTTAAGACTGGAAAGTTTCAAAATTTTCTAAAATCATTTGGTCATTCAAAACGTCCACACAAAAATACTGCCCAGACAGAGTTCACATTAACAACATTTTCCAACTTTTCTACCAAAGTGTTCTATGTCTCAAAAATCAATAACCAAGCTTATTCCCATACAATTTTCCCCAAGGAACACAATGGTAACCTCAAAATGACCAAATTCTCAATCTAGCCACATGCCCTGTTTTGACCAACACACCAAAACTAACACAAAGATCCCAAACTTTACTTTTAATGATTCAACCCAATCCATTTGTCCAAAAGACATCACAATATACCATTTCCATTATCACAACATGCCATACTCACTAAGACCCTAATTTTTCGAAAATAGGGCAGAAAATCCCAGAAAAATCAATCTCAACCAACAACCACAATATATATATATATATATATATATATATATATATATATATATATATATATATCAAAAGGGAGATAACACTCACCTCTTTCACTTTGCCAAAGAGATTTCTTGATTCCTCAACTTTCATAATCTCTTGAGGTCACAAACTAACACCAATGAACACATTACAACCATCAAAATGAAGCTCTTCATTCAAGGATCAACATTAAAGAAGGAAGTTTGAGCAATAGAAGTCATTTTCCTTACCTTTTTGCAAGCTTTTCCTCTTCCTCTTTGCTGCAGAAATGTCGACAAAAAATGGAGAGAAAAGAGAGAGAGGACGAGAGAGAGAGATGGAGGTGGAGTGAAGAAATGAAAGAAGAATGATTATACTCCCTCCATTTCAGTTTTTCCTGCGCCAAATGAGAGAAGAGAGGAGAGATAAATGCATTTAAAAATTCCCTTTTGACTTTTCTCATATCTCCCCCCCACATGTGAGCTTGCCATGTGTCCACCCCTCATTGGCTCTCACTCACCAACTCACCAATTAATCTCTCTAATCCTTCCTTTAGCTATTTTAATTACACTTCTCATTTTCTCTTAGTTAGTAATTAATTTCCCCATTAATTACCAACTTATGCCAATAATTCCATTCTTTCAATTTTCCAACAATTATGACATATTAAATAATATTGTCACCAATATACATTAATTCAACTTTAATCCACTCTAAATCACAATTACCTTCTCAAAAATCCTCATTAGCCCTTAATCAAAATTTGGGGTGTTACATAAATCTTCAGGATTGATGCCAATAGGATTCATTCTTCATAAAAACATAATTAAAATTAATATATATGATAGAAACAATTTTACATAAAATATAACAGTTCAAATTATATTAAGAAATCTGTAACATCCAAATAGTTATTATCTATATCGCCATACTCAGAATTCTCGTCCTTTTTGGTTCTTTATCAGTCTTTTCCCACTTCTGGTAGGAATTTGAACCTCCATGATATCGACCACGCCCATGTCCACAGCCACAATAAAATTCATTTGTTACTACATTCACTTCAGGGAATGGAGTTGAGCCTGTTAGACGGGATTCATGATTTTTCAACAAAAGCTCATTATTTTGTTCAGCCACAAGGAGACAAGAAATTAACTCAGAATATTTCTTGAAACCTTTTTCATGATATTGCTGCTGCAGGAGCAAATTGGATGCATGAAATGTGGAGAATGTCTTTTCTAACATATCATCATCAGTAACATTTTCTCCACATAATTTCAATTTATAAGTAATTATGAACATAGCTGAGTTATATTCGCTTATAGATTTAAAATCTTACAAGCGCAAATGCATCCACTCAAAATGAGCTTTTGGAAGAATGATCATCTTCTGGTGATCATACATTTATTTCAATAATATACCTTTCTTTCCCAGTAATATCAAGAGCCACAATTTCAAGTTTTGCTAGGTTTACCATGGTTCAAACTAATTAAAGAAATAAATAAAAATAATTAAAAAAATGAAATGTAAATATACAATACAATAACTGTAAATTCATAAAGACAATAAATAATTCATAAGGTAGGATAAGAAAATTAAAACATGTATGACTTCAGGCCATTTAATCTCATGACTTCAGGTCATGTATGGCTTCGGGCCATTTAATCTCAAGATGAGGAATTAACTATTATCTTCAGGATAAAAGTTGTACATGACTTCTGGCAGTACAATAAGATAAAAGATAAAAATATATATAGCTTCTGGTCATATAATAAGAATGGATATGGCTTCTGGCCATATTATAAGAAATTAAAACATTATGACTTCTGGTCATAATTTCAAGAATCAGATAAGTATGGCTTCTGGCCATAATAACAATAATAATAGTAATAATAATAATAATATAAAAACAATAACGATCTCCAATCTTAACCATGGAACCCGATGTTATATAACAATCAGTAAAAGTATCTCTCTAATTCCATATAGTGGCTCAGATTATCCCAGATCTATAAAATAAAACAGGATATATATAATCATTAAAGAAACCATAAGAAGATCATACCTTCTTTTAGAACTTCGTGCTGATAACGTGTTATAAAAGTATATGTGATAAGAGAGAAGATTGACAGGATTCAGAGAAAGTCAATAGAATTTCTAGAGAGAAGTTAGAGAGAAGTTCTCATTCAGTTCAATTGAAACAATCGATTACAGCCCTTTATATAGAGTCATAAATTTAACCCTGGTTGTATTACCATGGTTATATTTAAATGACCATGGTTACTTTATATCGTCTTTATGTTCTTGTCTTCTTTTGTTGTCTTTATGTCATTGTCTTCTTTTACTTTTACTTTGTGTCAAATCATCTTTTCTTCTTCATGTCAAGTTAACTGGAAAAATAATATGAGTCAATAGACATCCACATATTTAATATTCATAACATAAATGATCTCTTTTTCCCTTTAACTAACCTTCCGAATTAAAATTGCAAGCAAAGTGGAGAATGCTAGAGAGACAGTGTAAGCCTCGATTTTGGCGCAATGGGATCTTGCTGTCAGTGGAATTAACGGCTGTGATTTACATGCCTTGCAGCTAATAAATGAACCGTTAGCATTTTGCGCTTTGGCCTTCTGGTATGAGAGACTGAGACAATAAATCAAACACACTATCATGCATAAATTCGTAAACTAATTAATTACCTGATCCTACGTATAAATCTTTTTATCAAAAAATTTTAGTCCTATTAAAATCCTCTTTCAAGATAGTAAATACATTTTACATTTTTTACCTCTATTAATTATAATAAATAAAATAAATTTATTCATATAGATTTTTAGAACTAATCATAAATAAGAACGAAATTGTAAATTTAATCCATAGTTAATGAGTTAACTAACTCTCTTTGATATATGAAAATTAGTTAAAAGAGATTATAAATAAGTCTAGAGTGATAATTAATTAAGCTGTAGCCAAGTGTAATGTTCCTCTCCGACAAAACAACGTAGGTGTAAAATAGCTAGTTCAATCGTTTTCTTAATTTCAGCGCCTGCACAAACACGCAATTTTCATTTTCATCCTACCATATCCAAATTACTCCCTCTTATTCAAAATATAAGAATCAAATTTGTAATGGTTGTGGCTTTTTTAAAAGGCCCACTTTACTTTGGTCTTCACATTTAATACTTTTTTTTCCTTCTTTTTTTTTTTTTTTGAATTGAAGTGATAAGAGAGAAAACTCTTGAGGCCATTACGGGCCATTACATTGGACCTAAGTACAGAAAAATACTAGCTAGACCCAAAATGTTAGCTGAGGTCAGCTAACATTTGGATCGAACAAAAATCAGGAGGTTGATCCAAAAGAGACAAATCATTTGCCGAATGGAGGGCCTTCCTCGCCAAGATATCAGCACACATAATGGCTTCTCGGTGACTGTGAGTAATCTCTAAGTCCCAATCCCTGTAAATTAGTTGCCTAGCTTCCTCTAGCTCATTCTGGAGGGGATGATACTGCCCGCCTGACTGGAGTAACAATTGAATGGCTCCCGTTGAGTCGGTGTGTAACTTAATATTTCTGAGATTCATGTTTTGGCAAATCTGGAGACCTGTTTTGATTGCTTGAACCTCAGAAGCTGTCGAACCAAATGAGAATCCTAAGTTCTGTTGGAAACCGCAAATCCAAACTCCTAAGCTATCACGAATCACTCCTCCAACTATAGAGTTTCTGTTTTCATCAACCGCAGCATCTACATCAATCCGAGCAAAACCCGCCGGCGGAGCATTCCATCTTGCCGTGTCTCTCTCTGGCACTCTGAGAATCTTGTGTCTGAGTCGTCCATCTTCTATGTCTTCATGAAGAAAATGTAAACCTCGGTGGATAAGTTGTTGTGTAAGGTCGCTCGTCCCTTCAAAAGCTCTTCTACATCTGTTTTTCCAAATGAGCCAGCATATTGAACCAAAAACCCTAAGCCAGGGCCATTTGGACATCTTTCGATTACCCGCCGAGTGCTGCATGTTCCAGTTGATCCACACCTGTAAATTTCCAGAAAAAAATGCAGAGTAATAAATGGGGTTAATACAAGAAAGCCAAACAGAATTTGCAAATTTGCAATCTCTCAAAGCATGAATTGCTGTTTCCTCACAGTTACACTCGAAAGGGCACTCAGAGTTTATCCTCACATCCCTCTTAGCGCGAATAGAGTTCGTAGGAACTCTTTCCTGGAACAGTTGCCACATAAAGAATTTAACTTTCTCCGGAATAGGCCATCTCCAGATACGTTGCCAGAAAGAATCGAAGGATTCCTCAATCGACGAGTAGATCATGGAATAAGCAGATTTGACGCTGAAATTTCCATCAGAGGATTTCCTCTGTCACACTCTTATTTTAATTTCACCTTTACCAGAGTATTCACGGAAAACGACATGCGGTTCGGTAGGCAACACAGGAATAGCATAACTATACTGATAATATGTGCATGATTACATAAATTCCCCATAGGGGTTTATACCTGATAATTACAATTAGTGTAGCTGCACAGGGCTACTTGTGTGTCTAAACTCACCCCAGTAAAACAAAGACATATTCCTGACTTCACTCCGCCACTGCAATCCTCTCGTGTAGTTCTCTTATGTGCTCTCAGCATATCTTTTGTCTTCTCCTGTCTAAATTGTTGGTAGGGGAGGGTAAGATTTGAGAGAATCTCAGTAGGAAACAGATACCATAATGCATGCATGATTGATGCTATGTGTATGACATGTTAGCTTTATCTAGATGTATGCCCCATAATGACATTTCTGCATGCTCAATGTTTCATACAACAAGACTATAGCCACAGCGAAAATAGAAACAGAGCTTCATTTACTCAAATATGCTATACACAATCAAGTAAAGCAATCACATACGTCACCACACAAGCAGAGATATCAAATACATGCAAATAAGGCAAGTCCCCTACCTTAACCCTTTCTCGCCTCGAAACACGTGCCTCGATCGACGTACAAACAGCTCGGGGCTCCATATTCAATCCTACAATGTCAAATGTACTATTTATACACTTCCATAGTGTTTCTGGGGATTATATGAGTCTATCTTGAAAAATTACTAAAATACCCCCGGGGACCGGACCCATCATACCCAGTCCGGTTGTACATTTCTCGAAATTGTAACCTGGGCTATCCTGATATATTTTCGTCCAAGGAATCCATTTCCAGACTCGGAATTACCAAATTCACTGCCAAAAGACGAAATTGCCCTTGGCAGCCCTTATTTCAGTGTTTTAGGGGTATTTTCGTAATTATGCTTTCTCGGCCTTTTTTCGAAAAAGTACCCAACTGTAACCCCACCTAATTTTCCCTCCTGAACTCAATGGAATCATCAAATAATTGAAAATCCAAATCTAAGACCTATTTATAGCCCAAACCAAAATATATGGGTTTTAAGGGGAAAATTGGGGTTTTTCGGTTTCGACTCCGTAAACACGTTCATTTCTACTCCTAACCACTTTATTGACTATTCCATTAGGTTAAAACTCCCATTTAGTATCAATTTGGGCAGCATAACAGCCCCCACAACCCATTTTCCATTTTTACACACAAAGACAATCCGGCGAAATTTCACCGATTAAATTGTCTATAGCAGCCAGAATAGTCAATATGCAAGAGTTTGGAAGTTACCTCAAGCTCCCACTAGCTTTTCCTTCTTGTGGCTGAAAACCCTAACTTCAAAACTCCATAAATCTTGCTTCAAATACCTCAAACAACATAGAAGAGAAGCTTAGGAGAAGGATTATACACGTTAGGTACGAATTCACCTAAGAAATCGACCTATCTCGTGAGTTTTCTCCTCTCCTTCTCTCTCTAAAATCTCCCTATTTTTAGCTGATATTTGCGTCAGTTTAAGCTGAAGGAAGAAGAAGGAATATGCTTATATCATATTATATATTCTATTTTATTCATTTACTAATTTTCCAAAAATTTCGGATTTTACAAAATTTTGGCAGATTTCTGCCCAAACTTTGAAAAATCATAACTAATTCTAGAAAAATCAAAATGAGGTAATTCTAAATCCTATAGAACCCTTATTGAGTATAATTTCAAGGAAAAATATAAAATTTTGCTTTCTGGAATCAAAAAATTCCCAGAATTTCAATCTTTACATATTGTTACAGAAATTTCACAGTTTTTCTGTGCTGACTTCAAAAATTCATATATTTTTTTGTATAGCTCTAATTGATTCATATGACCTATCAAATTAAAGCTTAGGATGTATAATTTCATTCTGTAAAATTTCATAATTTTTTCTCATCATTGTTCATTCAAAATCACATGACAAGCTCACTACCTTATAGGCGATATCACCAAAAACATAATTATATTCTCCAAAATTCACCATTTTACTTTCTTAATACCCCAAAGATATAGAAATCATTAGGGATAAATTTGGGCTTCTACTAAATTGGGGCTTAGCAGTCCACTTAATTTAAGCTTATTTCCAAGTCTCCAGTCCCAAAATTCAGGATATTACATCCTCCACCAGAATTTGTCGTCACCCGATTGGGATGGAGGGGGAACTTTCTTGATCCTTTACACAGCACACCAAGGTAAGAACATTTCCCATCTATGTAGGTCCCACTCCCCATCTGAACCGACAAAATTGCTAACTGTTTCTTCAGGATTTAATAAGTTGTGGTTACGGTCAACATAGGATAAGAGAGGCTGTTCAAGGCTTGTCCATAAATCCAACCAAGCATTTGTTGACTGCCCGCTTCATAGCTTTTTGCCCACTGCTGTCCTGAATGAGTCCCAGACTGTTGTAATTATGTTCCATACAGCAGATTGATTTCTTTTCCTCTCAACTCTTGGAAGAGTCCCATCTCCGCAGCCGTATTTTGATCTAAGAACTTTCACCCATAAAGCATCTGGTCTAGTGATGAGATTCCAGCACAATTTCATGATGAGAGCTTTATTTTGGCTAATAAGATCTTTGATGCCAAGACCCCCATCCTTTTTTCCCCTCTTGATTTTCTCCCAAGCAATTAGATGTTGCTTCTTACTATCTGGACCCTGATTCCAGAAAAAATTCCTATTTATTCTCTCAAGATATTGCAAAACCCCTTTAGGCAGAAGATTGGTTTGCATCTGGTAAGACGAGAGAGTGGAGAGAATGGAGTTTATCAGAACTGTTCTTCCAGCCATACTCATAAATCTTCCTTTCCAGTTAGACAGCTTCTTCTGGACTTTAGAAACCAGAGGGGCGTATGTCAGCCTGGTTTCTTTTGTGGAGAAGTGGAACACCTAAGTATTTACCAAGATCTCCGGAAATACTGATTCCTATGATCTGGCCAAGTTGCAGAGCTCTGTGGAACTGGACATTCTAGAAGCAAAAAGCTTAGATTTCGAAAGGTTGATTTTGTGTCCCGAGACTCTGCAGAAATAATCCATCACTTCCCTAATGTTCTCCATCTGATACGTAGAAGCCTCACAAAATAAGAGAAGATCATCGGCGAAGAAAAGATGAGAGAGCTTGGGGCCCGAATTTGCAATACTTAAAGGCTTCCATCTTCTTTCATTCACTTCTTTGTTAATCAGTTGGCTTAGACGTTCCATACAAGTTATGAAGAGATAGGGATTCAGAGGGTCCCCTTGACGCACTCCTCTTGTTGGCTGAAACTGATCAGAAAGCGACCCATTTCAAACCACTCTCATAGATGAAGATGAGACACACCTCATCAACAGCCTGACAAAGTGCTCATTTATGCCCAAACTAAGAAGATTGAAATGTAGGAAGCTCCAATCTAATATGTCGAAAGCTTTCTCCATATCCACTTTAATAGCAACGAATCCCTTCTTCTTCCTGGTCGTTCTCATTGTGTGGATCGCTTCTTGAGCCAGAATTATGTTGTCACAACTTTGCCTCCCCCTTATGAAACTGCACTGGGTAGGATGAATCAGGTAGTCCATAACAGTCCTCATCCTATTTACAAGAACTTTGCTGAGGATCTTGTAGCTCACATTGCATAGAGAAATGGGCCGGAATTCCTTGATCGAGGTAGGGTTGTCTACTTTAGGAATCAAAGTGATATGAGTCTGATTAATATCGATAACCTTATCTGGATCTCTGAAGATGGAAAAAATAAGATCACAGATCTTCGGGCCCACAACCTCCCATTGGGATTGGAAGAAATGAGGTTGTAGTCCGTCAGGACCAGGCGCCTTGAAAGCATCCATCTCGAAAGCAGCATTCTTTATCTCTACCGCAGACACCTCTCTTTGGATCATAGAAAGCTGAGAATCATTCAGAGCAAGGAATCCAACAGGCCAATCTGATACCTCTGGCACGTCATGATCCGATGAGTAGAGCTCTTGGAAATAACTAAGCACAGATTTCTTAAGTTCATCTTGGTTGGTAATCCATTCGCCCTGAGCATTTTGAAGGGCATCAATTTTACTTTTCTTTCTTCTGATCACAGTAGAAGAGTGGAGGAAGCTGGTATTTTTATCTCCGAATTTGAGCCATTTACACCTTGACTTTTGGTACCAGAGGAGTTCTTCTTGATTTACAACTTTGGAGTACTCCTTCCAGAGTTTTGCTTCAAGCTTTAGCAGGCCAGTATGAGGAAGGGAGGTGATTGCTCGGTCAACTCCCTCTAATCTTTTAAGCAAGGACCTCTTCTTTTTAAGAAGACTGCCAACTACATTTCTATTCCACCAAGAGGCTTTATTCTCGAATTCGTTGCATCCAGATAACCAGTCGTTATTTTGCCACGCGGAGTTAACTAAGTCTGGGAAACCCTCTTCAAGACACCAGGTAGCTTGGTATCTAAAACTCTTAGGGTTAGATGTAGCACTCACATTTCCCGATACGATCACCAGGACTCTGTGATCAGATTTATAACGGAGATGATGAAAGACTTTGTGATCTGGATGACCCACTTCCCAAGCTAAATTACAAAAAGCCCAGTCCAGCCTTTCCTTCATGTCATTCCTAGACCATGTGAATTTATCACCAACCTCAGGCAGGTATAGAAGATCGCAATCATGAACGCAGTTTTGACAAGGATGCAAGGATCTATCGGGGACAATCGCGCCACCAATCTTGTCAGAATGGTTTAAAAAAGAGTTAAAATCGCCAAGGATAAGCCAATCCTCAGATACATTTTCCCCCAAATTCCGGAGATCATACCACAGCTCTTGTCTATAACTCCATCTGGGGTCACCATAAATGAATGTAGTACAGAAGCTATCACTGGTATTTTTATCAGTCAAACGGCAATGAAGAAGCTGGGTAGTAGAAAAGAGATATTCAACAGAAACATCAATGTCATGCCAAAGAACCCAGATACCACCAGTATAACCAGTGGCTTCAACCCTCAGCCAATTACTAAAACCTAGCTTACGCACCACTAAATTGGCTTTATGGCCACTAACTCTGGTTTCCACAAGACACATAACAGAGATATTATGCTTTGAAACAATGTCACGAAGAACACGAGAAAAAGAATTACTACAAGCACCTCTACAATTCCAACTTGATATAATCATGATAAATTATAGGAATTTACAAGCAAGAAAAGATGTTACTTATCTGGGGGGATGCGCCTTGTAACAAGTTTTTTCCTTCTAAATTTGCCATATTCTCTCTTATCATTCTTCTCACCCACATTTTCTTTTTTCTTTTTTTTATTTATTATCTCACTTACTTATTACCTTAACAAACTAGAGTATATTAGGAAAAGAAAATAGATATTTTACACATTTATTATTTTAGACTACTTTTAACTAACTTCTTGATAAATGTAAAGTAGGTATTTGACTTTTATATTTTAAACTAGAGGAAGTATATAGTGTACTCTATTAATTACTATTTTTCACAAAAATGCTCTTAATTACTTAACATCTTGTTCATACGAAGTCATTACTTAGGTGAAAATAGATTAATTAATCAAGTGAAACTATTAAGAGAAGAAACCAGTTTCCTGCCAAGCATATATGAACTATCCAAATCTCATATGGATGATTCATATTTGTTTTTTCTTAAAATGACAATTTTTTAAATGAAAATCATTTTTTGAAAAAATAATAGTTAAGAAATTATCTTTATTTTAGATTTTTTATCCATTAAGTAAGTATTTTTTTTTAAAAAAATATACGCTTTAAAAAAAATAAAATATGGATTGTCTGCTAATGAGCTTTAGCTCAACTAGCATCACCTCTTCCTGTGTAAGTGTGGGAGTATGTTTGTGAGCTAATATGTTGAGTGCTTAACATTTAATCCTATATTTTAAAAAATAAAAATGGACCATCCATATCAAATATGGACTGTCCATATAGGCTCAGGTCTTTCGGCTAAGCAAAGCCTTTAGTAGGAAAACTAGTTGAGTCCCAATAAACGACAAGTATACGTAATTCTTAAAAAAAATTATACAATGGTTGTCAAATTTGGGAAAATTTTAGATAAATACTATTTGAATTCATAAAACTCTAAAAAATATATTAATACATAAAAATGACACATAGGTCTTTAGGGAGAAATGTGGGATTTTTAAATATAGTGCTTTTACCAAAATGTCCCTCATTTTTTATTTTTTAAAAAGGCAAGGTCCCTTTGCCAACTGGAGCTCTGCCAACCATAGGCCGTCTCCGCCACGCCGGTGGGCAAGTTGCTGGAGCTCCAGTACCAGCTGCCAGAGCTCCAGTGACTATTTGAGCAATGTGATTAACTACTTGAGTATATAGATTGACAACTTTAGCTCCATAAGCCCTCTCAAGCGTTATTAACAAGTTGAATAATGACAGTAATTCGTAACTATGGTATAGAAAGTGACAACTTGGGAGCTCAAGTTTTCAATATCTATACTCAAGTTGTCATTTATTTTATTCAACTTTTCAACGACACTTGATAAGGTTTAGAGAGCTAAAGTTGTTAATCACTATACTCAAGTAGTTAATGGCAGTACTTAAGCTATCACTGGAGCTCTGGTCGCCAGCGGTAGGGGTGTTCAACATTTTCCAATCTCGATCCTAAGTAAATCGAGATGAGATTTTCCCATCTCAAAAATTTTGGGATAGGAAAAATTTGGGATCGGGATCGGGATCGGGATCGGGAATGGGACTTCCCGATCCCAAATTTTTCCCAATCCAGAATATATTTATATATATACATTTTTTTAAAATATCCAAGACGGCAAGACTAAATATAAAAGAAAATTTGAAAATTCCTGACACTCTTAAAGTAATATTTATTCTTTTAGTTTATTTAATTAATTTTATTTATTATTTATTAAATAATTCTAATTTTTTTTCTTGTCCTTGAGCTTTTTGCAGCTGAATCAGCAACTTTAAACATGTCACGTGAAGAGCAAGCACAAGACAACTAATCAAATGGCACTGTTTTGATTTTCAAAACAAGAATAATGGTTAGTTTTCTTGTTCTTTCATTTGGTATCAAACAGATTCAGACATTCAGGCCTACAATGAAATACATAGTTTCTTTTAATTCACTTTAAATATTTGTATTTGACTAATTATATACTTGTATTGGACTAATTTGGTATAATATGATATTAGATAAATTATATATTTATACTAGATTAAAGGAAACACAATAAAAAATTCAATATAAGGAATTTGTTTTTAAAAAAAGAAAAGGATCGAGATGGGGAATGAAAATCATTCCTGAAACCTTCTCTGGATGGGAATTGGGAATGAGATTTTCCGATCTCGTCCCGTCCCAAGAACACCCCTAACCGGTGGCGGATGGCCGAGTGGCAAGGAGGATTTGCCCTTTTTATAAAGAAAAAAGTTAGGGGCATTTTGGTAAAATGACAACATTTCAAAATTTCAAATTCCCCCTAAGAACCCATGTGTTGATAGACTTTTTGAGGTTTTCTAAGTTCAAATGATATTTAAATGAAATTTTCCCTAAATTCAATGTAACTTACCAAATCACCTAAGGGTAAATGTGCTAAAATAACCATAAACTTTTATGAAAAGAGCAACTGTAACCATGAATTAATTTTTAGAGCAAATGTAACCATAAACTTTATAAAAGAGAACAAAAGTAACCATGACGTTAACAGATGTTAACATCCGTTTATACGAACTTTTTAAGGTGCTAAAATAGCCATTAACTAATGTCAAAAGTGTAAAAATAACCATAAAATTTTTCTTGGATGCAAAAGTAACTTTTTGAACATTAATTCATAATTGTTTTTTTGCTTTTGTGTTATGAGTGTTTTATTAATTTGAGGATTTAAATGACAAAAATTATTAATTAATATTTAAAAAGTCAACTTTTTTTATTTTGGTGAGAATGACGAAACGAAAGAAAATAATCACCTAACTCTAAAAGATAAAATCCAAGGTAATTAAACCTAGACCTGTCAGTGAACCGGCCGGGGTACTGAGTCAAAGGTCAGTGGGTCAGACTGGAGCTAAACCGGTGAGAAATGGAAAATTTTAGGCTTATAGTATAAAATTCTAAAGGAAAAATAAAAAAAATATTTTTTTAAACAAAAATTAAAAGCTTAACCCAAATCTACTGACCGGTTAGCCTTGACCCAGTACCCCGGCCGGTTCACTGACTGGTCCAGATTTAATTACCTTGGATTTTATCTTTTGGAGTTAGGTGATAATTTTCTTTCGTTTCGTCATTCTCGTTAAAATAAAAAAAAAGTTGATTTTTTGAATATTAATTCATAAGTTTTGTCATTTTAATATCCAAATTGATAAAACACTCACAACACAAAAGCAAAAAAAAATTATGAATTAATATTCAAGAAGTTACTTTTACATCCAAGAAAAATTTTATAATTACTTTTGTACTTTTGACATTAATTAATGGCTATTTTAGCACCTTAAAAAATTCACATTAACGGACGTTAACGTCCGTTAACGTCATGGTTACTTTTGCTCTCTTTTATAAAGTTTATGGTTATTTTTGCTCCAAAAATTAGTTCATGGTTATAGTTGCTCTTTTCACAAAAGTTTATGGTCATTTTAGCACCTTTACCCATCACCTAAATTACTTAATTCTTGTAAAATGAGTAAAAGAATCATACATAAACAGTCGTGTACTTCTATTTATAAAGCATAGGGAAATGCTTTCTTGGTCCTAGATATTTATAGTAAGTGGAATCATTAATTTTTGTTACATAAATATATAATTTTACTATTCATTATTTTATAGACTTTGCACTTTTTGTGGTAAAGTGCGTACTCTTCTATTTCTATTTATAAGTCACTTCTAACATATTTCACATATAAAAAAAAAACTTGAACTTTATTAAATCTACCTTATTTGGTTAAAAAAATTAACTCTCTCTTAGAATTCAATCACTTTCCTATTTTATCCATGTTAAATATACATTATACCACATAATAATAAAGTGAACACTAAAAATAAATGTAAGGTAGAATTAAACACTCATATAAAAAATTTAATAATATGACTTATAAATAGAGAGAGATGTGTCTCCATCAACATTTCTCTCAATTTCCTCTCCATTTGCTTTGTTCACTATTGGATCCATTACCAAAAAAATTTCACTCTACCTTATAAATCGGAGCAGGGAGTATTAAGCATGGGTCAAGTTAAAAGGTAGTATTAAATTGCAAGACATGCTTGATGAGTTTTATTTTTTTTTAAAGTAAAAATGAAGCGTATTAAAAATAACTTATAAATAAGATCATAAAGTATATTAGTATGAGAGAGGGTATGTTTTTAAAGCATGGCACGATGTTACATGTTTTGTTTTGATGAAATTTAAAACGTATTTTAACGAGTTTGCATGAGGGGTGCCTTGTAATATTTTAAATAATGAATAATGATAACCATATACTATAATATTCTTTCTGTTCCTAATTATAAGATAAAATTGATATTTTTAGAGAAATTAAGAAAGCTAATTAAATTACTTTAGAGTATTTATATTTATATTTTTCTCTCTCCAAATTAATTAGTTTGACTAATAAAATGATATATAATCTAAGGATACATAACATATGATATGATTAAGTAACTTATTTAACTTCTTTAATTTTTTTAATAAAAAATTAATTTTATCTTATATTTAAGACTGAATGTATTATAAATTATGAAGCAAAGTTTAACACCAATGCATATGGCAGACGCCTCATTTACAAGATAGATGTATTCGTACGAGCAGCTCTCACGGTCCTTGTTCAACTCAAAGGGAGAATTGTACTTCTGCTTATATTCTCTGAATTCACACTAGCATTAAAATTTGATCTGAATTTGTCTGGTCATACATACCACGAAACTTGTGTATCAGTTTTCTTCAGTTTTAAAAGCAAAACAATAGTTGGTCAGATTTTTACTTTAATAATTCTATTTTATTAAATTATGTGTATTTATATATAAATATTTTATTTACTTGCATGTTAAAGTCTTTTTTATTTAAATATTACTCTTTGCAGAGTCATATATGAATATCTTTGTATATTTTAATTAAATTATATTATTTTGACGATAATTTTTATGGATTTTAATTATAATTTTATGATATTTTAATTGTGCATTAAATAATTTATAGTAACATTTACAATTTTATACTCAGTTCTAATCGAGTGACCAAATGTTAATATCCAAATCTAAATAAGGCTTGTGTGTATTAATATTAACAACCAAGATTTATCCCAAAATTGGCATAGTGTAATTAAAAACATTTTCGAATCCAAAGTGGTTAAAGGTAAGTAAACAATAAGTTATACTAAATAATTAAACATGTTGCTTATTTATCACTTCATTATATTAAAAGCTGCAAACGAATTAAGGCCATTCAAGAGTACAAAGTGAAGAGAGGAAACTTATATGAATTGGCAAATGCCAAAAGCTGAGAAGTGGTTAAGTAGGGCCATCAACATCTGTGCTTCTAAATTTAGAAAACAAGCCATTTCATTTCATAATTATCCCGATGCTATTGAGTTTGGTGCAACTAACATGTGCTCTTGCCCTCCACTTTTTTTTTCCCTTTAATTGCAATTTTAGAAAAAAAAAATTATCTTACATTTTAAGTAAGAATATAATTAGACATAGTTCCTTGTACATTTACTAAAAAAAATATGGTAAATTAATTATATTGTTCATAACATATGCATATGCATGGCGCTTATTATTGATATGCACGATCTAGGTTGAAATTGGACAATATAGATTTAATGATATATATTTTATTTTTATTTTTTTGCTTTTTTTATTTTAATAGTTAATAATGAAATAAAATTAATCTTGTAATTGTCACTTTGAATTAAATTTTTTTATTTTAAAATATTAAAATTAAAAACTTTGACGACTTATTGGTAATATTTGGTATGATTAGAAATCTAGGTAGGAGGAACGCGGAGAAGTGAGATAGAGAAGTTGAACCATGCATGCTCTCTTGCATGTCACAGAAAAATATGAAAAATAAAAATATGATCTTTTATAATTAGTAATAATAAGGTTTGCAACTCGTAAGTCACTTTATTATATTTATTTATACCAATTATTTTATTATTTATGGTGATTATAATTATAAATATCAATGATGATATTGGGAATGCTTTTCGATTATAGAAATGAAAAGGGCAAATTTTGCCTCCCGGCCTCTTTGGAAAATGAGGAAGACATAACAAGGAAGGAGAAGATGATGTAGATCATCCTCTCATTGTTTCATTCCTCCTAAATGAAAAAAAAAATATTTATTTAATTAGAATTTAATATTTTAGTAAATTATTATCATAGCATCATAAATAAATTTAAACGGTTGAAGAATTACTTAGAAAATTTTAAATGTATTTATTAATTTTTGTGTAATTTTATAATAAATTTATAGAATATTAAATCTATTTATCTTAAGGTGTGGATGGAATAAGGAGAGGAAAAAGAGAGATAAATATTATTTTCTCTATAAGTAACTTACGATGTTGTTAATATGACTTACGAAGTTGTAAATATAGCATAACATGTTGTAACCAATGACAGTCGTTAAATTACTTGGGGGTATTTTGATAAATGGTCATGGGGACTTTTCTGACAGTTGACTTTTCAAATTAACTTTTTTGGCATTTTTTCCCTAACTTGGGACCTAGCTGACATTTTCCCTTCCTTCTTTCTCCCGTACTGTTTTAATACTCATTAAATACACATTTCTTTTAGGGAGAATTACACTCAGATCCTAAAAAAACAAAAATGAAAAAATGGTCCATATATATTACAAAATGAAAAAATAGTCCCAAGGAGTTATTAATACAGGCTTATAGTGTTGTTAACGAGTTGTCAATACAGGCTCCTAGAGTTGTTAATGGGACCATTTTTTCATTTTGCAATCTACAGGGACCATTGTTTCATTTTTTTTTTTGAGATCTAAATGTAATTCTCCCTTTCTTTTATTTATAAAGAGTTCCTTTTGGCCAAAAAAAAAAAAAAAATAGTGTTCCCATCCATTCAATTTACAAATCTGATTAACATTAAAGGAAAAATTAACTAATAGACCCATCTTTTATCACGTACCCTTATAATCATTGACTTTAACCTTAATTATCACTCACATTTACTTCTTTGATCAATATAACTTTTTTAATGGCAAACAAATCACTCTGTGATCAATTATGGTGAATAAATTTTTTTAAAAAAATATGGTAGTACAATTTACTCTTTTACTCTTATTTATAAGGCACTTCTCTTATTTTCACATGGACAACAACAACAAAAAAGCTTAAACTGCATTAACTTTATCTTAAAATTCAATAACTTTTCAACTTTAACCCATGGTTAATTACAAACTCCCCCAAGAATAAATAAAAATAAAAATTATAAATTCATATAAAAATTTAAAATATATCTTCTAAATAGGACTAAAACATACATTCTCTTTTTGCCTTATAAATAATACCAAAAGAGTATTTAAATTGACATAAGTAACAAGGATTCTCAACATTAATTAAACATAATTAACAGGATATCCTATTTGCTTTAAATGTCTCGATCTTAAAACTTGACTCAAATAGTTTAGTTAAGTCATTTCAGTTGTTACCTTTAGTTGTTATTTTAACTTCATGTTTTTCCCAAGCTTTGGTACTCTGTAAAACATTTGACTCATTTTAATATCATTTTGTTTTTTTTAATAAAAAAAAGGTTTTTTTTTTATACATAACAAAAAGTTTAGTCAAGTTACTTTTTTTTTTTTTTTTGCCAACAGGTCAAGCTACTTAACCGGTAAATCAGTTCCTTTACCAGTTGTTGGTTCAATTAAGAGTTTTGGATATATAAATATATTGATATTTTTTATCCCCCTCACTGAGCCTAAAAGGACAACGTTGTTTTGAGTTAAACTGACGGCCAATTTTTTTGTGCGAATATAAGCTAACGGTCGGTTATATTTGTGTTATAATATCTTTATTTTGTTGTTTTATGTGTTATTTATAGATGAATGTATTATTTACTCATCAAATTAATATTTTTTTTTACTTACATATTATTCTTTTCCAGAGTCTATATCCACTAATTTTTTTTGCCAACGCTTGGATCACCAAACCTTGTGTCAACACCCGTTTCCATTTCGATAATCAAAGAGTAATAACGACGGAATTCAATGGGCATACAGAAAAGTACAATTATACTGATAAAATTTTTCATTTACAATCCCAACGTCATTCGTTTTCAATTCCAAAATTGTTCGTCGACGGAAACAGAAAATACAGCGGAAGTTTTAATATTTACAAATTATCCAAAATATTCAGGCATAGACTAATGCATAACCACGTTCATATCCTCGCCTCGGGACACGTGCCACTCACTTTCCGGCATCTACTTCTTTTCCCTTTGTCTCACTGGTACCCACTGAGGTGTTTGTTTAAAAATAGGGTGAGATTCCGAAGAATCCCCGTAGAGACATAATATCGTTCATAGAAAATGCGAAAAGTAAATATGTCATGCGCCAAGGTATGCACAAATTAATAAACAATATAAACACATCATTGTCATGTATACATGAGTAGGCCCCAGCCCCACAATCTACACCAGTTGGACTTCTGCCAACTCCCAGTGTAAGTGCACCTCTGGCACTAACAGCCTCTCTCTAGGCAAATCATGTTATTAATAAAGTGCATTTACAAAACAATGACATCCACACAATCACATAACTTATGACATAGTGTATGAAGGATAATGTCCCTACCTCAAAGCTTTATAATCCTCTTTTAAATGTGCCTCGAAGAACGTGTCGTATCCGGCCTCCAAATCGGTCCTAAAATATTAAATGTACCAGAAATAGGTCATAACCTATCCAAGTATCATTTTAGACTATTCCATAGTGTTTATTGTGGTTATATTAGTCTATGGTGAAATTTTACAAAAATGCCCCCGGGAACCCGGCCCGGCCCCGCCGTACCCGGCCCGATGGCATGTTTTCCCAAAATTTTGACTAAGGCTATTCTGACTTATTTTCGCCCAAGGAATCCATTTCCGGCCTCAAAATTGCCAAATTCATGGTCAAATTACGAAAATACCCTTGACAGCCCCTATTTAGGGATTTCAGTGGCGTTTTCGTAAATATGCTTTTTCGGCCTCTACCGAAAAAGTGCCCAACTGTAACCCCACCTATTTTTGCCCACTGAGTCCAATGGAACCATTTATTTCATGAAAATCTAAATCCTACTACCAGATCTGGTCTGGCCGAAATATTGGTCAAAAATTGGAAAAATGGAGTTTTGTGTTTTAGCTTCTAAAACTTGTACTTTTCCACTTCTAATCCTTGATCAACTCACTTAAACACTTCTTAACCATGATTTAAAGAAATTTGGGCAGCATAACCCCTTAGGATTAGCACTTTCCAAATTTACAAACTCAACAAAATAACCAAATCCAACCATAATCATCAACAACAACCACATACTAGCATGATCTTAGGATTTGTGAAGTTACCTTCTTGAGTTCCTTTCCTTTCTCTAGAGATCCTCCTCTCTCTTTCTCTTTGAGCTTAAGATTGGCTTGCTAAACATAGTGTTTCATGGAGAAGAAGAGATTAGAGAAGAGATTTAGGAAAGATTAGAAGAAGAAACCTTTAAGAAATCTCAACTTACCTTAGCTCTTGCTTCTTTTGCTCTCTAAATCTCCAAGAGCTCCCAAACTCACTCTCTCTCTCTTTTCTCTAGTCTTGTGCGTGAATGAGCATGAAAGGAGGAGGAAAAATTTTATGTACTACTTGTCTTCTCTCATCTTTAATCTTAACCCTTGATCTAGCCAATGGTCAAGATTTTTCCACCTTTCATGAACACTTTAATTGCCCTCATGACACCTTGCATTATGCCATACTTTGTGATCATGAGTGTACTTGGGTCTTATCTCTTCATATGTTCATGACACTTGGCATTTTAATTTCATTAATCAATTTCTAACACTTTTCATTTTCAATTTTCGGAATAATGCTAATTCTGGCAGATTTTCTGCCTTAACTTTGAAAAATCATAACTAATTTTGTAGACATCGTTTCGAGTCGATTCTAAAGCCTATGGAACCCTCATTGAGTCTAGTTTCAAGGAAAAATATGGAATTTTACTGGAAATGATCATATTATTCCCAGATTTTAAATCTTTGACCGCTGCTCCAGAAATTAGTCAATTTCGCTGGGCAAACTTCAAAAATTCATATCTTTTTGTACATAGCTTCAATTAAGTCATATGACCTATAAAATTAAAGCTTAGGATGTATAATTTCACCCTATAAAATTTCATAATTTTTGGTCATCATTTGGTCTTCCAAAACTATATGACAATCTCCCTGCCTCGCAGGTGATTTCACTGAAAACACTATTCAACCTTCAATTTTCAATATTTATTTCTTTTAGCCTTAAATATTCACCATTTCATTGAATATATATAATAATTATAATATATTCTTGGTGAATAAAATTTAGGATGTTACACCTTGAATCATTTTATGTTCTATTGGTTTCTGATTTTCAATTATACCGCATTAAAAGGCAAAGCCAGTTTCAATGGGTAAGGTCTTTTTGACCGAGAAAGTGAGAATGATTGAGAGGGGAACGCCAATTTCAAAGGTGAGAGAGGTCACATGGATACAGCAAGTGTTGAAATTCATGTCGCCTCTCCTTTGGATCGCATGATCGTCCCCACCTTCTTCCAACCATTGTATTTGTATATACCCCTCACGTGTTATTTACCAGTTTGGTGCTTATTTAAAGTCCAGTTTGTTAAAAAAAAAAAAAAAATTCCCTAAACATAAGTCCGCTCTATAAATATTAATGACTGTTTTTTAAATTTTATCTCATTGAAAACATATGTAAGAAAAGATGTATAGTATCTTTTTTCACAACTCATTATTAAATAAGGGAAAATTTAGAAAGAAAGAAAGAAAAGTCAACTAATTTAAGACGCAAGAAATGCTTTAACTTCCAACTTTTGATAATACTTGAGATTTGGTTAAATTGGTCTTATAATAAGGGGAAAAGTGGTATAAACTTTGTAATACCCCGAATTTTGAGACTTAAGCCTAGAGAATAAGCCTGAGATTAGTGGATTCCTAAGTCCCGGTTTAGCAAGATCCCAAATTGTGATTAGGGGTTAATGACTACAAAAGTGGACGTGGTTAGTGATTAATGAACCCTTTTAGAGAATATAAAGTGGATTGTAGTCGCTTGTGTTATGAGCAACGCCAAAACCCTGTATTTGAGTTTAATTGTGGATTAACATCCAAATTGACTTAGAATAGAGGGAAGAATTGAATGGGGTATTGTGATGGAAATGGTGTCATGTTGTGGTATTTAATCATTGGAATTGATTTAAATTGAATTGGACACATTGGTTGCAAAACTGGAAATGTTGTCCAGTGTGAATTCTGTATGGCCAGTCTTCTCGTGTGGATGTTTTGACTAGGAAACTGATGTCATAAAATTATGAAACTTTCCAGTCTTAAAGTTCACATTCCAAGCTTCAAAATGAATATATAATTTGTGCCATTTCGTTTTGGGAACTTGGAGATATGACTGTCCAAAGTTTGAGGTCAAAAATGGACTCTGTTTTGGGGCAGTGATGAAATTTGTGTAATTCTGGAATTTTGTGGTGATTTCTGGTAATGGATCATATTTTTCCAATGAAGAGGACTCAAAAACCTTTCATTTGGCTTTAGAATCACCTCATTTAGATTTTTCTAGAATTAGTTATGATTTTGCAAAGTTTGGTCAGAAATCTGCCAAAAATCCGAAAATTGAGAATTATGACATCATCATGTTACATTGATGACATAAGCATGGGATATGTTATTAAACGGTTTTTTCCTTCTTCCTCCTCATTTCTGACGCTGAGAACAGCTGAAATAGAGAGAGAGCATATGGGATCTTTAGAGAGAGAAAGAGGAAGAAATCTCGCAAGGTAAGCTGATTTCTTCGACGATCTAGCTCCTAACGCGTATAACTCCGATCCTAAGCTACTCCTTTATGTTCTTTAAGGTTTGGAAGCTCCTCTTTTGGTGTTTTGAAGTTAGGGTTTTCAGCCACAAGAAGAAAAATCTAGTGGGAGCTTGAGGTAACATCCAAACTCTTGCATATTGACTATTCTGGCTGTTATAGACAATTTAATCGGTGAAATTTTGCCGGATTGTCTTTGGTTCTAAAAATGGAGAATGGGTTTGTGGGGCTGTTATGCTGCCCAAATTGATACTAAATGGTAGTTCTAACCTAATGGAATAGTCAATAAAGTGGTTAGGAGTAGAAAGGAACGCGTTTACGCAGCCGAAACCGAAAAACCTCGTTTTTCCCTGGAAAACCCATATATTTCGGTCTGGGCTATAAATGGGTCTTGGAGTTGGATTTTCAATTATTTGATGATTCCATTGAGTTTAGGAACGAAAATTAGGTGGGGTTACAGTTGGGCACTTTTTCGGAAAAGGCCGAAAAAGCATAATTACGAAAACGCCCTTGAAACCCTTAAAGTGGGGCTGCCAAGGGTAAATTTGTAAATGGACATTGAATTTGATAATTCCGAGTCCGGAAATGGATTCCTTGGGGGAAAATATGTCAGAATAGCCCATGTCAAAATTTCAAAAAAAGTACAGCCGAACCGGGTACGGCGGGGCCGGGCCGGGTCCCCGGGGGTATTTTAGTAATTTTTCAAGATAGACTCATATAACCCCCAGAAACACTATGGAAGTATCTAAATAGTACGTTTGACATTGTAGGATCTAATATGGAGTTCCGAGCTGTTGGCACGCAAATCGAGGAGAAAGATTTGGAGGTAGGGGACTTACCTTACTTGCATGTATCTGATATCTTTACTTGTGTAATGATGTATGTGATTGCTTTACTTGATTGTGTAGAGCATATTTGAATAAATGAAGCTCTGTTTCTATTTTCGCTGTGGCCATAGTCTTGTTGTATGAAACATTGAGCATGCAGAAATGTCATTATGGGTCATACATCTAGATAAAGCTAACATGTCATACACATAGCATCAATCATGCACGCATTATGGTATCTATTTCCTACTGAGATTCTCTCGAATCTCACCCTCCCCTACCAACAATTTAGACAGAAGAAGACAAAAGATATGTTGAGAGCAAAGAAGAGAACTACACGAGAGGATTGCAGTGCGGAATGAAGTCAGGAATATGTCTCCGTTTCACTGGGGCAAGTTTAGACACCCAAGTAGCCCTGTGCGGCTACACTAATTGTAATTACCAGGTACAAACCCCTATGGGGAATTTATGTAACCATGCATATATTATCAGTATAGTTATGTTATTCCTGTGTTGCCTACCGAACCGCATGTCGTCTTCCGCGAATACTCTGGTAAAGGTGAAATTAAAATAAGGGCGTGACAAACTTTATTCCCATAGAACATACTCATCTAGTTCTATTTATAGGGTAAAGAGAAAAAAATTTTGTCTTATTTATGGGGTAGAGAGAGAAACTTTTCATATAAGTGTATAATTTTACCATTCATTTTTTATTGTATTGACTTTTTTCACCTAAGATATAATGTACTCCCTTCCGTCATCAATATAAGACATATTTACTTAATTTGATTAAATTTAAAAAGTCAACTAAGTTAGTTAATATAACATGCATTTTCTAAAACACCATAATCATCTTCTTTAATTCCCTCATTCCCTTTGTTAAGGAGTATCAATAGGAATAAATTAGAAAAAGATTAACAAATATAAAAAATATGTTTTATATTTAGGACTAAAATCAATCATTCAAATATGATTTATATTAAGGACTGGAGGGAGTATATTAAATAGGAGTGAAGTCAAAAAGTTGTTGAATTTTATGGCAGAATTAATGAAATTTAAGTTTTTTCTTAGTCTATGTGAAACATTAAAAGTGTTTTATAACTAGGACAAGAGGAGTACTCCCCTCCATCCCTAAATATAAATTTCAAATAACTGATTTACTGTTATTAAGAAGACAATTAAAATTAGTTAAAAGCATAGACTCCCTCCGATTCACAATATATTACACTTTAATTAATTCTCTAGAAATAAGAAATGACAATTAAATCATTTAATATGTCATAAGATATAAGTTTTTTTTTTCATTTTCACCCTTGTTGAGAAATATACTTAAAAAATGGTAAAATTTTCTTTTTCCAATTTGTATTCTCTTATATCCATGTGCTTTTTCAATCTCTATGTAAGAGAGAGAGTCACTTTTTTTTTAATTAAATTAGAGAGAAAGTCATTTCATAAAAACATTTGCATGGGAAATTATGGTTGTGAGGAGAGAGAAGAGCTACCATTTATTATTATAGTTGCATTGGAAATTTTATTTTAGAGAGAGGGAGATATAATTAGTAGGCAAAGTTGGAAAGTAAATATTAATCACAGGGGTAACATAGGAAAAAATGCATTAATTAAACTGCATGTGACCTATATTGTGGACCATGCATTTCTTCTACAAGTGCCCTATATTGTGGATCGGAGGGAGTATGTATATTTTCCATGACTATGCCCTTATTTGTAAAGATGATAAGTGAGGGAGATAATAAATGCAACATATACAGTTAATGGGTAAAGTTGGAAAAAATGCAATAAATGCTTTGACAAACTTGAAATGAATCTTATATTTAGAGACAAATCTATTCTCAAGTTTAAAGCTTATATTTAGGGACGGAAAAAGTACTATAGACTAGTATTCCCCCTAGTCCTTATTATAAGACATCAACTAATAAGTGTTTTTTGTCCCTTTTTATAAGGCACTAGCTAGTTTCCAAACCAAATTAAATATTTTTTATCACGTATGCCCATATTTAATAAGAGTAATGGGACATGGTAATAATTAAAGTGATATCAAGGTTTAAAGTAATTATTAAAGGTAATATAAAAAATCACTTGAATTTTATAACAAATTTAATGCTTTTAACTGTTTTTATTTATTTGAAAGAATTATTAATTGGTGTCCTATAATAAGAATGAGAGATAATATATTGAATAAGGTAAAGTTAACAAATTTATAACTTTGCCTTTATTCAATACTATATCCCATAAGAACTATCATTATATAATAATAAATAAAGAGTAAAATTATTCATTTCTATAAACAAATTTAATGATATGACTATAAATAAAATAAAATAAAAATTATCCATTCATGAACAAGTATTCTCATCAAAATTTCCCACTTCTTCATGTCTAATCAAATCCAAAAATTAAAAAACTAGAATAACAAGACGAAAGCGAATTTTACTTCCAGAAGGAAAAATAAATAAACTCATATGATACAGGCTGTGTACAGCCTAATGCATCTGAGGTTCGGAACATCTCCTGTAAATTGACCTTCGCATCTGAAAGCTGAAAACTAGGAATAACAAACGGATCCGGTTTCTCTCTTTTGTTCTAAAAAAAGAAAGAGATCTTTTTTCTTCTTATGGGTCGTTGGATAATATTATTATTGTTAGAGGTAGTCAACAATGGTGAACGTAGAAAGTCTTAGAGTTAGGTTAGAGTTAGGCACGTCTTGTCTCTTCCATACGTTTGATTTTGTATATAAATAGACATATGTAACATTGATGAAATATAATGAGAATTTCAGATTACTCAAGTAACATGGTACCAGAGCCATTGTAACTCCAGAAATAATTTCTGTTTTCCGGTGAAGAACTCCATTTTTTCCGGCCAACGTGTTTCTGTTCAAGGTTCAGATCTGCCTTCGCCAGCACCTTCTCTGCAGACACGCGCCAGATCCCTAGGTTCCTTGTGTTCAGATCGGCCGGCCACCAAAATTTGAAGCCATTCCGACGGCGCGTGAGTACACACGCGCCACCTGAAGTTCCGCCGCTGCAGACACGCGTCGGCGCGTGAAGCTTCCTCCGGTGTCCGTTTGCGATGCCGTTTGCGGCGTTCTGATCGTCTCTTCAACCTCTACCTCCCTCTGAAGTTGTGTGGTCATCCGATCAAGTTTGAATTTTGAGCCTTATTCCTCGCCTCTGCTTCAACGATCTCCAGATTGCAATTTGCCTCTGCGTGCTTTGTTGAGTTAGTATTACGTTTAATATATTTGTGGGTCCCGTAGTTGCAATCATTTTTTTTTCTTTTGAAAATTTGCTGAGAAAGTGTAGCACGTGAACTCTTTCGGTGATTTTTCTTCCGTGTGGGTCCCTCTTTACAAAAAAAAAAACTCTGAGGTACTATTCACTCACGGTTACTGTTTATCTGAGGTACTATTCACTCACGATTACTGTTCATCTGAGGCACTATTCACTCACGGTACTGTTCATCTGAGGTACTATTCACTCATTGTTACTGTTCATCTGGAGGCTTCTGTTCATCGTTTGGGATATTTTTTGGTTGTGAGAAATTTCCACTTGGTCACTAGTGTGACGTTTGTTATTGTAGTTGGAGGACCTTAAAGCCTCATTTGGATATTTCAGATTGTTGCTGCAGTTTATGATTGTGTAATTATCTTGTTCTTGCTCTGAGAGTTTGTTGTCATTTCACCTTTGCTGTTTGGTACATTTCCTTGTTTGATGATGGAGGAAATTAAGTCTAGATCTTCAGGTGCTCTTGCTACAGGTAACATCACTTCTAGCCTTGCCACTTGTTCGTCAAAGTGGATTATCGATTCCGGTGCAACTGATCATATGACAAGTAACAAAAATTTGTTCTCCTCGTATACACCTTATGCCAACCCCTCTAGTATAACAATTGCTAATGGTTCTTATTCTCGTGTTATCGGATGTGGCACTATCCGACCTACCCCATCTATTGCTTTATCCTCTGTCCTTTATGTTCCTGATCTTGCTTTTAATCTTTTATCTACTAGCAAACTTACTCAACAATTCAATTGTTTTATCACACTCTTTCCTGACCATTGTTTGATTCAGGATCTCACGACGAAGCATGTTATTGGTAAGGGCTATGCATCCGGTGGTCATTACATCCTTGATGATCAGGTACCACGTTCTATTGCTTGTTCTGGTGGGACATCTATGTTTGAAATTCATTGTCGTCTAGGTCATATGTCTCTGTCATCTCTCCGAAAATTGTATCCTCAATTCTCTTCTGTGTCTGTTTTAAATTGTGAATCCTGTCAATTTGCCAAACACCATCGTGTTCATTTAGCAACTCGTGTCAATAAACGAGTTGCGTCCCCATTTGAGTTAGTGCATTCTGATGTCTGGGGTCCTTGTTCAATCATGTCTCAATCTGGTTATCGGTATTTTGTCACTTTTGTTGATGATTTTTCTCGAACCACTTGGCTTTACTTAATGAAACAACGTTCTGAATTATTTACTCACTTTCGTCATTTCTGTGCTGAAATTCAAACCCAGTTTAACACTCCTGTGAAAATCTTACGAAGTGATAATGCAAAAGAATATTTTTCTGCCCCATTCACCGAGTATATGCAAAGTCATGGTATTCTTCACCAATCTTCTTGTGTTGATACCCCCGCTCAAAACGGTGTTGCTGAAAGAAAGAATCGACATCTATTAGAAACTGCCCGAGCTCTCATGTTTCATTCCTCCAACCCTAAAAGTTTTTGGGCCGATGCCGTTTCTACAGCCTGTTTTCTCATAAATCGCATGCCTTCAGCTGTTCTTAGTGGGGATATTCCGTATTCCCTTCTGTTTCCTACCACTAAGTTGTTTCCTATTGATCCAAAAATCTTTGGTTGTGTTTGTTATGTTCGGGATGTTCGTCCAAGTGTCAGTAAACTTGATCCCAGGTCCCTACGATGTGTCTTCCTTGGTTATTCTAGAATTCAGAAAGGTTATCGATGTTACTCTCCTGATCTCTGTCGTTACCTTGTGTCCACTGATGTAATCTTTCATGAGTCTTCTCCTTTCTTTACATCTTCGGCCTCTTCTGAGTCTCCATCTGTCATTGCTGAGTCTGATGATGTCTTGGTTTATCGTGTCCCACTCTCACCAGTACAGGCTACTGTACTAGAACCTGATATCATCAATGATACTGATGCAACCAACATTTCACCGTCACCAATCACTGCTTCACCAACGGATTCTGGTCATGACACATTGGTTTCTGTTCCTGATCCCCTAGATCCTCCAATTGTTGCCTCTGATCCAGTTGTTCCTGATTCTGCTGTTGATCCCTCCCTTGACCTACCTATTGCCCTCCGAAAAGGTACTCGTCCTCGATGTACTCCCACAAGATATGCTAACTGTACTTATCCTATATCCTCCTTCGTGTCTTACCAGCATTTGTCTCCTACTTCTTCTTCACTTGTGGTCACCCTCGATTCCATATCCACCCCTACTACTCTTCACCAAGCCCTAGCTCACCCTGGTTGGCGTGCCGCAATGGAAGAAGAACTCTTGGCATTGGAAACAGCTCGTACATGGACTCTTGTTGATCTCCCTCCTGGCAAGAAAGCTATTGGCTGTAAATGGGTATTTGTTGTTAAGACTAAGGCTGATGGTTCTTTGGAAAGACTAAAAGCTCGCCTTGTTGCAAAAGGTTATGCCCAAACTTATGGTCTTGATTATTCTGAGACTTTCTCTCCTGTAGCCAAACTCACTTCAGTTCGTCTTCTTGTATCTTTGGCGGCCACATATCATTGGGATTTGCATCAATTAGATGTTAAGAATGCTTTCTTGAATGGCGATCTTCTGGAAGAAGTTTATATTGAGCAACCACCTGGGTTCGTTGCTCAGGGGGAGAATAGGAAAGTGTGCTACCTCCGGAAGTCATTGTACGGTCTAAAGTAAAGTCCTCGAGCCTGGTTTGATAAATTCTGTAATGTGGTCAAGAAGTTTGGGTTACGTCAAAGCAAGTGTGATCACTCTGTGTTCTACCAACAATCTGATGCAGGCATGATTCTTCTCGTAGTATATGTTGATGATATTGTGATTACAGGAAGTAATTGTTCTGGAATCTCAGAACTTAAAATCTTCCTGAACTCTCACTTTCAGACTAAAGATTTGGGATCATTAAAGTACTTCCTTGGTATTGAGGTTTTGAGAAGCAAGAAAGGTATTCTTTTGACTCAAAGAAAGTATGTTCTTGATCTCTTAAAGGAGACTGGAAAACTTGGAGCTGCACCAAGCAGCATCCCCATGATTTCGAATCCCTTTCTAGATCTTGATGCTAGTATGTTTGATAAACTTCCTGATGATTTGAAGAAGAAGATTGATCCAGAGAAATTAAAGCCGTTTCCATTTCCTGAGAGATATAGAAGACTTATTGGGAAACTAAATTATCTAACAGTAACTCGTCCTGATATAACCTTCTCAGTCAGTAGACTCAGCCAATTCATGGCATCACCAACAGTGGCACAATGGGAAGCTTTAGAACATATCTTGCATTATTTGAAAGGTTCTCCAGGTCTTGGTATCCTTTATACAGATTATGGGCACACTAAAGTCGAGTGTTTCTGTGATGCGGATCATGCAGGATCTAAAGCCACAAGACGATCCACTACTGGTTATTGTGTGTTTGTTGGTGGAAATTTGATATCTTGGAGAAGTAAGAAGCAATTAGTTGTGTCAAAATCAAGTGCAGAAGCAGAATACAGAGCCATGTCACAGTCAGTACAAGAAATTGTGTGGGTATTTCAACTCTTGAAGGAAATTGGCATTACCACGATATTGCCTGCAAAACTATGGTGTGACAATAAAGCAGCACTTCATATAGCTTCAAATTCTGTGTTCCATGAACGAACAAAACATATTGAGATTGATTGTCATTTTATTCGTGATAAGATCAAAGAAAATGTTGTATCTACAGGGCACGTACGATCCGATGACCAACTGGCAGATCTTCTGACAAAAGCCTTACATGGGACACGGGTTAAATATCTTTGTAACAAGTTGGGCATGATCAATATATATGCTCCAACTTGAGGGGGAGTGTTAGAGGTAGTCAACAATGGTGAACGTAGAAAGTCTTAGAGTTAGGTTAGAGTTAGGCACGTCTTGTCTCTTCCATACGTTTGATTTTGTATATAAATAGACATATGTAACATTGATGAAATATAATGAGAATTTCAGATTACTCAAGTAACAATTATAATAATAATATTTTTATAATATATTAAATTTAGAACATTAAAATCTTGATCCAACAGCCCATAAGAGAAAAAAGAACCTCATTTTATTTTGAGGCAAAGGACCAAAGCCTGCCCCATAACACACCTGCCAAAGCATATCCATGTATGTTAAAGTTTTATTTTTTAAACACCATTTTGATATTGATGTTAATTAAAATTTTAAATATACATCTTCAATTATTGAAAGAGAGCCGGAGTTTCTACTTGCTTCTCTGTCACTATACGGGAGCAATTTATAAAAGAAAAAGACTAGTTTTTTTTCCATAAAAAAAAACTAAAAGTTTAAGGTACAATTTTTTAAAAAACAACACCACCAACAAATCTGATTTTTATAAATTTTATATATTATATATAGTATATTGTACGAAGAGTGCATCAATTATCGTATTTTAAAAAAGTGATGAAAAATATAAAATTAAGCTTAAGTAAATAATAAACTAAGAATTGGGTGGGTAGAATTTTGGGAAAATTATTAACAAGTCCCTCCATTGTAAAATTTGCTATTACCCAATTTAAAGACTTGAGTGTATGTAACTCACTCTAAATGTCTATTGTTTTGAATTTGAAATTTCAAATAACTGAATGAAAGTTGCACATAGTCCATAAACAAATATCAAATAGTTTTTTTTTTTTTTTGTAGAATTACACTCAGGTCCTAATCAAGAAGGAAAATAAAAAATGGATCTTGAAATTCTAAAATGAAAAAATGATCTTATGAAGTTGTCAATGACGCCCCTAGAGTTGTCAATGACACGTACATGATATTGTCAATAAGACCATTTTTTCATTTTACAATTTGACGGGACCAATTTTTCATTTTTTTTTCTTCATGGGGACTTGAATGTAATTTTCTCTCTTTTTTTAAGATATATGAAAGTTTATGTGAGCTTGTCACTACTATTAGAAAAAAAAAACTTTTAAAACTAGTTGAAATTGGTTTTTTAGACCAGGTTTAGGTCCGGTCTTATATTAATAGGTTTAAAAAGCATGTCATTATTAAGAGCAGACCTTCGACTAGTTTTAAAAGTTGCCCTTTCAAACCGGTTGGATAGATGATTGGTGTTAAAAAGTTTTAATTTATAATTAAAAAAATACCCACCTTTTACATTGGTAATCTCATACCCGGTTTAAATAGTGGGCATTTTTTTCAAAAAAAAATGTACGATTTATTTTGTTTCATAGAAACCCTGTTGGATATTATTATGATTATATCTAAAAGCTATGTTATGCAATATAAAATCTACAAATAGAGACATCCCTAAAAAAATGCAATTAACATAAAAAATAAATATAACTAATAGTCATGAATCTAAAGCCCTATATTATTAGATAATTAGTGAATCTTAATTCTGATATTTGTTTTTTTAAGGTTTACTTTTTTTGCTTGTATTTTTCCTACCTCTAAAGGAGTTGGATGATTTTTGAGTGTTGGATTTAGTAGATGCAATTTTAGGCCTGGCATCTACATGTTGTTGACGCATGATTTATATTGTGAGCATTCCTACAATTGAATGCGGTTGCCCATGGATTGGTTGCTAGGTTACCATACTTATGCATTTTGATCCTTTTGGACCTCAAATATGAAATAGCTCTGCCCTACCCCAGTCTCAGGTGATAATGGAGAAGATTCTTATTTAATGAACCTGAATATAACAGAGTTAAAATATAATATGAGAACTGAATTTTATGTGTGAATATGATCTCATGGGGAGATCTTGGTTGAGAAGGAAACCAAATTGACGGCCAACAATAAGGAAGTAATAACTGACTTGGTGGAAATACTAGTGACGATGTGAGGATTAATAAATCTAAATTGGAGGATGAAAAACATAGTGTTGGTGATTTAGATTTGGAAGGACAAATTTGTTGACCTAAATGACCTGGCGTTGATTGTAACAATTCACTTAAAAGTTGATTTACTAAATCATCACTAGGTTATCTAGTTCAACGAATTTTTCCTTCCAAGACTAAAATATTGACCCTACCTTTTTCATTGTCTAATTTAGACATTTTAATCATCAATACTTCACTAGTAACTCCACTTAGTTAGGTAGCTCCTTATTATTGGTCTTCACTTTGATTTCCATCTCAACCAAGACTTCATCACATGACCAAATTCAACCATACAAAGTAGAATTCTCAAGTTTGTATATCAATCATGTTAGACTCAGCTTTATTAAATACGATACTCCACCTTTATCACTTAAAACTGAGGTAGGCCAGAGCCATATTCTATTTGAAATCACAAAAGAATCAAAATGCCTAAGATTAATAAACTTAGCACTCAATCAAAGGGTTGCCACAATCGACTCTAAGGATGACTCACGATACAAGCCACACATCTACAGCTCCCATACTTCAGGGTTAAAATTACAATCGACACTCTCACCCAACACTTAATAATCATCTAATCCCTTTCAAGGAGGGAGCATCCAAATAAAAAAAAAACTTGAGAAGAACAAAGTCATAACAAACAAGATTCAATTAACATATGTGTATGCAAACTTTTGTCCATCAATTTCTTAAATATTGGATTTGTGATACTTGTCATTTTGAGAATGACACAATGAAATTGCATTATTGTCATAATCACAAGTTTCACAACTCCAGTCATTATGAATTCCATAGACAAAAAACGCATACAATAACTACAACAACCACAAAGAATATACAGCCAGCAGAAAAAATCTAAACTAAGGAATTCACAATTAACATACCTGTGGAAGGAAGGCTTTTTTTTTTCCAAGTCCTACAAGATGGCTTGGGATGTATGTCCATTTAGTCTCTTTGCCATATGTGTTCATCTGATCCCCTGTTAACAATTACATAGAGTTATATATTAGATCATATTATTTAATGCTCTTCTCATATTTACAAAAACATAAATGATAGCTATAAAATAACACTCAACTTAAAGCTCTCCACATGGCTTTTCGGCACTTTTCATACTCCTCTCTACAATTAAAAAGAAAAAAAAATTAGTAATAAGCATATTAAATACAAATCCACTGTAAACAGATAAACATGCATATAAAAAACATAAGTGAAAGCTACAAAAAAAAACACTCAACTTAAACTCTTCACATGTCTTTTCGGCTCTCTTCATACTCCTCTATCCAATTAAATAGAAAAAAAATTAGTAATAATCATATTAAATGCAAATCCATGGTAAATAGATAAACATGTTTACAAAAAATATAAGTGAAAGCTATAAAAAAAAAACCACTCAACTTTGCTCTTTTCATATTAGTGGAATTAATTTAAGTTGTTATTATTGTCTTCTTTTACACTTAGCTACCGTTTTTGCTATGTGTGGTGGTGTTAATTGGCTAGAATTATTACTATTGGATTCAAATTCAATGTATTACGTACATATCACATGGTCACAAGCTACATTGAACTTGAAGTAAGTATGAATATACTGGCCTACCCATACTATCACATATATCACATATTGGACACTTCTCAACTCATGAATATATGGTCTGTTTAGCGCTTATCCAGCCTTTATGCTATATATACATATCTTGTGCAGATTTCCATCGCATGCTAAACTTTGTGATATATGTGGTGGTGTTGGTAGGCTTGAATTAATCACAACCAAGTGATTAGGGCATATGAATAAATCAATACCACCACATATATCACAAAGTCACTTGCCATGCAAAACTACAAAAAGAATTTTTGAAAAGAAAGAAAAGAAGTGATCATCAGTGTTTCTATAACTACAACAACCATAAAGAATATACATCCAGTAGAAAAAAAATATAAACTTTCATGTAAAATTGCAAATATTTTTCACAACCAAACATAGAAAATATCGATCAAGCAGAGCACTTTCATTTATGTGGACGCAAGAAAAAAAACTGAACTTTCAATCAGGATTTCGACAAAGAAGGAAAAGGAATATCGAGGGTTTGTAAAAGATAACAAAATACAATGAAAGTACGACTGGTGTTAAGTTGTATTAATACTTACAGAAATGCCACCAGCCATCTTAGTGGTCTTTTTTCTTGTAATGTGTGTCTTAAGACTTACCCGCGTCAAGCCTCAGAGAACACTTATATAAGTACTCACAGATCGTCCATCAATAATATCCTTACATCGGTGGTAGAATTTAAACTTATGACCTTCTTGATTATGACTTATAACTCAATCTTTTACTAATTGGAATAATTTTTATTGGCAATTCAAATATTTTTGAACAAAAGATTTTGTAATGAGAGGTTATTAAGCTTTTTTTTGTTACTTTTTTTGATTTGGAAAGTCGCTTTGACTTTTTACTATTAATGTTAATGGGTACCTTTCTTTTGATATTTTGGGTCTGGAGGTAATGAGACATTGATTATAGAGGTATTTGTGAAATGTGAGAGAGATGTGACCATGACCGTTAGCTATTGTATTCAAAATCACATAATGTCACATCATAACGGGTATGCCATGGATTAATTAATTGATAATATATGCAAAAAGACTCTATCTCAACAGTGGTCCCTTCTGATATAGCCTTACTACGGCCCATATCATGCCAATTCATTATTCCAAATATCTAACTAAATTGAAGTTTCAACTATTGCTCACTTGTATATCATGGTTGCCCGTAAGGATGGTAAATGGTGGATACTAAAGGATGTCCTACATGAGGATGTAAATACTCCTAGGCTAAGATACTACCTGATGGTCGAAGCTATTAATGAAGGATCTCAGCATATCTACAAATATTCTATCTTTTAACTTCAACTCAAAATTATCATAGCTTATGGAAAATAGTGGTCTCTTTATCTAAAGATGTATGGAGATTGCATATTAATTGAAGTTGGAAGATGACAACCTAATCATATACAACTGGTATCGGAATATGGTATCAAAGCTTAGTAGAGCTGGTAATATGAGTTTTAACTGTGGGTTGAACCCGCCCAACTAGGAAAAATGGATGGTTTAAGTTTTGTAAAAGTGGGACCATTTTGATGCGGTTCTTTTTGGCTTGAACCGATATGAGCCCAACCCACAGCTAGATGGATCGTTTTTATTTATTTTATTTTTAAAAAAAAATATGTGACTTCTCTGAATGTATTGTGTAACCTAACACCATTACTATCAACTAATTATTGGTTGAATTAAATGTTAATGATGGCTTGTAGATTTATGTTTATTTTGTAATGTGTGGACTTGTGATGAATGCTTAATTTGTAATATTTGAAACTTTGAATTTGATGTTTTATTATCACTTTATGAGTTTGTAATGTATTTTAAATTTTTTTATGGTTTAGGTTTGTAGAAATTGTTTTTTGTATATTATTAAAAAAAGAGTTTGAAAAATGCAATATAAAAAAATTTTAAAAAAATAATATGGGATGGGTGGGATAACCCACCAACCCAAAAGTTATAGGTTGGGTCAGCTAAATGTCGACTCATATTGATGTGGTTCTTTTTAGCCTGAATCCATATGGTCCTAACCTATGGTGGGCTAGCCTGAATCTGGTTGTCTGACCCATATCACCAGTTGTAGAGCTTGGTATCAAATAAAATAAAAAATGTCAATTTACTACCTTTGCTTGGAAAATAGTGGTCTCTTTATCTAAAGATGTATGCAAATTGCATATTAATTGAAGTTCACAGCTAACAACCTAATCATACACAAATGGTATCAGAGCTCGATATCAAATAAGACACAAAACGTAAATTGAATACATTTACATGAAAAACAGTAGTCTTTTAATCTAAAGACATGCATATTGCATATTAATTGAAGTTGGCAACTGGAAACCTAATAGTATACAACCGGTATCAGATCTTAGCATAAAAACTTGGTATAAATTAAGGCAAAATTTGAATTTAATCCCTTTGCATGGAAACTTGTGGTCCCTTTATCTAAAGATATACTACTCTGGTTCTATTTATAAGTTATTTTTAACTAATTCTCATATTCCAAAGAGAGTTAGTTAACTCATTAACTATTAGTTAAATTTCTAATTTCACCCTTATCTATGATTGGTTCCAAAAGTCAATATGAATAAATTCTTTTTGTTTGTTGCAATTAATAGGGGTAAAAAAGTATAAAATGCATTACTACCTTGAAATTGGACTTATAAATAGGACCAAATTTTTTATCAAAAAGGACTAGAGTGGTATGTAAATTGCATATTAACTGAACTTAACAACTGTTAACTTAATAATATGCAACTAGTATCAGAATATGGTATCAAATAAGATTCAAGATGCCATTTTAATCCCTTTGCATGGAAAATAATGGTCTCTTTATCTAAAGATGTATGCATATTGCATATTAACTGAAGTTAGTATCTGTCAAACTAATCATATACAACTGGTATCACAACATGGTATCAAATAAGAAAAAAAAATCTCAATTGAATCCCTTTGCATGAAAAATAGTGGTATATGTTATGGAATATGTCAGATTAGCCTAATAGGGACTTAAGTGCAAAGTCAGATAGTTAGATGATAATTAGTTAAATAAGTACTTAAGTACCCTAGTTAGCCGTTATGGGGAAATGGTGTATGTGAGGCTGTGACATTATAAATAGCCTAGGCATTCCCTATTGTATTAGTCTTTGATCTGAATTGTCCAAGGAAATACATCAGAATTCTCTTCTGTCTCTATTCTCTATTTCTCTTCTGCTTCTCTAAATCTTTCTGTTCTTCTCTCTTCCTCTCCTTCTGTTTTTCTATATTTCTACCAATAACATAACAGTGATATCAAAGCTTTCAATCCTTAGCCCTTCCACTGCAATATTGGGAAAAAGAAAAAAAGAAGAAAAAGTTCGCCTAGCATGGCTTGTGTATATGCGTCTCGATTTCTTTCAAGAAGCTTCGAAGAACGTCTCCAACAAACAGAAAGGCAACTTCAGCTATGGCACCTTCGACAAGAGGGGTCTATATCAGATTTTAATTATGCGTTCGATTCCCTCTCAGCCAATCTAGATGTACCAGAGGATTACCTGGTTGAGGCATATGTTTTTGGCTTGAAAGAAGAGGTTGCAGAGTCAGTTAATTTGTTCAACCCCCTTACTATGCGTGAAGCCCCAATCCTTAGCAAGAGTGCAAGAGATATCCTTATAATGGCGAGCCAAGAAAGCAGAGCAGGCAAGAAAAGATTTGGAATATCAAAGCAAGACTCTGTTCTTCAAGAATGAGACCCAAGAAGCATCTCCCTTACAGTCAACACAAGACCGTTTTGCTGATAAAGATGCTTCAGTCACTCAAGAAGATGGTGAAGTTCCTCTACCATCAATTCTAGAGTAGCCCACAATTATTCAAGAAGCCTCCAAAGTTCAAGAAAGTGGTGGGTCGTGTTCGACCAACACCCAAGAAAAGGAAGTGAGGTGTGTTGCGCATTCCCAGTAGCAAATGGAAGCCAGAAACGTTACAAAAATGCCGAGCTGGAGTCTTCTTGGACCTTCCCAGAGTGCTTTAAGTGCAACAAACCCAATGGAAGATGCGACCGAGAAGAATAAAGCCACGAAGATGAATTCTGGTAGAAGTGAGTTTCCACCGTATGAACTTGTCTCTAAATTTCATACCCCAGAAACATGGAAGAATGAAAAATTCGCATCTGTGTGTGGCCCAGCGTCCCCACAGTGAATGTTGTTTCTTGCCTCTGAATTCGATTTCTTCATCACTGTCTCAGTTCATTGTTCACCCTTCAGTTCGTAAGTCTCTACAAAGAGAGAAGGGCCATTGTGTGTCAAAGAAAAGTGAAAGGGTTGCATGGCAAGCTAAGGATTGTGCTGTACAAAAATCTCTTGTCTTAGGAGTTACGTGGCTGAGTGAAGCTTCAATGGTTGAAAAGTCAAGAATACAGATGTCCATAATTTTCTGTGTGCGCCAAACATATTTTGATTTTGATGGTGTACTGGGCTGGGAGACCTCACGTGATGGTTTACAGCTGGGTTCCATCATGAACAGTGTGCACTTTGAAAAGTCAAAAAACCAACCATGTTGCACTCCCTTTAGGCAGCAAAAGCATTTTGGTCTGACAATGGGGTTCATGCCTTTAAATGAGTATTGGGCTTTTCATTTACAATATCTTCCTACAAGGTGCTTGGTTCGGTTTTGGTACAAAGGGGGATTAATAAAGATGCTTTTTGGTTTTGGTTTTCTACAATGTCCAGTGGTTGATAATTGGGTTTCTACATCAAATGGGAAAAGGCAGAAAGATGATGCACATGGCAGGACCCTCGGTACCAGCCTTTTTCAAAATAAGAAAAGGATCAAGTCACAGAATTCTACATTAGCAAAAGTTTTCTAGAATAGCAGTCAAATAAAAAGCCCACTAAGGTTACATTTGGGTACTCTATTTCTTTGGGTATTTTCAATAAAAGGCTGCTGCAAGATGGAGTTTCATTGCTGCTCTTCTCTCCCACTAGACGTTTGGTCCAGATTTGGTTTAAGGGAAAGTTAATTGAAATGCTTTATGGAAGGATCAGTTCACTGGGTAGGAAGAAAAGGAGGAGGACTAGTGTGCACAAGTACTTAAGGTCAATTTGTAAGACAAGCTTCTGGGTACAAGATTTCAAGCAACAATTTTTTTCAAGAACCAGCAAAAGTTTTCAGACTTTTCAAGCCTGTTATTGTGGTTTTCATATTTGTTAGCTGTCAATCATCCTTGAGGGCAAGGATGTTTTGGGGAGGGGTATTGTTATGGAATATGTCAGATTAGCCTAATAGGGACTTAAGTGCAAAGTCAGATAATTAGATGATAATTAGTTAAATAAGTACTTAAGTACCCTAGTTAGCCGTGTGGGGAAGGGTGTATGTGAGGCTGTGACATTATAAATAGCCTAGGCATTCCCTATTGTATTAGTCTTGATCGGAAATTTGCCTTTGGACTGGGAAGAAGTAATTGATGATGAGTTTGACTGGGACAGACCAGTTGGGACCACTTGAGAACCAACAGATGAGGTGGCAGTATTAGCCATCGCCACCGAAGCCGTTGTGGACATATTGGATTTACCTAGATCTCTCTATTTCTCTTCTGCTTCTCTAAATCTTTCTGTTCTTCTTTCTTCCTCTCCTTCTGTTTTTCTATATTTCTACCAATAACATAACAATCTCTTTATCTAAAGGCACATGCATATTGCAAATTAACGGAAGTTGGAAGTTGGCAACCTAATCATATGCAACTGTTATCAGAACATGGTATCAAGTTAGGCGCAATACGTGGACTTAATCCCCTTTCAAGGAAAATTGTGGTCTCTTTATCTAAACATATATGTAGATTACATATTAATTGAAGTTGACAGCTGCCAACCTAATCATATACCTACGACATCTCATCTGGTGAGAAAGTTTTTGGCATTTTCTGATGTAATGGTTCAACTTTTTTCTCATAGAATAATGTGATTCTATCATTTTGACTCAAATAGCATGATTCTTGACCAATTTAAAACTGCTTATGAATCAGTCGATGTCTCAATTATAGATATTTGTTTTAACTCGTTATGAAGTGTGAATTGTATCATTTTGACAACTATGCAGCAAAACTAGTTAGAATGAAAAGTTAGCATGGAACAGTTGCAAACAAACCTGCAATGTGCAATAGATCCAGGAAGTACATTTAGCTTGTTACCAGACACGTTGAGGACCCCAAGATTGAGTAGCAAATTCAATTGAACCTGGTAGTGAAAAGATTCGATGAAATGTCGAGCTCTTCAAGTTTTTTTTAAGACATGAAAACCGAAAACAACAAAAAAAAATTTTTAAGTTAAAAACAATAAAACAGGAATACTGTGAACCAGTACTAACAAGTAACAAGCATACTCTGCTCCCCAACCCTTTCCCCATTCCTCAGATAGACCAATAACTAAGAAAGCCAAGTCTTATGTAATAATGAAAGTAAATGGCTTTCACCTGAGATAAGTAGATGATAGTGCAATATGAATACGATTCACTAATTCAATGTAATGTCCCCTGTTCTAAACAGGAAAAAATTGAATTAGATTGACTAAAACATCAGTATATGATCATTCCAACTAGTGTAGTAAATCCCAACTACATAATATTTACTCCTCTGATCCTTAATATAAGATATATTAATATAATTTGATTAGATTAAAGAAGTTAATTGAGTTGGTTATATAACATGCATTTTCTAAAACACCCTAGTCATCTTCTTTAATTCTCCCATTCCCTCTCCTCAACTATTGTCAAGGGAGAATTAATAGGGGCAAATTAGAAAAAAATTGATAAATATAAAAATCATGTCTTATATTTAGAACCAAGATCAACTCTCTAAAATTATCTTATATTAAAGATTGGAGGAGTATTTAACATCGAAACCTTCTACATCGTAAATGGCTCATAGTGCCTTACTGTTCTATGGCATGAAAAATAAATAAGCACTGGCACACGAAAAAAGAAGAAAACACTTGCACAAAAAGATGCAAGTGTTAAATTTTCTCCTTTTCTTCTCCTCGTTCCATCTTCACCTTTGAATTTAAAATTGGACCCTTGAGATTTAATATATTATAAAATTACATACAAAAAGAACTGTTAAATTTTGATATGGACAGCTCACAATTGTGGACTGCCTAAAAATTAGAAAAAGAAATAATGATTTTATTAGTGCGGTGGGAATGGGCTGAGGAGAAGAAAGTGAGAAAAAGGGATAAGAAGGGCAAATTGTCCTCTGTATTAGCGTAAGGAAAGTATCAATGATCAGAAGAGAAAAGAAACTTTGTGCAGGAGAGAAGGGTATGTTTGAAATGAGCAGAATGGAAGGTAAAGAAAAAGGTTTAAATCTAACATTTCCCACTTTGAATTAGTTTGAACAGATGAAAATGGAAGAAACAAAAACATATAGAATAGATGTAACATCCCAAATTTTATTCACCAAGAATATATTGTAATTATTATATATATTCAATAAAATGGTGAATATTTAAGGCCAAAAGAATTAAATATTGAAAATTGAAGGTGGAACAGTGTTTTCAGTGAAATCGCCTACGAGGCAGTGAGATTGTCATATAGTTTTGGAAGACCAAATGATGACCAAAAATTATGAAATTTTATAGGGTGAAAGTAGACATCCTAAGCTTTAATTTGATAGGTCATATGACTCAATTGAAGCTATAGACAAAAAGATATGAATTTTTGAATTTGATCCAGAAAATCTGGAAAGTTTCTGGAGCAGAGATCAAAGATTGAAAATCTGGGAATAATATGATCATTTTCAGTAAAATTCCATATTTTTCCTTGAAACTAGACTCAATGAGGGTTCCATAGGCTTTGGAATCGCCTCGAAACGATGTCTACAAAATTAGTTATGATTTTTCAAAGTTAAGGCAGAAAATCTGCCAGAATTGGCATTATTCCGAAAATTGAAAATGAAATGTGTTAGAAATTGATTAATGAAATTAAAATGCCAAGTGTCATGAACATATAAGGAGATAAGACCCAGAAACACATAATCACAAGGGATGGCATAAGGTTGAGTGAGTTGGTAGGTTAATGTTGAGTGTAAGAATGGAAAGAAAAGCTTGAGTGTAGGAGTGGAGTACTTGGGTGGTTGGAAGAGAACACATGATTGCATGAAGAGTGTGAACATAGGAAAAGAAGCATGGACTAATGGAGAAAAGAGAGGGAGAGGGACGGATTTCTTGGAGCAAGAAAGGGAAGACATTGACTCAACTTAATGGGAATAAAGTGTAGAAATTATGAAGAAGAGAAGAGTGTGACAAGTGTCACATTAGAAGCCCTTGATCAAATCAATGACCAAGATGAAAGATGACAAGATTAGTACATATTTTCCCTTCCTCTTTCATGCACCTCACGCACAAGCCATAGAGAAAAGAGGAAAAAGTGAGATGGTGGGGTTCTTGAAGCTAAAGAGAGAGAGGAAGAAAAATCAAGGTAAGAGCTTATGTTCCAAGGTGATTTAAGCTTCTTATTTTGTGTAGTTCATTCTCTAATCTCTTATTCTTCATGGAAATCATGAATTAGCAAGCTAATCTTCAAGGTTGGGAAGAGAGAGAGGACGTTCTAGAGAGAGGAACACCAAGGATCAAGAGGTAATCTCCAAAATCTCAACTTCTTTGTGTATTGAAGTTGTTGTTGGTGATTGTTGTTTGATTTATGTGATTTTTGGTCAAGTTGTAAAATGGGAAAAGCCATAACCCTAAGGGGTTATGCTGCCCAAAATCCTTTGAATCATGATTATGAAGTGTTTAAATGAGTTAATCAAGGATTAGAAGTGGAAAAGTACAAGTTTTGGAAGCTAAAACACAAAGCTTCATTTTTCTATTTTCCCTTCAATATTTCGGCCAGACCAGAACTGGTACAAGGAGTTGGATTTTCATGAAATAAATGGTTCCATTGGACTCAGTGGGCAAAAATAGGTGGGGTTACAGTTGGGCACTTTTTCGGTAGAGGCCGAAAAAGCATAATTACGAAAACGCCACTGAAATCACTAAATAGGGGCTGTCAAGGGTATTTTCTTAATTTGACCATGAATTTGGCAATTTCGAGGCCGGAAATGGATTCCTTGGACGAAAATAAGTCAGAATAGCCTTAGTCAAAATTTTGGGAAAACGTGCCAAGGGTATGGCGGGGCCGGGCCGGGTTCCCGGGGGCATTTTTGTAAATTTTCACCATAGACTAATATAACCACAATAAACATTATGGAAGAGTCTAAAATGATACTTGGATAAGTTATGACCTATTTCTGGTACATTTAATATTTTAGGACCGATTTGGAGGCCGGATACGACACGTTCTTCGAGGCACATTTAAAAGAGGATTATAAAGCTTTGAGGTAGGGACATTATCCTTCATACACTATGCCATGAGTTATGTGATTGTGTGGATGCCATTGTTTTGTAAATGCACTTTATTAATAACATGATTTGCCTAGAGAGAGGCTGTTAGTGCCAGAGGTGCACTTACACTGGGAGTTGGCAGAAGTCCAACCGGTGTAGATTGTGGGGCTGGGCCCTACTCATGTATACATGACGATGATGTGTTTATGTTGTTCATTAATTTGTGCATACATTGGCGCATGACATATTTACTTTTCGCATTTTCTATGAACGATATTATGTCTCTACGGAGATTCTTCGGAATCTCACCCTATTTTTAAATAAACACCTCAGTGGGTACCAGTGGTCAAAGGACAAAGACGTTGACGCTGAAAAGTGAGTGGCACGTGTCTCGAGGCGAGGATATGAATGTGGTTATGCTTTAGTCTATGCCTTAGTATTTTGGATAATTTGTAAATATTAATACTTCCGCTGTATTTTCTGTTTCCGCCGACGAACAATATCGGATTTGTAAACGAACGACGTTGGGATTGTAAACGAATATTTTTATCAGTATAATTGTACTTTTCTGTATGCCCATTGAATTCCGTCTTTATTACTCTTTGATTATCGAAATGGAAACGGGGGTTGACAATAGACAGTAATAAATAAAAGAAAATCTCAGATTTGAAATCCTACATCCCTTCCCCTTCATTCCACTCAATGAAAATGTCACTCTGGTTCTACATAATCAATTAAAAGCATAAACAAGAAATATACAATGTCATGAAATTAAATTTTCAGTTTTTCTCCTTCCTCAAGTAGAATGATCCTTAACTGCCGCCCAGAAATCTCAAGCCTCTCCATTTCCTCAAAATTTCAACAACTTCTTCAGTACCTCCTCACCTCCTCTCTCCGATTCTTCTGCCACCACCGACAATGTAATATAAGTAATTTTGTGAGTTTTGAAACCCCCCCCCCCCAAAAAATTGCCCCTGTTTTAATTTATTAATAGAAGTCTTAAAAATCTAATATAGTGTTTCCCTATGCTCTTAAATATGAGAAAAGCTGAAAATTTGTTACATTTTCCGAAAAAGAATTAATGAGTCAATCATTTCTTTTAAATTTTCATAAGATAGCTAGGGGTGACTTATAATGTGGGTAAGATGCAGTATACATTTTATATTGATTGACTGGTATTAATTCGAAAACAAAGAAATTCTTTTTATGTTGCACGGGCAGATTTTTGTTTTTAAAACCTTTTGGCATAACTTTTAATAAGGTGTTTGGGATAACTTTTTGAAAGTGATTTTATATTATACAAAGTATGTTAGAAACTGGAAAATAGGAATAGAAATAGGGGAAAGGGAAAGAGAGAGAAGAGGAAGAATAGAGAAGAAGAGGAAATCTAGAAACAAAATCTGTATTTCTAGATGAATAGGAAGTTAGAAGATAAAAGAAGAGGAAAGAGGGAAGAAGAAAGAGGCTATAACCAGAATCTAGTTCTAGGAGAAAAAGAGGAGTAAAGGTTACAGCCAAAATCTGAAACTCTAGTCAAAGAGGAGAGGGAACAATTTTACTGAACAATACATTATTTGTTCATCCATATAATATTTATAGCCTAATACACTAACCGCAAATGACTACTCTTTCTTAAACTCTTTCTTAAACATACAATAAGTCAATAACTAGCATTATCTTAAAATAACTGACATGGGACATTTATGATGGCTAATACAAAATCACATAATAGACATAAAACATAATACTAATAGAGGGAGCTAGTTTTTATCAAAACAAGTATGTAAGAGAAATTTTATCTCAACTTACATAAAAGTATTTGTAAAATACTAATCTAATTTCATGTATTGCATGGAGTTTGTGGCAACCATATTGTTGATAACTTACCAATGTTGCAGCTATTTGTGAATTACACACACACTGCCTTTTGTTCTTAATATAACAATTAGACACTAATTTACATATATATTAAGAAAATCAATTAAATTAGTCTTTTTAATTATATGCATTATAACTACAACTACCCTTGATGGAACCCTCTTCATATATGCAACTAATATGGATACTTTAAAAAAAAATTATAAATTTAAAAGATAAATTAAATAGAGATCTTATATTTTAAATAAAGTGAACCTCTATCTAGTTCGAATACTTTGAACCAAAGGCAGTATTGATATTAATTTTTAAATTCGAAGCATGACTTTATTTGAATCTGCACCCTTGACTTTACATGTAATCAATCTAGTCAAACGTCTAGCTTCAACGTTTATAATAAATAGAAAAGAAAATATACATTGGATATTTATTTAGGATTTTCCTAGAATACTACAAAATAAAATAATATTTCAATTTTTTTTAAATGACCAATGCTTTCAGAAAAATCAAATATCAAAACTTAAAAAAAAAAAAAAACTGCACGACATTTCAAACCCTTCTTTCAGAGGTTGAGGAATGAAGAAAGTACAATTTCATTCATTTTGAATGCAAATTCCGATGAGGGGCAATTCATGTGGATTGTTTGGCATGGTTTTTTTAAAAAAATAAAATTATAATCTAAAAATGTATCAACAACATACTATTTTGGTCCAATTTATAAGTCATTTTTAACTAAATCTTATATATCAAGAAAATGTAACTAACTCAATGATTAGGAGGTAAATTTATAATTTTGCCCTCATTTATGAATAAATATTTTTCAATTTTTTCTTTTCTCTCTATCTTTAATAGGGGCAAAATTGTCACAATCTCATTTACTTCCCCGAAACTAGACTTATAAATAGAACTACATTTTTTTGGTAAAAAATGACTTATAAATAGAACTAGAGTAATACCCTTCTATTCTATTTTTAGGGGGAGAGAGAGAAAGCTTTTTTTAAAAAAAAATATTTATAAACCACATCATTAACTTTTTCACATAAATGCACAATTTTATGAGTAATTTATTGTGCGGACTTACTTTTAGGGTTCTAAATATGGGTAAAGTTTAAGAGAGAGTTAATGATATGTAAAGTTTTTCTTAAAATCAAACGAGTAGTTATTCTTTTGGGAAAGGCTGAATGATATTAAACTAGAAAAAATGTGTTACAAGATAGAATAAAAGAAATAAGAGGGAAAAAAAATATTGACCAAGTATCTATGAAAGTGAGGTAAAAGCTTGAAGTAAAGAGTCTATATCTTATTGCATTAAATAAGAGAAGCCGGCCGGCTTCCCATCATGCAGTTTGATGGGTAGCTAATTTCTTAAACATACCATCTAATTAAACAGAAAGACAAAGGTCTCTTTTTATTTATGTGTTCTTGATCTATTACATATTTTCTCTCACATTTCCATAACAGCACCACCAGAGGGAGATGCTAGAGTAGTAGGAGCAGTAGTAATAGATGATAACACAGCTTGGAATAAACTTGCTAGACATATTTCTTGATAGAGGAACTATAACCAGTTTGCAGATCATAGTACCTAGACCAGAGCATAACACCTCCATATTTTGGAGATCCTATCCTTTAATGGCAGGAAGGACTTTAGAGGTGAGATCAGAGACAGGGATGAAGCCACTTCCTGCAGCTTGTGTTGAAGCTGGTAGGCCCAAGAAGATCTTGTTGGCTGGCACAGTTGAGGTCCATTGGTTCCATGCATTTTGAAGATTGGTGATAGAGCCAGAAGCATATTGGCACGGTGGGTTGTTGTAGAATTGGACCCAAACATAGTCAAAAAGACCTGTCTTTATAGTGCATTTCCCATCCATGCATCAGGATATGGACACTGTGGAGCTGCTGTCAGGTACACTGTCTTGCCCTTCTTGCTATAGCCTTTTAGGTATCTAGCAAGTAACAACACTCAGAGGAGTTACTCAAACTGTAAGCAACAACAACAAGAATATGTGGTATTGAGACACTGAAAAGTGAAAACCACAACATATCACAATTTTATATATATATATATATATATTCATATCGGGTCAGATCATATCAGTTGGTTTGTTGCTTAGTCCCTTGTTCAATCCAATCTGAAGAGTCAGTCTAAGCTAGATTGATACTCTTTTTTGTATTCAGACTAGGTTGGGTTGGATTTTGTTGGATTGGGTTGTGTTATACTGGATTATTAGATTTATGCACACCCGTGTGATCTATTGAGATTTGACAAAGTTAAATGTTGGTAGTCAAGAGTCTAATACAACTTCTTTTCTTGTATGGTTTCATGATTGGTTAAGGAAGAAACATAGTCACGAAGACATAAAAAAAATGTTTTTATATAAAAAGTACTCTCTCTATGCTAAATTTAGGAGCTAATTAGAGGTTTACTTTAATCCTAAATATATGACTTCAACCCACTTTTTTCCTAAATTATCCTTATTGAACGCACATAATAAGAGGGTTTTCATCAAGGAGTAGTTCTAATGAAAATGATGATTAAAAAGGGGTATTTAAAAAAAATCAACACATTTTTTTTTAACAAATAACTAACTTAACTAATTTCTTATATCATGAACCGGAGGGAGTATCAGATAAGGATAGCACTTGAAGCTTGATTTGTGAGTACCAGACTTTAAGTTAATGTATGGTAGTACCTGGCAAGCTCATCCCAGTGCTGAGTTGTGCCTCCTTCAATGTCGAAGTCAATGCCATCAAGAACAGCAGGTCCAAGAGGGCGAGAAGAAGAAGTACCACCCAAGAAGTTATTCCACAAATAAATGGCCACTTTCTTTGCTTCTGCAGATGAACCAAGAAAGTAGCTTCCAGCACCACCTCCTAGAGACAGCAAAACCTTTATACCTTTGGCTTGACATGAACTAATATCAGAGCTCAAACCAGTACAGCCTTTAATGGAGGGATCACAGTGGCCTGCAAGGTTGATCTGAGGCTTTTGTCCTCTTCCAAATGTTGAAAGGAAAGCTAGGATCACAAACTGATAGTTTCCTGTGTTGCAAGCTTGTGCTAATGAGCCTTCAAACCCATTTTGGCCCCAGTAGATAGCTATTCCACCAGCATCAGAACCATCTGCTAGTGATGATAATATGATTAACAATGAGATTATTGGGAATAATGGCTTTATAAATGCCATTTTGAAGAAGGTGTTCGTGAGTTTCTGAACTATGAGATTTGTTTTGTTGTTTTTGGATGGTAGAGGGATGGCTTTTTATAAGGGCAACATGATGATGATGATGATAGTGAAGGAAGACACAGTAAGTTTTGGGGGACCAGTTTTGGTACTCATTATTATGGTAACATTTGCACTGTCCAAATATAACTTCAATAGTTCATATGAATTTTTCAACTTATTGTTTTTAAATGGAAAAAAATCATTTATCCAAAAAATGACAATTAAGAAATTTTCTTTATATTAGATTTTGTACACATTAATTTTTTTTTTAAAAATAAATTTAAACAATCCAAAATAATTTTATATGGTTCAGGTTTCAGTGCTCATCAGAGTTTAAAGATGATCGATCGACACTCAAAATTGGATCTTAAGTTTTGATGTGTTGGGCCTAAGTAGTGGGATCTTTTTATGGTTGACGAGGAGAGTGGAAATTTATCAATTTCACTGAGAAGACTATAGTCCATTCAATCTTGTCTTGTGCCTTTTTTTGAAAATCTTCCATTATGCCCCATTATTGCTTGATAAATTCCACCACTATGACCCAAGTAAACTGTAATTTTAATCATATCTTCTTTAATGGTGGGCGGCTGGGAGTGGAGTTGTGCAGAATTTCAAGAAATCCCATCTTGTTACTATATGATAATGGGTAGTTTCTACTCCCAATCTTGATTATAAGACCTGATTGATTTTTTTTTTTGAAGAGATTTGTAACACCCTAAATTTTATTCACCAAAAATATATTGTAATTATTTGAATAATTCAATATAATGGTGAATATTCATGAATTTGGATATTGTGAATTTTGAAACATTCATATTCATAAGGAAATGGCCAAATTAATTCAAAAATTGAATTAAATTACAAAGGGGATAGCAAAATCATAATTTTTCCAATTTAGCCCAAGATTATTTATTTTCCAATTAATTGGAGTTAATTTCAATTAATCAAGGAAAATAAAGGAAAATGCATAATGTGATTATTCTTAGTGGAATAAATCAAGAATTGAGAAATTAAGGGGGGATTATACATAAAATCAATTGTGTGAATTATGGAATTGTACAAAACAATTTTCTCTCCTCTTCCTCTCTAATTTTTGTCCAATATGAAAGAAAGAAGGGAAAAAATTAATTGATGCATGATCACATGTCATATGTAGAAGGAAATCATGACCAAGATTGAGTACACACAAAATGGAGTGGTGATGGAGTGCATGAGGATAGAAGCTTGAGTGAAGAAATAAGCAATATGATTACATGGTGGAGTGCATATTTTGATTTAGTTGGAGGAATGATGGAATACTTGAGTGATTGGAAGAGGACACACATGATGACATGTAAGAAGCTAACTTGTCTTGTAAGAGAGGATGAGAGGGACGGATTTTTGGAGGAAGAAAAGGAAGAAATTGAGTCAAATTGATGGCAAGACAATGGAGTAATTGTGAAGGGAAGGAAATGGTGACAAGTGTCACAACTTGGGCCCTTGATGGAATCAATGGTTAGAAAGGAGGAAGACCAATTTATCAAACATCAACTCCTTCCTCTTTCATGTACACTTCACGCACAAGTCATAGGAAAAAGGAAGAGAGAGTGATTTTGTGAAGTTTGAGATTAGAGAGAAGGAAGAGGAAGAGGTCAAGGTAAGAAGGTTCCTTTGGTTTTTCTTTATTATGACATTTCCTTAGATTCTTCTCTAAACTCTTGTTTCTCATGAATCTATGGTGGAGAAGAGACACTTTGAGATCAAGTAGAGAGGGAGGAGGATCCTAGATTAAGAGGAAACCAAGAAGCCAAAGAGGGTAACTTCATGATCTTACCTTCTTGAGTTGTTGTTGATAATTATTGTTGGGTTTTTATGATTTTTGAGTTGAGTTGTAAAATTAGAAAATCCATAACCCTAAGGGGATATGCTGCCCAAAATCCTTTAAATCATGATTATGAAGTGTTTAAATGGGTTAATCAAGGATTAGAAATGGAAAAGTACAAGTTTTGGGAGCTAAAACACAAAACTCCATTTTTCCAATTTTTGACCAATATTTCGGCCAGACCAGAACTGGTACAAGGAGTTGGATTTTCATGAAATAAATGGTTCCATTGGACTCAGTGGGTAAACATAGGTGGGGTTACAGTTGGGCACTTTTTCGGTAGAGGCCGAAAAAGCATAATTACGAAAACGCCACTGAAATCACTAAATATGGGCTGTCAAGGATATTTTCGTAATTTGACCTTGAATTTGGCCATTTCGAGGCCGGAAATGGATTCCTTGGGCGAAAATTAGTCAGAATAGCCTTAGTCAAAATTTTGGGAAAACGTGCCATCGGGCCGGGTACGGCGGGGCCGGACCGGGTTCCCGGGGTATTTTTGTAAATTTTCACCATAGACTAATATAACCACAATAAACACCATGGAATAGTCTAAAATGATACTTGGATAGGTTATGACCTATTTCTGGTACATTTAATATTTTAGGAACGAGTCGGACGTCGGGACAGCACGCTTTATGAGACACTATTAAATAGGGAATATCACAGCTTTGAGGTAGGGACATTATCCTTCATACACTATGCCATAAGTTATGTGATTGTGTGAATGCCAATATTTTATAAATGCACTTTATTAATAACATGATTTGCCGAGAGGCTGTTAGTGCCAGAGGTGCACTTACACTGGGAGTTGGCAGAAGTCCAACCGGTGTAGATTGTGGGGCTGGGCCCTACTCATGTATACATGACGATGATGTGTTTATATTGTTCATTAATTTGTGCATACCTTGGCGCATGACATATTTACTTTTCGCATTTTCTGTGAACGATATTATGTCTCTACGGAGATTCTTCGGAATCTCACCCTATTTTTAAATAAACACCTCAGCGGGTACCAGTGGAAAAAAGGGCAAAGACGTTGACGCCGAAAAGTGAGTGGCACGTGTCTCGAGGCGGGGATATGAACGTGTTTATGCTTTAGTCTATGCCTTAATATTTTGGATAATTTGTAAATATTAAAACTTCCGCTGTATTTTCTGTTTCCATCGACGAACAATATCAGAATTGTAAATGAACGACGTTGGGATTGTAAACGAATATTTTTATCAGTATAATTGTACTTTTCTATATGCCCATTGAATTTTGTCTTTATTACTCTTCGATTATCAAAATGGAAACGGGTGTTGACAAGATTAAGGAAGATATAAAAATTATTTTAAAGTATTTATATTTATATTTTTTTCTCCAAATTAATTTTTCTTACTTGTAAATTTATATGTAATTTAATTATACTCAACATATGACATAATTAAATAATTTATTTAGTTTCATTAATCTCTCAAAAAAGAGATTAAATAGGTCTTATATTTAATATCGGTAGGTAGGTAGTATTATTATTAGACTATATTAGATAAGATAGATATAAGTTGTGATAAAGATTGTATATTGGACTTGCACTGATCGGATAAAAATCATTAAAACTCACAAATCTTCATATGTAAAGTCGAAGTCAACTTGCGTGATGATCAAAACTACAAGACCATTGGCCAGCGCATAAATGTTGGGTTGGTGCGAATCACGATTTGTAGTTTGTCATAATGGCATATTCCCTTGTTCCCTTCTCACAAAAATCTTGTTTGATACTCCCTCTTCCCATACAAGTCATTGGTGGGTTATTAATGAATTTTTTCCCATATATTATCTTATGTATAATTTATTAAGAGAAGACTTGAAATTTAACCCTACAGTGTTTCTCTATACTCTTAAATATGAGCAAAACCAAAAAAACAAAAAATCTATTTTACAACAAAGTTAATGAGTCAATCACCTCTCTTAGATTAGGGTAAGGTAGTTAGAGGTGACTTAAAAATACGTGTCAGAAGTAATATAAATTTTTTGTTTTATATAGATTGATCGGTATTAATTTGAAAATAATGAATATCTTTTTATGTTGCACGGGCAAATTTTTTTTTAAAAGAAATGTTTTAACATAAACTTTCATTAAAATGTTTCGATTAGTTTTTTAGAAGTGATTTTATGTTATATGAAGTATGCAAGAAAATTTTATCTTACTTACATGAAAGTACTTTTAAGAAGCTAATCTAGTTTCATGAATTGCATGGAGTTTGTGGCAACCATATTGTTGATAAATTACAAATGCTTCAGCTATATACAAATTACTCACACTATCTTTTATTCTTAGTATGCTACTAAGAATTAGATAACTAGACGCAGACACTTCTCTTAATAGGGATTCAAACCTTGATTTTGAGGTGGATAATTGTGCCAAGACTTTCTCATTATATTTCATTCATTAACTTCAATCACTCACACACGGACAACCTGATGAGATGAAAGGAAAATGATATTCGAAGCATGACTTTATTTGAATCTACACCCTTGAGTTTACATGTAAGCACGAATCAATCTAGTCAATCGCCTCGCTTCAACATTTATAAATAGGAAACCCACACACACACACAGGATATTATTCAGCAGTTACCTAGAATACTACAAAATAAAATAATATTTCAATTTTTTTTTAAAAAAAAAACTGATCAATGGTTTCAGAAAAATCAAATATCAAAACTGAAAAAACAAACCTGCACATATGATGCTAGAACTGTATATGACTTGCTCATCGCCTTCGATACACATATCTTGTTCTCGGATCCTCAATAACACCTTTTCCTCCATTCACCTCTAAGTCGTGCCTGCATCAACACCACAAATTTATCGCCCAAAAAAGTCCGAATTTTTTTTCAGGAAATGAAAAACTGTATCCCATGGCCTGAAACTTTCCTTGCTTACAAGCGAAACAAAAAGAGGACATTTTACATGTTAGAACTGCTTAAAACTTGGAGAAACCATAAATCAGAAGCGAAACATTCGACAAAAGAACAAGAACAAGAACAAGCAAGCTGGCAGCTCATGAAACAGAAAAACTCAACTGGAATACAAAATCTGGGATGGTCAACTGCTCGCGAGGGACATATCTGAAGAGCTGCAGAAGCCTATCAACATGTACCACTCTCTTCCAAACCTGAAATTCACTTGTCAATTACAAAAATATATGTGGCCCTTAAAAAGGTTCAAGTTCCCCTAATAAAATGTAATTTCTAACATACCACACTGCCCACAAACAACTGAAGCGCAAAAATTGCTGCTTTTAGTCCAAAAGTTGGGTGGAGGACATATATTGCCTACATGTCAGATTAAGTGATCAGAACAAGTACTCAAAAAAGATGCAACGAAAATGGATTATCTGAGTTCATACATGCAGGTTGCGTTGGTGCTTCCGACCCAGTTTTTGTTGTAATCTCCTCATCCAACCCAGATCTGGCTGCATATTTGTTCAAAAGCAGTGCAGAAAGAAGAGAATTTTGTCAACAAACCAAAATAATAAGCGTCATGAGTAAATCTGAAGCAACCAGTGCTAGTAGTTAGTTCTACAGCGTTTCACAAAGCAACCTGCTTGTGCAAGTTATTTTAGATAGGCAATAGTATACGGCTTCTGAATTATAGGTTCAAACTCCTGAAAGTTAACACCAGATAGGCAGATATGATTTCAAATAAATTTGAAAAGTAACCAGGGAACAGGAAGGACAAAATATAAAGATCCAAATTTACGAACGTAAATGAGTTCTCACAGGAATGTTATGTGTTCTCAACGTCTAGGAGATGAGATTTTATAAAAGGAAAACTTAAGCCCAGTGGTAGTAAAAATTGCAAGCCAGCTACCGCTTGGTCCTTGGAAAAACATTTACCTTCAGAACATACACCACAAATCGCTCCATATCAAGACATCTGAGCAGAAAGTGTGCCCCCACAACAACCATTACAGGACGATCTTCACTGTCTACTCTGCCGCGGTAGCTGTAACAAATATATGAGCAATACTTGCACAATTTTCATCTCTGCAATTTCAGAGAGATTTGCAGAATTTGCTTTAGAAAGGTATCCAGAGTGAAGAGAATATTCTTCAGCAGCAGACAATGGAGGCCCACCAAGGTCACCAAATCCAAGCATTGTGGCACAATTCCACCCTCTTTGTGCTCGAGCAGTTTTCTCCCACTGCTCTTGACGTCTCTGATCAGGATCTTTAATTATGGACATGAAGGCAGGATCCAGAAACGAATCTAAATATGATGAACTTGAAGTCCTATTAAAGACACCCAGATAAGGAAAATTTATTCACCAGATTTTGAAAAATGGGTAGTTCAGTGTTCTAAGGAACAGGCATAACATGAACATGTAGAAGTTTGAAACTCATAAATTTCTTTTGATTCATTTAATTTTGGAAACAAAAAAAGCAAAGAAAAGAACATGGCAAAAAATAGTTGACTTTAGGTATATGCCAACCAATCTCAGAAATTAATGAGGAAAATATGGAAATAATATACTAAAGAGAGCATGATACGTGGAAATAAGGAAGGGGAAAACATAAATAGACAATGATTTAACAAAGGTCAATTGGGAAATGGAAGAGTCCATAATCACGATATTCCAATAACACATCAAGCAAATGAAACTATTAAGACAGGGAATCAAAATATCAATCAACTAGTGACTTATGCTTGTTTGTTTGCACCCCAAAATGTATATTTGAGGCAAGAGAAAGGATAAGAGGATCTAGAAACTGCTAAGAAAACACTACAAGATGCAGACAAACATTTTAAAGCAGAAATTACTCTCGTCACTCAGGCATGAAGACCAGACATGGTCATGAACCCCCAGGACACAAGATTCACATAAACATTCATCAGGAACACCCAACAATCACAGACCAACAGAAACCCAAAAAAAAAAAAAAAAGACTGGCTTTCAAGGGGCCAGATCATTCCTCTTCCTTTCCAGAATTCTTGTCTTTTCTCCTTTAAATATTCCTTTCCAACAGCTCCTATCATGTCCTGTAATCCCTCTTGTTACTCTTGCTTTTCTGTGTTTCTTACGTATAAGCCTCCATATTTCCTGGCGGACAAGCAGTTCCACTTTCCCATCCCCTTTTTAATAGTACAATATGTAACATTTTGAGGTTAGATGTATTAACCTTGTAAAATATTAAATATGGATGTCTATAACTTCTTAAGATGTGTTTTTTGGAGTTTTACACTTAAACCTATGTAACCCACTACATGAATGGCTTCTTGGGAATTTTACATGGTTAATACATATAACCTCAAAATGTTGCATGCTGTACAATTATCAATTATGTAGGCTTAATCTTTATTACAACTCTAGAGATAGAATTTAAGAACTGTTGGCTTATACATAGTAAGTATGTATCAAGTGATTAGAAGCATCTAAATGAATAAAATATTTATTCACTCTTTCTTTCCAATTCTTGTTGTCTCTCTTCATCCCCTCATCTTAATCACTTATATTAGGACCTGCCTGATTAAACCCCTTTTTTTTTCATTTGAAATATGTTTGATTATTTTGATAATTATATTTGTTCATTTTTATTTAACTAGTACTCCCTCTGTATTTATTATATCGTTATTTATGCTTAATACTCACAAATACATAATAATTTTACTATGAGTCTATGATTTTTGTTTATCATTTGTTGCATATAACAAATGTTTTTGTAATATTATCATTTGCTCTCCGGTTCAGGGTTTGGGGTTTGTCGCTATCCCTTCTAACACAAGTGTCTTCTCTTCAAGTTTTAGAGGGATCTAACGAGACCTTATATTACTAGATCAACTCTATGTTATTGCAGATAACAAATGTTTGTTATGTATGTTTTTAATCAGCTAATTTTGGTTTATCTTTTTCAAATTCATTTGACCTGTGATCATATAGGCTAGGAATCAACTCCTCTCAACCAACTAACATGTCACTCAAACATTGACAACAATAGTTTATTTGGTTTATCTTGTTTATTTTGTTTTGAATGATAGTTTGTTAGGTTTCAAGACATATTTGGTTTAGTTTTGGATATTTAGATGTTAATTGGGTACTTTATTTTGATAATATTTATTATTTGAATTATATATTATAAATTTCACCAGATTTATTGTTTTATTATTATCCAATTAAAAATGTGAAAAAAAAATTAAGAATTTTTAAAAGGACCAAAAAGCCCACATGCTAGCTTTAAGTCCGCCTATATGGGGTACAAACTTCGTGTTTTAAGAAAATTGGGCTTTTAAGGCCTAAGCCCATCAAAGGTCAACCCTGTAGGGTTAGGCCACCCACATTTCACCTCTATCATAAACCCAACAATACATATATACACTATAATTTTTTTTTTTATAAAAAAAGTACGGATTACCAAATGCCAACAAATTAATTATAGTAATTAATCAATGGGGGTTGGGTTTAGCAGAATAGGCTAGTCTCTCATAATATGATGAACCAAGATTCGAATCTCCATCAGGAGAGGTGCCCACATTTAGTGCTTGACAGTATGCCTAAAACAAGATTGCATTTAATAAAAAGATATCTGTGTATAACAAAAATAAAATAAAATAATGATACTTACTAAAGTCTGGCATAAAAAAGATACCAACTAAAGTATATTCCAATTGTGGTTTATGTAACATTGGACCGATACAAACGAGGAAACATGTTAATCAATTTGGAGCATCACAGATGTTGGTTAGTGGTTTAACAGAATAACGGGGAGGCCAAACAATTTATATAAATAGAGGAAAAAGTTCAAACCATAAAGATCCCATTTAGGTTATGCAAATAAAGAGACACTAATAATGGTGTTGAGAGGAGTGCTTGGAGTTGGTGTGATAATAATATCACAAGTCATTGTGTGTTTTGAGATTCAGAAATGTGTGTCGTTGCAGATTAATAGGACAAGCTTCCCAAAGGGTTTTGTTTTTGGCACGGCCTCTTCTGCCTTTCAGGTCAGAAAATACTTTTTATATTTTATGAAAAAAAATGGTTAGAAAATCCTGTTTAAAAGTCTTATTCGCCATAAGGATATGAAATTCTTCAAAATATTGGTATTTTCAACATATCAAATTCTCGTCAATTTAAATAAAAAACTTACAAATAGCAAAGTGGCTGAGAGTGAAAGAGATTTGATACTCCTTCAATTTAAATAAAGCTGTAGGTAGATAAGAAAAAATACGCTATTAAAGCTATCCTTACGTGAGCTCAACCTTCAAATTCTTATAATTTTAACTAAATTTTAATTAGCTCCCGGAATTTTTTTTTTTAACTTTTTATCACGTGCTTGTAGTTTTTTTTTTATTTTATCATGTTCCTATTTTCTTTTTCCTTTTATCAAGACTTTATAATTTTACATGATTTTTAGTCAATCCTTGTAGTTTCATGTAACTTATAAGAAAGAAAAAAATGAAAAAAAAAAAACCATAGGATCGCATTAAGAATAAGCAGAAACTATAAGGACCTAATAAAAATAAAATATATACGAACTAAAAATTAAAAGAAACTATAGGTGTTTACAAGTTAATTATTTATTTAAAAAATATTTAAATTAGTCATTTGTAAAAAATGTGTACTATTAATTTTCTTAAAGTACTCTCTTAAAGGACGATAATCCTCTTAATATTTGCAATAATCAAAGAAAACTCTTCAAATCGCTATCCTCCATATTGGAAGGGAGCAAGGAAAAAAAAAGAGAGTGCAAATATGAAGATTGAGTATATATTGAATAGTTGTACTTTGCAGTATGAAGGAGCAGTGACAGAAGATGGAAGGGGACCATCTGTGTGGGATACGTTCTCACGCGTGCCTGGTAACACCTTTTATTATTATTAATGTATAATGTATTTTTTGAAGAACACAAAGTATCTCTTTGTCCCATCTTCTGATATTTTTTAATTATACCCCATCCAGGTTTGTGCGAGATACATTTTAATTTTGAAAGGGGGTTATATCATATATGTGTTCAAAAAAGAGAGGAGATTTTTGTAATTTAAATAAAACATTGGGGTGGTTAATATATTTCACTCTATATTCAATGAACAGTTTTAACCTACAACTCTAAAAAAAATTGAGTCAATTAAGACATCAAATGGTCAATGATTTTAGAAATTCCTTCTTCACTTTTGGTTGCTTTAATTCCATTGTAGGGAAGATAGTGGATGGCAGCAATGCTGACGTGGCGGTGGATCAATATCACAGATATGAGGTAAGTAATGTTGCTGCAAACTTAACATTTCCAAATTAAATCACTTTCTCCAACAATGAATAATGAACTGTTTTGCAAGCAGGAAGACATACAACTCATGAAGGACATGGGAATGGATGCTTGTAGATTTTCCATTTCTTGGTCAAGGATTTTCCCCAGTAAGCTTTTTTGTTTTTTTTTTTGGTTTCCAACTTTTCCCCTAACTTCAAACATACTATGCATTAGCCAAATGCAATAAAATTGAGGTTGAAGTGATCATCATTTAGGTTTATTATATGAAGTCACAGATTAAATGCCAAAAAGCCATGATTATCCCAAATTGCCTTGAACTTAAGATCAAGCAAATATATAGGCTTTGATAGAAGTAATTGATGAACTGTTCTGATCATGCAGTTTCATGTGGCAGATGGATCTGGGGAAATCAATCAGGCTGGAATTGATCATTACAATAAACTCATCAATGCTTTACTGGCCCAAGGTAACCCTTACTTCTTTAATTTTAAAGCATTTAATTATTACCAAAAGCTTTGTAGTTTAGTGGTATGAGAGCTCAGGTCGTTAATGTTTGCCCCTTTAATTAAAAAAAAAACATGTAATTAAATAGGGTATTTTTGGAAAACCGATGCACATTTATTGCAAATAACTTTCTAGCTCTTATGTTAGGGTCTAGAGGGAGTAGTATTAATTTATCACTATCAGAATGTTGTTCCTAATAAACAGTCTTCATCATCTTCATTGCCTCTGATTTTGCACCATGCACAAAAAATAAAACTTGCAGGAGTTGAACCATATGTCACCCTCTACCACTGGGACTTACCTCAAGACTTGGAAGACAAGTATAAAGGATGGCTTAGCCCTACAATCATGTAAGTACCAAATTAGCTTTCAACCCTTTTAACTTGATTGCTTTTCACAGTATTATTATTACAACTGAACTACCTTTTGTGTCACTGCAGAAAGGACTTTGCAAGTTATGCAGAGATTTGTTTTCAGAAATTTGGAGACAGAGTGAAGCACTGGATCACTTTTAATGAGCCTCATAATGTTGCCCTAATGGGATATGATTTAGGTGTTGATGCACCTGGACGATGCTCCATTGGCTTTCACCTTTTTTGCAAGGAGGGCAACTCTGCTACTGAGCCTTATATTGTTGCTCACAATATACTTCTCTCCCATGCAATAGTGGCTGATATTTACAGGAAAAAGTACAAGGTATGTTTCTTTAGCTCCATGAATTATTTCTAGAAACAAATGAGGGGACTGTATGAGTTTGAACTAATTGAAAACAATACAACTCAAGCCAATGACTTGTACATATACAAGCAAGGCAAGTGCATGAGGCTCCTATCAGGTAGGGTCTGAGGAAAGATAGATGTACGCAGTCTTATCCCACAAGTAGAGAGGTTGTTTCTACGATTTGAACCCGTAACCTTCAAGTCACGGCGGAAATAAATTATCATCATTTGCAAGAGTCTTTTGAGAAACAATTAAACAAGTATATGACAGAAATTTATCAGCATATAGTTATAACAATTAACAAGAGACACTGCAATTATTTTCAGAACCAAATGAGGGGCCTGTGTGAGTTTGAACTTTTGGGATTGTTGAGATTTACAGGAAGTAACTGTACTATGTTAGACACTTAAGATATGAAACAGCTTCATTTTATGTAATATAGAATTGTTAAAATGACAATACACTGAGTAGTTTTGTTCTTGTTCAGCATATAGTAGGAGGATCAATAGGGATATCTTTGGATGTGATTTGGCTTGAGTCAGCAACAAACTCTAAAGAGGACATTGCAGCAACTCAGAGAGGCCTAGACTTTCAGTTTGGCTGGAAAGGATATGATAAGTTGTTTATGTTATCAAATTAAAAAAATGATGATAAGTTGTTCAATTTTCTATTACAGGTTTATGGATCCTTTGTTCTTTGGAGATTATCCAAGTTCAATGAGAAGTATAGTAGGAAGCAGGCTGCCTAAATTTTCAAAATATCAGGCCAATCTTCTTAAGGGTTCATTAGATTTTGTGGGTATCAATCATTATACCACTTATTATGCAATGTATAGTCCCAATATTACCAATTCCCTTCATGACTCTATTTCAGACTCTGATGCTCTCACCCTTCGTAAGTTAACTCACCTAACCTTCATTGGTGAATTTTTACAATTTAGAGCTTCAAATTGAACGGTTTTGTTTGTGCATATTGCTTTCAGCATTCAATCTCAGCGGCAACATAGTTATTGGAGACAGGGTAAGTCCTTGAAAAGTGAACCATCTTTTTCCCTATATATTTTATATATCTATATATCTGATGCTATTCTCCCTCTAGTCCCTATTATAACGTATCTCTAACAATCTCACTAAAACCAAAGAGAGGTGCTTAATTCATTGAATTTGTCTGAAAATGTATTTTCTATTTTGCCCATTTTTAAATAAAAATTTTCCAATTTTGTATTACATTCTTTCTCATTGTTAATGACCTTAAATAGGGATGATATTGGAAAAACTTAAGTAATACCTCATCAAGTGACTTATAATAAGAACCATCCATCTCTTTTAGAAGGCGTATTACAATAAGGATCAGAAGAATTGACAAACTTCTACTGCTATCAAGCATAGAAAAATTGAAAAGTAAAGAAGAGTGTGCTTAAGTTTCAGTCTCTGTTATTGTCTTTTTTAATTAGTCATGACTTTGAGATGTGCAAATGTTGACTTGCAGGCAAATTCTTTTTGGCTGTATATAGTGCCACAAGGGATGAGAAGTGTAATGAATTACATCAGAGAAAAGTATGGAAATCCTCTGGTCATTATCACTGAAAATGGTAAATCTTTCAACTGACAAAAATTTTTCTAAGCCACTAAATTATGTCTAAATCAAGTAACATTACTCAGTGCAACTATAGGCATTTTTATGTTTCATAGTTGGTTAAAAAACATATACTACCTCCAGTTATAAATATAGGACAAAGTTTGTAGTGCAATTTACACTACAAACTTTGTCCTATATTTAGGACCGGAGGGAGTATTATTCTACTACTGTTGTTCACTTAGCCCATCATCACTTTCAGATTCATTAATCCACATGGAATACAATTCCACTCTTGTAAATATCTCTCTTTCACTCTCATGGTTTCTTTTTTTATAAATAGGGATGGATGATCCAAATGATCCACTTAAACCCATAAAGGAAGCTCTGAAGGATGAGAAAAGGATCAAATATCACAATGATTATTTATCTAACTTACTAGCTTCCATCAAGTAAGTAGTAATCATCATCTGCAACTTAAACTGCACAATTATTATCAATCTTTTACATAAAGCAAATAATGAAGTTTTCTGATATACGTGGCTGATGATAATGCAGTGAAGATGGTTGTAACGTAAAAGGGTATTTTGTTTGGTCACTTTTGGATAACTGGGAGTGGTCAGCTGGATACACTTCTAGATTTGGTTTCTATTTTGTTGATTACAATGACAACTTGAGGAGATACCCCAAAAACTCTGTCCTTTGGTTCAAGAACTTCTTGAAATCATCAACTCAGTAAAATGACATCATTCATATTGGATAAGAATGTAGTAATATTTTAATTTTGGTTATAGAAGAATGTAGCAATAATTTAATAATAAATGAATCTGTCAGGGCTTTATATATTTCCTCCTTGGTTTCTGATATGATGATAAGAGACTGATTCAAGATTATCTTTTGAGCATCCTAACATATATATATATATATATATATATATATGATGGTTTTCTGAAACATCCTCATTTTTTTTAATTTTCATAATGTAATGATAAAATAAAATAAATTAATTAATATATATATATATATATTAAAAAAAAAAGGGGAGGGGGTACAAACCACCGAAAGTATTCGGTGGTGGAGAAGGAAAGAATAGGAAAGAAAAGATGATGATTGGTTTTTAAAAAATTAATTAATTAATTAAAAAATAAAAGTGGCGCCAGGTTTGGCGCCACATGAATGAGGAGGGGTATTATAAATACCCCCCTCAATCAACACTTCACGCCTGGCGTGAAGTCTTGCGGGAGGAGTAGTGTGCGGTTTTGGCAGGAGTAATTTTAGTTCTTCAGAGATCAATAAGGTACTCAAATTTTCTTTTGTTCACAAAACTCTTTTTATGAAAAATATTCTAAATAATTTTATCTTTCTTATGATAGTGATTTCTTACTGATTAGAGAATAATCTAGAATTAGAATTTTGGGCAAAAGATGGATAAAATGAGTATAAATACTCTCAATGCCTTTATTTTAAATTGTTATGTGTAATCTCCATAAAATCACATACAAGATACCGAAAAATCCCTCCAAGATCATATTTAGATTTTTTTTCCCCATTTTATATCAGCAATTCAGCAGTTAGGAAATCAGTTTCAGTGTAGGGAGACGGTGATTTTCGTAGTTTTAGACTAAACTGGCATTTTAAAACTTCAGGGTCATTTGTTGTAAATTCTGCTGATATATATTCCTCAGTGGACGGTGATTTTCGGATTTGTAGATTAAACTGTCATTTTAAAACTTCAGGGTAATTTTCTGTAATTTCTGCTGATATATTCCATAGTGAAAGACGGTAGTTTCGGATTTTTGGATCAAACTGGAGTTTTGAAAATTCGGGGTAATTTTATGTAATTGCTGCGGATATGGTTTCACTGAAAGTAGAGGATAATATTACAGAAAAATGCCCCAAATTTCTGTCAAAATTACCATTACCCACATACAGAATTTCATTTTCTTCTTTAGTCCTTATGCTTCTTTACTTTTTGGTCCTTTATATCCAATTTTCCATATAATTCAAATAAATTGTTTGTAATATATTTATTCAAAAATTCAAATTTTAAAGAGCAAGACTATAGGAATGTAGAGGTTGATTAATAGTGAATTTTAATATGTTTAGATTTTTTTTAGATGAAGTTTTATAAATTAGTATTTTAGATCTTAAACTTAAAATTTGGGGATTTTCATGTATTGGAATGAAATTAACAATAATCAATTATTTGAATAGGTTATTTGAATTAAGAAAAATATTTAAATCTTATAATTAGAATTTTAGGAGTAATTAATTCAAAATTTAGAAATTTTAGAATTTAGTTAAATTAATTAATTTTTCCAATAACTCAAGGAGTTATTAATGTATAATAAATTAATTGTTGTAGATTGATTTTTGGCGTGTATTTGAGCTCTTGGATTAGGAGCTTGTGGTTATAATTTTGCTTTGGCGAGAGGTAACCACTTTCCTCTTGTTATGCATATTTGTATGATGTTTGTGAGTGATTTTTAATTACATATAATTATAAATTTGGCTATTGATATATGATGTGGACTTTGAAAATATGTTATTAATGAAATAGTCTTGTGGGACTTATTTTCGCTGAGAAAATGAGTAGTGATATTTTATTATATGAATTGATATTTATTTATGAGATTGAAAATATCCTTTTAATAATGATTTGTTATAATCACACATATGAATATGAGAGGGGATGGTGGATGTTGATTTGACGGGTTGTTACTTAAAGAGGAAATAAGGGGGTGAATTTTTGTACAAAAAGAGGTAATAAGGTGGTGGACTTCCAGGTGTACACTGGTTAGTCCCTTCGCCCAATTGTGTTCAGTAGGGCCTTGACACCCCACTAATATAATTAGAGGGGGAACCCATGGTCCGGTCTCGTGCTCTGTGGATTTTGGCCGGTTCATATCACTTGATTGGTGAGCTTGTTAAGTTAAACTACCAGTTATATGGGTCAGTGCTAGCCCATGGGTTCAGTCAGAGGAAATAAGGCAGGAGAGGAAATAAGGGAGGACAAAGAATAAATTATTGTATACTGATTCTTATATTCTTGTGATAAATATGAGAACGAGATTATGATATGGTAAATTAATGTGTATATATATACATGTGGACATGTGACATTTTAATAATGATATGATTTTAATAACTATCATACTTGGCGCCTCATGGGCACTTACTCTTATGCCCAATGATATGGATTGTTGGTTGCTGAGGCTTTTGTCTCACCCCGTTGATTTAACATTTTTTCAGGTGATAGTTGTTGTGCGGGTCCATCAGGAAAGACTCCGGAAGCTTAAACTACTTCTGCTAAAAGTAGTGCTTCTATCTTTATAATATATGTTGGATTATTGTATATTGCCACGTTAGGGCTCATTTTGCATACTCTGATTTATTTTGGAGATTTGATATTTTAACTATATATTTTTAATTACTCTTGATGAGGTTGGATGGCTTGCGGGCCTTATGATGTGGTTTAAATTGCTGGAACCATAATTTAGTTTGATATGGATATTTTAATATATGATGAGATATTATTTAGTTAAAGAGTTTTTAAATAGTTAGTTGAATTCTTTTCTACCATGGTAATCTTTTGAAAGATGATTTGAAATCTTTTTATTACCATGGTAGAGGTTGTAAATGATTATAATAATGTATAAAAAAAATGATTTTATCAAGTCCATAGTTAATTATTGTGTATAAGGAAAGGATTTTACATTTTCTATTGGTGATTTTGCTCATGATATCTATTTAATGGGAGGTATCTATCCACAAAGGAGAAGCCACCTACCTTGCTTGCTTGATGATCAAGGGAAGATATAAACAAGGTAGTTTCTCTCCGGTTCATAATATAAGTCACTTTAACCAATTTATGTATTATAATAAAGAAATGGTAGTTAATTTATTAAATTTATCCTAAATTGAAGAAAATTTACAACTTTACCCACATTACAAGGGCAAAATTAACAAAAAAGTATTAAGTGCTCTATAAGTACTTATATTATGGACCAAACCCTTCTTCTAGAAGTGACTTATATTAAGGATTGGAGGGAGTACATAAAAACAAACCTATCAATGAACCAATCAAAGTAATAGTTCAAGAGTTCACCATTCAAATTGATCAAGATCAAACCTAATGTCAGACCGGTCATGATTAAAATAATATATTTAATTAAAATTAAGTACGTAAAAATATTGATATACAACTCTAAAAAAAGTAATATATAAATATAAAAGGCATTAATCCATAAGTAAGTAAAATATTCATGTAGATAAACTGCACATAATCCAACAAAATAGAGTTGCTAAAGCACAAATATGATGGATTACTAGTTTTTAACTCAAAATTATGTCATTTCAGGTTTTATGAAACGGATAAAACACTAAATCCATCCTAATTAACCCGTCCAAAACTTTTAACCAAACCGACTAAGAAATTGATTTACTAGTCTGACTGGCTAAATCAGGTTGGGTTTTCATTCCACGGTAAGAAACGAACACAAACTCGCACAAAAGGTGGCAACCATTTAAGGAAAATGTCCTTCAAATTGATGTCAAGGTATGATAAGAATGGGGCCGACCACTAGTCACTCACAACACTAGAAAGCTCCTTTCAAATTTCTGAAACGCTATCATTCGTTCTTTGATATTGGTTATCATGTCCATCACACTAGCTAGCTTATTTATATAAATATGGCAACATGTGATTGGTTTTTAACATGTGATTTGGCAACATATGATCTTGGTGGTTTCACAGGAATGATTAATTAAAAACAAAAGAATTAATGCGCGTATAGGATTTCTTGCGTAATTAAATAACTCCACTATTCTAACCTTAAACATATGTATTCAGAATAGTAATACTTTCTATCTGCATTAAATATTTTTCTATTTGAGGCATTCTCCAGTTCCTTGTTGCCAAGTTGGCACGTTTGAATTTGCAGAGATATACGTAATAATGAGTAGTTCAACAGGACTCTGCTGTATATATTTAATGAGGATGGCAAGAGCCAATCAAATAAGAACAAATTTCAGATAATTATATAAATACGTATAGAGAGATGAGGGGGAGAGGAGGAAAGTTCTTACAAGATGCCAAAATTGGCATAGAAGATGAGTAGGATAGATAGGAGCAAAAGCAACAGAGATTTATTTATTTCTTTATTTATCATGGGTCTTTGCAATATAATTAGGATTGATATATTAATTTAGTTTTCATAGTTAAACATTTAAAATGAGAACTAAATATTAAGAATCGCTTTGTGTGTTCCACCCCCATAGTTGAAAATGATTTTCATTTTCCTTTTTTTGGCTTGTTTAGGATCAAACCCATACTTTAAGATTAAAGGAAAAATTAATCTTTTAATTAGCCTTTTATAGTTTTGACTTAATTATATAACTTAATTTCTATAATTTTGACTTAGTTGATACTCGATTCATAAACTTTAATTCTGTGCAACTTAATTCCTATAATTTTAACCATTCGAAACTTTAGTCTCCAAGTTTAATTTCATGAAATTAAATATATGTGTGTGTATAATATTTTATTTTTTAAGAACTTTAGTACTAATATTTTAAATAGTTAGACAAATATTTTGTTGCACTAACATTTTAAAATTTTGAAAAGCCACAGAGATTAATTTATTTCTTTATTTATCTTGTGGATGTTTGAAATATGTCGTCAAAATCCATAAAGAAACAATAAAATATTCAATTTGAGCTGGGTCTGACAACATTATTCTTAAGAAATATTCCACGTTTTTCTTAATAAAATAGGAAGCCACACTCTAAAATCAAAGAAACCCTTCTTACAAGAACATAAGGTTTATTCTTTTCTTCTTCATAAAATGGAGTACTGGTGATGAATATTTATAATTGTATACCTTTTAAAACAACATACCTCTTCTATTAAAAAGTTATAATTATGTTATTCGATTCATCAACCCTACATATATTGATTCATGGATAATATGAATTCTTTAATTTATAAGGATATATTTTTTTAAATACATCTCTTTATTTTAAAAAATTTCAATAACATTAATTACTGTTTTACACAAAACTACATCAACATATAGATTAAAGTTTTCCCAAAAGTGTTTTTGGATGTGATTCTGAGGAAGATCTGATGCACTTATTGAGGGATTATGTCAGTGCAAGAGAGAGGTGGATATCCTTAGTTGATCCTCTTTTCTGGGAGCAATTTTCTAATCTACAGGGCAGAGAATGGATCAACTGGAATCTCAGGAAGGAAGCAGGAAGGAATTTCACTCATAAAGTTAGCTGGCCAATTTTGTTCGGGTATGTTTGCTGGGACATCTGGGTAGCTCGTTGCTCGAAGCTGTTTGGAAATGATCAAGAGATGGGACAACTCAATAGAAATTCTAGTTTGTTCCGGGCTGCTTGGGATCAGGATTTAACCCAAAATTGTCGGTTCTACAAGGGAAATATAGTCCAAAATGAAGTGGGTATGGGAGGGAGACCGGGTTTTGCTACTTTGGAGACAGATGGCTCGATCCTGGAATCCGGTATGACAGGGTGCGCGGGAGCTATAAAGGATGAAGACGGAAGCTGGATTTGTGGGTATATTAATCGGCTTGTCCAAGTGCCCCCGGTGGTAGCAGAGATCATCGCAATTATTCAAGGCCTTCAGATCTGCTGGACAAAGAATCTGAGGAATATCATGGTCTTTACGGATTGTCTGGAGGCGATCAACTTAATTTCTCGAGGTTATCCAAACGGTCACCCTTTTGGGGATGTGATTGAGGATGCAAGAAATGCAAGAAACTGGATGTCGAAGGACTGACAAGTTCTTATTAGCCATGTGCCTAGGGAGAATAATACTCTTGCTGATTATTTAGCGGGTCTAGCTCATAGTATGACTGGGAATTTTGTTATTCTTGATCAATCACCACCTTCTTTGGGGGAGCGGCGGATGATCATGGATGATGCTTTCTTATTGAGTTTTCCTTAGGGGAACGAGGTTTCGTGTTGTAACCTATCATTGGTTATTGTATTCCAGCTTTTATTCAAAAAAAAAAAAAAGTTTTCCCAAAAGTTAAAAAGCAAATTTGAGCGTGTTTGGTTGCGGCCAAATATGAACAAGCATCTCTTCAGAGCTTGATCCCCCACCCCACCACCACTGCCTCTTATACGGCGCCAGAATACACATATACATTATTATCTCTCTCTCTCTCTCTCTCTCTCTCACACACACACACACACACACACACATATATTTTCTTTCACTTTATATCATCTCTTTTTCATATCCCATTTCACATTGCCTCTCTCTCTCTCTCTCTCTCTGTGTCGATATTAGATATATACACCTTTTGAGAATCCCACAATCAACTCTATCCCAGAACTAGTCATCTCTCTCTCTCTCTCTCTCTCTCTCTCTCTCTCTCTCTCTCTCTCTCTCTCTCTCTCTGAGGAAGAAGACGAAGGCATGGTTGTGATGAGAAAGGGCATTATTATAGGGTTGACAATAGCGATAATGGTGGTTGCAACATGTGAGATTGATAAGTGCATGTCAGATTCATCAAACAACAACACAACAATCAACAGAGGAAGCTTCCCACAGGGTTTTGTTTTCGGCACTGCCTCTTCTGCTTTCCAGGTAACATTCCTGCCGTTTACTCTTGGAATCTTCCATTAACAAAACCCAGTAATTAATATTCTTGTTTCGTTTATCAAACAACTCAAAATCCATTCTTTAACCAAGAATATTAATGGGGTGGTTTTGATTTGAGATTTTGCGGGGTCCGTGATTAATGGTGTGAAGAGGCAGATCCTCGATCTCCTCTTCAAGTTGAGTGTGTGTGTGGGGGGGGGGGGGGGGATAATAAGCGAGCAAAACGACAGGAAACTACAAGTTGAAGAGCCTAATTAATGCTCTGAGCGCGTTTTTACAGTTAATGAATCAGTGTGAGGAACAGGCACGTTAGAAGAGTCAGAATGTCGTTTAGTTTTTTGAAGGGTTAACAGTTCCTGGTGTTTTCAACTTTTAAATAATTGGTTTTAGTGCTATTTTGGAATATCTTATTTTTAGGTAATAAGTGCTTATAAATCGTGATTCACGATATATGAGGTAAGTATTTAAGAGGAATTTTATCTCGACTTACATAATAAGTGACTTATTGTCTAAAATGATACCAAACATAGGCTTAATTTCTTTAGAGACAAAATGGTCTAAATTCTTATTGAATAAGAGATTAATGTTTTAAATGAAATAAATCTTCAGAGATTAGAATTTAATATTTGAAACTCAAGAGAATTAAAACTATAATGAAACAAATTTGAAAGATAAAGATTATATTAATCATATTTAATTAAATTAATTATGTGAATGTGATGAAATCGGGATTAGGGGTGAGCAATCGGTTATTCGGTACGGTTTTTGGTTAAAAACGAAATAACCGAATAACCGAATAATATGGTTTATAGAAACCGAACCGAAAACCAAAATTTAAGGAAAATAACTGAACCAAATTAACTGATTTATTTTGTTTCAATTTCGGTTAAACCGAATTAATCAATGAAATGCTTCCTTTTAGGTTGTAGGGCTTAAAATATATTGGGCCGGGTTTAGAAATATAGTTTGAGCTTTAGTTTCATATAATATATTATACATATATAAAAATATTAAATATATTTCGGTTTTTCGGTTAAAAATCAAAATTTATTCTTCTAACCGAACCGAAAACCGAAATTTAAGGGAAATGAGAACCGCACTGAAACCGAAAAACTGAAATAACCGAACTAAAAAACCAAAAATACATTTCGGTTCGGTGATCGGTTATTGTTCGGTTTTGCTCAGCTTTCTGAAATTTTCTATTCTTCAGGGGTATTTCCGTGAGAGAGTATATATTCTGTTATGTCGTGGCGGAATGCCGGTCACGACATTCGCTCCGCTAGATCCGACACAGGCGGGCCGCGTGCACCATCGCAGTATCTCTATTTTCTTGATATGCAAGTGTTTTTCCCTTTTTTCTAAAACAATAAATTCTATCTTGAATATTAGCAATTGGAAATTTATAATTATATTTCATATATTTAATTTCAGAACGCATGAGTCAATGAACTAATGATGACTGTTAAAATAAGTATAAACAATGCAATTTTTTTTGGATCTTATAAAAATTAAACAATCCATTTCTTTATTCTTTTGATCATATAAATATTGTAATTTTGAAAATATCGAAAATGTTTTCATATTTCTGTACCTATCACAAACATACAGGAGTAAAGAGAGAAATTTCCTTTTACTCCCTTCATCTCTCTCCCATTTTTTGAATGGGTTTGTTCTTAAGCGTAAGTTTTCTTTACAGTTTGTCTCAATAATAAATATATTTTTATTATTTTTTTCTTTAATTAATTATTATACTAGATATATTCCCTTCCATCCCTTTCTCATTATTATTCTCTCTCATCTATTCATAAATAAGGGTATTTTTAGAAAAAAAATTAAATTTCCTACATAATTATTACATTACACTACTTTTAATTATTTTTTAGAATATCACATTTTATCGAGAGACTCTTATATATATAGGGACGGAGGGAATAATAATTAATGTGGTTGCAATAAGTAATTTTGATTACTATTTTATTATTCTGTTTTGGAGTATATGGACATTGGGTGGTGGTTGGTTGGCTGAAAAGTGAAAACAAAAGGCCCATTTGGTGATGTGCTGGATCTGCTCTGTCCAAATGTTTTGGATCTAAGAAGCTTCTCGGATGTTGAGATAAAAAAAAAAATTGAAGAAAAAGAAAAAGAAGAAAAGGTTAAAAAAGAAAGAAAAAGGCTTCTGGGATGAACGCAATTATTCCTTTTAAAAATATAATATTATATTATAGACATTCAAAGGGAAGCTTTTTTATTTTAATTTAATTCAATTTCCGCCACATTAAAAAAAAGACTAAAAATTGAATGTAAATAAAAGTCCAAACTTTGGATGCTTTGAGGGATGAAGCAATCAATATTCTTTAGAGACGATCATAATTATAGAATAAAGTTAGTTAACTATCAGCAAATAATTATAGAATAAAGCGAACTACATCATGATTCTTTAGAAATGGAAGTTGACATTTTAAAACTTTATGCAACATTCTAATTTTGCTTTTCATTAAATCTTATGTTCTTAATGATGAAGTGACTTGTTAAGTTATTAGAATTAAAAATCATACTAATACCTATAAAAAAAATTAATGAGAACTACCATAATTGAAGAAGGGGCATGATTGAGAAAAAAATTACAAACTCAACATCTTTGTCTTATATTTTAAACCAAGGTACTTTGCCATTAAACCAGGATGATTGAAGGAATTAATGCTTGACTATTATTCTTAAAATAAATATTTATTGAAATTAGAGTGTTGTGTGAGGGGCATTAGTGTGATTTTCTAAAACCTTTTATACATATATTGGTTATGAGTGATAGGAAGCTTACTTATTGTAGGTTTGTGTACTTGTGATTTGATTAATGTATATTATTACAACAACATTATGGTTTGTCCAATGAATTAGGACTGAATGAATTAATATCCTTTGACTTGCTGGTTGCAGTATGAAGGTGCTGTGAAAGAAGATGGCAGGGGCCCATCAATATGGGATACTTTTTCACATACTTTTGGTGAGAAATTGTTATATTTTTTTGGGGTTTAATTTGGTGGTTAAATTATTTCACTTGTATACCTTTATTTCTTAGCAATTAATAAATATAGGTATTCACAAAATATAAAAAACTCAGTTGTACAAAGATATTCTCACCAATAAAATTTTCAATGGGTAAATTTTCAGTTGGGGACTTTATTTCCAATTTTTTCTATTTTTGATCCTCTAAAATAACTTTACCATCTTGTGAGAAGAAACAGACACATAATGATGAGTCTTATTTTTATGAGACCTCCTTCTTTTGTTTTGTTTTGTTTTTTTTTTTTGTGTGTGTGTGTGTGTGTGTTTTTTATGAGACCTTCATGTCTGAAGAGGAGCTACTACTCCCTTCGGACCTATAACTTAGTTATCTAGTGGAACAAATTGACGATCCTATATACAAGTTACTTTGTAAAAAATGTGGAGCATTAACTAGTTTTTTTTTTTAATCTTTCAAAAAATGACTCTAGTTCATAACTTGCATTTAAAAGATACTGCTTGCTTTTGCATTGTGTTGCAGGGAAGGTAATAGATTTCAGCAATGCTGATGTAGCTACGGATCAATACCACCGTTATGAAGTAAGTGTAATTAATTAATTGCTGACTCATTCATTTTCTCTGTTCAGAATAAGCATAACAACACAGTTAAAAAGCATGCTCATAAGGTGTTTGTCAAAATGCACTTGTTATGTTAGACCCAACTTCTTTAAATATTACTGTATTATTTTAAGGGATTGTTCTTTTGTCAATGATTTTTAAGACTGAGGTCGTGTAAAGCACATATTTTGGTGAACTTGAGATTCTCATGAAAAGCTATTAATAATGCAGCTCAAAGATAGATAGATTCATTATCATTCTCTTAATTAAGCCTTTGGTGAGAGTTAGTATTTCGTTGCTGATAATCTCAACTTCCTTTGCGAGCAGGAAGATGTGCAGCTTATGAAGGATATGGGAATGGACGCCTACAGGTTTTCCATTTCTTGGACTCGAATTTTTCCCAGTAAGCTTCCTTTTGGAGACTTGAAACTCGGGTTGAGACATATAAGATCACTCAAATCAAATCTTAATTAACAAGAATTTTAACTAAAAACATAGTCTTAGCTTTCCATATTTTCTGCAAAAGTACACCACGAAATGTGCTGAAATAATGGAGTTTCAATTGTTTAGATGGAACTGGGCAAATCAATCAAGCAGGAGTTGATCATTACAATAAGCTCATCAATGCTCTACTGGCCAAAGGTGATTCATTCTTCTTCACCATATATATGCCTGTCCAATTGGTAGAATTTAGTAGTTCAATACAAACTCTTCCATCTTCACCAGATAAGTAGGCTATGAGATAAGATGTGCTTCTCCTGTCCTACAATGCAGTACCCACATTTGCACTACAAACTAAGTCCTACGTTTAGGAACAGAGGCATTAGCTTCTAATGCTTCTCATTTCATGCATGGTTGATCGTACAATTACAGGCATTGAACCATATGTGACCATCTATCACTGGGATCTTCCACAAGCCTTAGAAGACGAGTACAATGGATGGCTTAGCCCTCAAATCATGTAGAACTTGTTATTTATCTTCTCAACTTAACTTGGGATTTCACTTTATTCTCATTTTCTGGAAAATAATAATATATGAACACTCCAACATTTTTTTATGCTGCAGAAAGGACTTTGCAACTTATGCTGAGACATGTTTTCAGAAATTTGGGGACAGAGTGAAGCACTGGATGACATTCAATGAGCCCCATACATTTACTACGCAAGGATTTGAGGCTGGTCTCCAAGCTCCTGGACGCTGCTCTATTCTCCTTCACCTATTTTGCAGGGCTGGAAACTCAGCAACCGAACCTTACATTGTTGCTCACAACGTCCTTCGCGCTCACGCGACAGTAGCAGATATTTATAGGAAAAAATACAAGGTAAAGTCATGAATATTCATGTTATTATCATCATCTTTTAAAGGCAAGAACAAAGTGTAGATCTTTATATTATGTTCTCTTTGGGCAATTATGTCCAGCTTATTGAAAAGCCATACACACACACATACTGAGTGGTTTGGTTATTCTACAGAGTACACAAGGTGGATCAATTGGGATAGCATTTGATGTCATTTGGTATGTTCCAGCAACAAACTCCAAAGAGGACATTGAAGCAACTCAAAGAGCTCAAGATTTTCAACTTGGCTGGTAAGTGATGAACCAAATTCTTGAAAAGAAGGAAATAAGTGAATGATTACTGAACCTTATTTATATGTAACAACAAAAAAGGTTAAACTAAATTTTGTTTTGGAATCCTTCGTGACAGGTTTCTCGATCCTCTGATGTTTGGAGATTATCCAAGCTCAATGAGAAGTAGAGTAGGAAGCAGGCTGCCAAAGTTTACTCAATCTGAGTCTGCTCTTCTCAAGGGTTCATTAGATTTTGTGGGAATTAATCATTACACTACGTTTATTGCAAGAAACAATGCTACTCATTTAATTGGATTCCTGCTCAATGACACCGTTGCTGATTCTGGAGCCATCACCTTACGTAAGTCCAAGGCTTAACCTTTATATTAAGAGACCATATTACTCTATCAGAGAGTTTCTTCTTTCTACAACTACTAAGTTGCTTGCTGTATCATCCTCTTTGTTTTCAGCATTCAATGGAACCTAGCCTATTGGAGAAAGGGTAAGTCCTTTAAAGTGAAGTACTCATTTTTTCTTCTTATTTAGACCCCTAAAGAGAGCCATGTCCTTGCTATTCACAATTTTCCTTCATTAACAGATATGAATTGAATCCCCTTTTAGTGATGATAGTAATTTGTGAATTCTGACATGCAGGCGAATTCTATATGGTTATATATAGTGCCACAAGGAATGAGAAGCTTAATGAATTACATCAAACAAAAGTATGGGAACCCACCTATGCTCATCACTGAAAACGGTAATCTCTCAACACTAAACAAAAAATTGCAGAAACTCCCATATCTCCCTTATGAATAACAACTGGGAGTTAAATCTCCCTCTTTTTCTTATGGTTGTAACAGGGATGGATGATCCAAATAGCCCATTTATCTCCATTAAGAATGCTCTGAAGGATGAGAAAAGGATTAGATACCACACTGGCTATTTGTCTAACTTACAAGCATCTATCGCGTATAAAAAAAAAAAAAAAAAAAAAAAACTTTCATTTACTTTGTTGATTTGTGTAGCTAATTACTGGAAAATCCATGCTATATATTTACTTCAAGGAAATGAATCTGAAGGAGCTTTTAATTTGGGCTTGCATGGTGAGATCAGTCAGGATGGGTGCAATGTGAAAGGGTACTTTGTTTGGTCACTACTGGATAACTGGGAGTGGGCAGCTGGATACACTTCCAGATTTGGTCTCTATTTTGTTGATTATAAAGACAACCAGAAGAGATACCCCAAACAATCTGTACAATGGTTCAAGAACTTCTTGAAATCAGCTCATTAACGTTACGTTACAGCTAGTATACCAGTAAGTAAAGGGATTAGAACTTGTCATTCCCCCTGAAATAATGAGCTTTTTTTGTTTATATGGCCATCTAATTGGTCAAATTTGAGAATTTTCGGCTTCAATTAGGGGCAGCTCTTACAAAGGCTTTTTTTGACTTCACATGAATTCGAACTTGAGACCTTGTGTTTAAATGGCCAAAACCCCTTTCACTAAAACCAACGCTTGTTGGTGAAATATTGAGTTTTATTATATCATAATTTCAGTGTGATTAATTACTTCTCAGCATCATGCCATCATATTATACAACTTACAACCTGTAATTTTAAAAACTTTGATTTTACACCCAAGATGTCTAGAATCCCACCTACATTGAAATCAAGGAAATTGGAATCCTCCTTGTTGTGGGCACTTTGATTTCTGAAATATTTGGAGGCCTATGTGAAAAGATATCTGAATATATGACAAAGATGAACATTGTAAAACTCTTGTATAGGTTAAATCACTAGGATGCTTTACATATTATATACCAAAGCATCTAGTCTTGTTTTCACCTTATAACTAAATGAATAATGTGGCTTGGTATTGACATTGAATGCCTTTTGTTTTGATGCAGGAGGGTGGGTAATATTTGGGAAACATGGATTGTAAGTTCTGGTTGAGGAGGAACAGGAGGGATTTATACATATACAGTGAAGGTTTAATTTGTTGATTGCAAAGTAGAAAATTTCAATTTATTTTCAATTAGAGGGGATGGTGATATTTAGGCAGAATATGAAATTATGTCATTGTTTGTAATTAGACTCTGTTTCTACAGTTATTGGCATCTATAAATATAGTGTGATGGTGTTCTTTCAACAACTATCATTTTTAAGTTGAAGATTTCATAGTCATATGTTAGAAGAACAGTTTGAAATGTTATGTAATTAAACTCGCCTATGGTAATTCAAAAATTTGTTCAACTTCTCTAACTTCAAGTTTTGTCAATAAGAAACACCTTAATTATAAACCACAAGGTCAATTAGTGGTAATTAAAACTATATGTTTTTTTAGTGGAAATCCAATTCAATAAAAAAAATTGATGGTCACAAAAACAAGTTCCTACTTCTCTTTAAGAAAATTTTAGGAAGGGGTTTGAGCTTGACCCAATTCAAAGACAAGACACTTATCATAACTTAGGCCTATTATCCTGAACCTTTGGCTCTTTTAAGGATAGCATGCAAAATAAATCATCAAACACAGACTACATCATCCTATTATGAAGATGTAGGAATATTAATTTATAAATCATATTCCGTATAAATATTTGTGGCATTGTCATTATCCAGCTCATGTACCATATGTATGTAATATCATAATTCCAAAAGGAGCGTGGGATTAAGATGTAAATTTGTAAAGCCATAGTCATTGAAGATTGATGCATCCAATCTATAAATTCAAAGGTATGTCACTTTCAATCTACGTTTTGGCTTTATTAACTCTCGCACATTAATATCTCATTCTTGCAATATTAGTATTGGTTACCATGAAATTTCGAAGTTTTTAACTCACCCATTATAGTAACTTTTTTTTTTTTTTTTTGGGATGAAGTATTAGCACAGAAACGTCATTATAATAGCTGTAATACTTATTGGCATCATTAATATGTTTTTTGTATTAAATATTGCATAAACGTCTTACAATATAATTCTTTGTATGAAGTATTGCAGATAAAAAAAGCATAAAAATGTCAATAAATATCAGGAAAGTTGATAAAAATGTGACTCAAATCCTGCACAACTAATTAAGTTGAAATTATGTAGCTAATGCGAGGACCTTGTTATTAATTGATTTGTAAGTGGCTATACACACAAACACACACTCTTTTGGGAAAATCTCTAAAAAATACCACCTCAATTATAAAATCCCAAAAAGGTAATGCCAATATGTGAAAGGACATGTAAGGGAAAAGATAAGAATCTGGTATATCAAAGTTTAAGGCAAAAGACAGAACTGCCCCTTCTTTCATTATTTTTTGTCTTCTCTTTTCAAGTTCTCCTTCCTCATTCGTCAACAACATCAACGACGGCCTCTCCCCTAAGCACTTTTTGCATCCTCTGTTAGTGCTCCCCCGATCTAACTCCCCTATCAGCTTTTTCCTTTACAGTTTCCATCTCATCGCATCACTCCTCCAACTACCCTTCCCTTTCTTCATTTTGAGCAACGTTCCCATTTTGGGGCACTCCCTCAAAGAATGGCAAGGGAAATAGAATTAATTGTTTATGTGCTCACATGTTTGATCAATGTGAGTGTACAAGATCCTTCTTTAATGGCTTCAATTCCTTTCAAATTTCATATCCTTAGTCTACTATGCAAGATTAAATCATCTAACATAATTGGAATAATTAATCTGCAGATTCTTATAGTTTTAATCAATTTTTAATTTGATCTTTATAGTGTTTTTTATTAGGTCCTTATACTTTAATCTATTTTTTATTAGGTTCTTGTAATTTTTTTCTTTTTTATCAGGCCCTTATTATTTTACTGAATTTTTAATTGGGTCCTTGTAGGTTTTTTGGATTTTAATTTATTAATTTAATTGCAAGTTAAATCAATGAATAATATTAAAATATAATTTAATAATAATAAATTTAAATTAATAATTACATAATTTAAAAAATAATTAATCAGTAATCCTTAATTAACTAATTATAATTCAATTCAATTCAAATTTTGGAAAAAATTATTATTATAATTCAGATTTTATAATACTCCTTTCGGTCCTAATTATAAGATAAAGTTGACTTTTTTGGAGAAATTAAGGAAGCCAATTAAATTACTTTAGAGTGTTTATATTTTTAGTATCCTTAGATTATATATTAGTTTATTAGTCAAATTAATTAGTTTGAAGGAAAAAATAAAAATATAAATACTCTAAAGTAATTTAATTGGCTTCCTTAATTTCTCCAAAAAAGTCAACTTTGTCTTATAATTAGGACCGGAGGGAGTAATAAATTTCTCCAAAAATAAAATAGAATTATAATTAATTAATTAAGAATTACTAATTAATTATAGGGATAATTAATTTGCAAGTCCTTATAGTTTCAACCAATTTTTAATTAGGTCTCTATATTTTGTTTTCTTTTTATCAAGTTTTTATACTTTCACCTATTTTTAATTAGGTCCTTGTAGTTATTTTTCTTTTTATCAGGTTTTTATTGTTTCATCAGATTTTTAATTGGGTTCTTGAAAGCTTTTTTAAATTTTAATTTATTAATTTAATTGAAATTTAAATAAATGAATAAAATTAAAATATAATTTATGAATAATAAATTTAAATTAATAATTATATAATTCAAAAAATAATTAATATAATTAATTAGTAATTCTCAATTAATTAATTATAATTCTATTTTATTTTTAGATAAATTTATTATTATAAAATATGAATTATAATAATAAATTTTTTCCAAAAATTTAATTGAATTATAATTAGTTAATTAAGGATTACTGGTTAAGTTTTTTTTAAATTATGTAATTATTAATTTAATTTATTATTCTTAAATTATATTTTGATATTATTCATTGATTTAACTTACAATTAAATTAATAAATTAAAATTCAAAAAAACCTACAAGGAACCAATTAAAAATTCAGTAAAACAATAAGGACATGATAAAAAGAAAAAAAAATTACAAGGACCTAAAAAAACTAGGTGAAAGTGCAAGAACCTAATAAAAATAAAAATAAAAACTATATAAGGACCTAAGTAAAAGTTGATTGAAACTATAAAGACCTACAGATTGATTATCCCTTATTAATTATTTTTTGAATTATATAATTATTAATTTAAATTTATTTTTCATAAATTATATTTTAATATTTTTCATATATTTAAATTTCAATTAAATTAATAAATTAAAATTTTAAAAAACCTTCAACAACCCAATTAAAAATTTGGTAAAATAATAATGATCTAATAAAAAAATAACTATAAAGACCTAATTAAAAATATGTGAAAATATAAGGACTTGATAAATAGAGACCTAATTAAAAATTAGTTAAAACTATAAGGACCTACAAATTAATTATCTCAATTAAAAATTAATTAAAACTATAAAGACATGTGCATTAATTATCCCATTAAAGTTTTATATGTGGGGCCAATGAGGTTTGGCACAATTGGTTAAGGTCTTGCCACCCCGATCACAAGGTAGTGTGTTCGAACCCTCTGACCGATGGGGAGACCTCATTGGTAAGCGATCTCGTAAGTCCCTTGTAAGCGCTCGAAGAGCCCTGGGGCCGTGCCCTGGCCTTGGTAGGGGACTGGTGCCGAACCTACCTAAACTTTCTTCTATCAAAAAAAAAAAGTTTTATATGTGGGGCACCTTCTGGCCCATCCACACTGAATGCATTCTCTAAGTATGTGAAGGGTACGCGAATTCCTTCCTTTCAAAGAAAGATGATGAAAAAACATTAAAATTTTTATCTTAATTCTGATAGTTTTTAAAATTTAACTTACCTAAATGTTGTGAATATTACATTAGTTAGATTAGACACGTGGGCTGTTTAGTTATGCACGTGTATTGTTTAGCATTTATTGTATTTTGTACATGTATATATTAGGCCCAGGTGGACCTAATTTTCGATCAATCAATAACAGTGTATTATTCAGTCAAGATCTCTCTCTTGCTTAACATGGTACCAGAGCGGGTTTTACATGGCCCATTTTTTGTGAGTCACAAACTAAGGTCCATTCAGCAATCCAACCCATTATTCAAGGCAAATCCGATTGTTCCTATCTGTGCCATCTCCATTTGAGATCTGCGCCAAAGTTTCGCGATCCTTCACAAGATTCTCCATGGTTCTTGCTCAGAGTACATGTCGCCTTCTCCAACTTAAATTCGTGGCGAAGATTTCATTTGATGGCCCTCCTGATCAAGAATCGCAAGGGTACATGTCTGATCCGTCGGATTTTTTTTCAATCAAGAATCATGGTTTTGTAGTGCCGATTTTCTTGTTTTCAGCACAGTAGTTGTTCTCTCAGTTTTTTGGTGGTTCTTCATTTTGTTGCCGCCAGATCCACCAGCGATCGCTTATTTCGGCACCTTATTGGTTTAGTTCTCGCCGATTTTTTTTCGGTAAGCGTTCTCTTGACACCAAGCAGTGTATTCTTGGGTTCTACTTATGGTTCTCCTGTGCCAAGGAGTGTATTCTTGGCGTCAATTTTCCTAGTTCTCTTGTTCTGTTTCAAGCTTATGTTTCCGCTGGTCTCTACTATTTTTTTTCGTTTGCACTCTACACTATGGCTGAATCAGAGAGCAATCCCTTCCAATCGGTACATTTCAATCACCCTCTCTACTTACATCCAGCCGATACACAAGCCATGACCCTTGTCTCCCAAATCCTGGTTGGTTCTGAAAATTACTCCACTTGGAGTCGAGCGATGAAACTTGCCCTCCATGGGAAAAATAAGTTGGGTTTTATCGAAGGGACTTGTACTCGAGACAAACAGGATGACAAACTGAAAGAACTTTAGGACCGTGGCAATTCGGTGGTCCTCTCTTGGCTGGTTAATGCTGCTGATAAACAAATTGCTTCTGGTATGGTCTTTTCTCTCAATGCCCATCTTGTCTGGTTAGATTTGAAGGAACGCTTCGACAAAACAGATGGTGCAAAGGTATATTCCTTACACAGAGCTATCAGTTCATTGACTCAGGGGACCAACTCTGTGTCTGTTTATTTTACCAAACTGAAAGAACTTTGGGATGAGTATGCTGCCCTCGTTCCTCTCCCAAGTTGTCAATGTGATTCTTCTATTCAATATTCCAAGGTTGTCCAGGAGCAACCTTGGAATTGCATGTGTATGATATAGAGCCAGTATAAGTTTATTGTGATAATAAGGCTGCAATTCATATTGCAATAAATCCAGTTTTTCACGAACGTACAAAGCATATTGATGTTGATTGTGACTTTGTGCGGGAAAAACTGTTGAAGAAAGTTATCACTTTTGGTTATTTAAAGTCTTCTGAGCAGCTGACAGATATTTTAACAAAAGGTCTTGGAGGTCCTCAACTTCAATACATTATGAGCAAGTTAGGAACTTGTGATTATAGAGTTCCTAACTTGAGGGGGAATGTTGTGAATTACATTAGTTAGATTAGACACGTGGGCTGTTTAGTTATGCACGTGTATTGTTTAGCATTTATTGTATTTTGTACATGTATATATTAAGCCCAGGTGGACCTAATTTTCGATCCATCAATAACAGTGTATTATTCAGTCAAGATCTCTCTCTCTCTCTCTTAACACTAAACCTTTTCATATATTTATATATACGTGAAAGCAATTGCCTTTAAATTTAGGCATGTGGGAATATATGAAGTCAAAGTCGGGGGGCATCATTTTGCAGATTCTGCAGCTCATGAATGATTAATTGGTGCCAAACATGTTGTGGTTCAATCACATAATTGTTAGTTGAATGATTGATTAATTAATTAATGGAGATTAGTTTACTCATAATTTGATGAACCTAACTAACAATGATTTCCATTGGCCTTTTTTCTGATACACATCAATCGGTTGGCTTTTGGGCCAACCCATTTTCAACATCTTGACACTTGTTTTCTTTCCTTTCGTACAACTTAATTATGTCATGAATCATCACACAAAACGTCACGAAAATAGTTCTCCCATCCTTTCGGTCCTAATTATAAGGTAAAATTAATTTTTTTAAAAAAATTAAAGAAGTCAATTAAATTAATTTAGAGTGTTTATATTTTTAATATCCTTAAATTATATATTAGTTTATTAGTCAAATTAATTAGTTTGGAGAAAAAAATATAAATATAAACACTCTAAAGTAATTTAATTGGCTTCCTTAATTTCTCCAAAAAAATCAACTTTATCTTATAATTAGGACCGGAGGGAGTAAAATGGTTTCCCCTTGATTAAGTTGGGAAAATTTGTTGAAAATATATTTTACAAATTTTATAAGTCAAAAGGATCGGATGCAATTCATCTTTAACAAGTGCGGCATATCTTTAGTTATGTGCAAAATTCTTTAAAATGAAAAATCACTCACATACAATTAAAAGATAAGTTGCGCTTAAAATTATGTCCATTTAGTCCGTAAAATCTTCACACAATATGCCTTTAACCAATTATCTGAATTAAGTTATGCGTGTGTGTGTGTTGGGAAAAAAAAAAGTGTCGGTCCAATTAAATTCAATAAAACCTTAGACAGAAACAAACAAACAAATACTCCCTTTAATCCTTAATATGAGATATATTTGGGGAATTGATCTTTATTCTAAATATAAGATAAAGTTTTCATATTTACAATGTTTTCCTAATTTACCCCTATTGATGCTCCTTCTATAATAATCAATGAGGAAAATGATTGAGGGAATTAATCTATGTGACTAAGGTGTTTTAGAAATTATATATTATTTTAACTAATTTAACCATTTTCTTTAATTTAATCAAATTAGATAAATATGTCTTATGTTAAGAATTAGAAGAGTAGTAATAAATAGACATTTAAGATAAATTATTAAATAATAATTTTTGTTGCTAGCCTCAAATATTAATTTTATATTTCTTTCACCCTACCCTCTTAAATAATTTTAAGATAAATTCCAAGAAAGAAAAAGAAAAACGAAAACTTGCTCTACCGACAGCGGTTAGATTTGATGAAAGAGACTTAATTAAAGTCGAAAGTTGAGATCTCCAAAATATTTAAATCTAATTTAATAATATCACATAATTGTATTAATAAAAAGGAAACTATTCGTATATGGCATATAAAAATAAATCACATCGAAATCTTTTAAAAGGAAACTATTCGTATATGGCATATATAAAAAAAAAAAATCACATCGAAATCTTTTAAGAGGAAACTATTCGTAATGAAATCACTGTATTCATTACTTTCTTTTCCTGTACTTTAAAGCCTCATTATTCTGTTTTTCCCAACCTCTTTCAAATATTTAATATTGGAACCAAATAACAACCCTTCAACTAATTTCTTATATTTAGCGACTTAGAATAAACTTCTTTAATTTTTTAAATGAAACAAATTAATGCAAGAAAACACAATTTGTAAAACACGTGAAAATATTTGATGAATCGAAGGTACGAAAATTGTGAAATAAATAAATAAAAATATAGTGTGTGGTAGTTAGTAGTGTACGATCATGGAGGGTCAGGAAATGACAAAGAAACCGTGAAGTGCACGTTGGTAGTAATGCTTTTTTCGCGGGTTCCATTTCAATGGTTCTTTATATATACAAGAGCTGGTCTTCCTTCTTTCTCGGCACAGGGAAGCTTTTGTTGTTCTTCACCTCCTTCTTATTCTTCTTCTTCTTCTAGATCTGATCTACAAAACAATACTGTACTGCGTTTGAAGGTATTTGATTATGAACTAAAAAAATTCGATCGGTTCTTTTAATTTTCTTTGCTTCCAATGTTGTTCGGCTTCCCGGTTGAACTGGTTTTTGCTTGAAAAAATGCTTCTTCGCGCCACCTGCCTTTCTTTCTTGTTTTTTCCCCCATCATTTTATTTATGCATTGTTGTTTCAATCTGAAATGGCTTTCTTTTTTTTTTTTTTTTAAATGACAATAATTTGCATATGATGGTGAAATTGTTTGTTTGTGGAGAAATTTGCTGTCTGATTTTGCGTAAATTGTCGTAGATCTGCGAACTAATGATTTTATTACGGGAATTTACGCTCTGTAAAGCTGTCTCTTGTTTAAAGTCTCTGCGTGCATGATTGCATGTGAACAGAAGATGGATGAGCTTAAACATGGCGAATATAACTTCTGACGAGCTGTACACAAGCCTTTTCTTACGATTTCTTCAAATTTAAATCAATAGGCCTCCTCTTTTGTGTAACGAACGTGTAATTAATTTATAGACCTGCAACAATTCTGGGATATTTGTTTCGTTGTGAAGCATATCGGATAAATGTCCTCGTTTGTCTCCTATTAGACAAAAACTCAGAGGAAGATTTATCCCCATTTTGTAGTATTGTAATCACGTTGTATCGATCAGGAAATTCTAGTTCCTTGAAATTGACGATTCACTCTTGCAGGTTTCTGAGAAGAAACAAAAATGGTGAAGATCTGTTGCATCGGAGCTGGATACGTGCGTGGACCCACAATGGCCGTGATTGCCTTGAAGTGTCCCGAGATCCAAGTAGCCGTGGTGGATATCGCCGCCCCAAGAATCAATGCCTGGAACAGTGACCACCTCCCAATCTACGAGCCAGGCCTGGAAGAAGTGGTGAAGGAATGCAGGGGAAAGAATCTTTTCTTTAGCACTGATGTGGAGAAGCATGTTGCAGAGGCTGACATAGTCTTCGTCTCAGTGAACACACCCACAAAAACTCAAGGACTTGGAGCTGGCAAAGCAGCTGATCTCACCTATTGGGAGAGTGCTGCAAGGATGATCGCTGATGTTTCCAAATCTGACAAAATTGTGGTTGAGAAATCCACTGTTCCTGTGAAAACAGCTGAGGCAATTGAGAAGATCCTGACTCACAATAGGAAAGGCATCAATTTCACAATTCTGTCAAACCCAGAATTTCTTGCTGAGGGCACAGCAATTAAGGACCTATTCAATCCTGATCGAGTCCTTATTGGAGGTAGGGAGACTCCAGAAGGTGCTAAGGCTATAAAAGCTTTGAAAGATGTTTATGCCCATTGGGTCCCTGAAGATAGAATCCTTTGCACTAACTTGTGGTTTGCTGAGCTCTCAAAGCAGCCCGAGAATGCTCAGAACTATGTGCAGCCCGATAAAACTCATATATGAAAAAATAAAAGTAACTAACGATGAGAGAGGAAGGCAACCTTTCTTCGTTGGGAAGAGAAAACGGCAGTACCCAAGAGGGCAACGGACGGCAGCGGGCGACAGCGTGAACAAGGTACGGGCGATGAAAAGCAGCAAAGGGGTTTTCCTTGACGCGAGACCGAGGAAACAACCGAACGAGGGTTTATTTGCAAAATTAAAATTAAAATTATATTATATATAACCGAACATAGGCATTTTTAAACACCGAACCGAAACCGAATAGTTTATAATAACCGAACCGAATTAACCGAAATATTTTGGTTCGGTTACTCGGTTAACCAAAAAATCAGATAAGACGTTCAAAAATTATGTCATCTCATGATACTGAAGATGCTTCAACAATGTCCCTTATATATTGCACAGGTTAAGGAGTCAAAATATTAATTTAAACCAAGTAAAATACTGATTTACCGATGCAACTAAGAGTTGTAATATTTATTGTAAAATCCAAACACAAAATGATAAAGAGAAGAGATTGAAAAGGGAGAAATTGAAAAAAGCAAATGCACCGAACCTCATGTCATGATTCTCTACGGAAAAAAGGAGATTGAAAAAAGTCTACACCACAACTGTTGTATCTTAATTTGCAATTAAAAAAACGAAACATAGGAAAACTTATACCTCTATAAGCAAATAAGAAACTGATGAAGCAAGAGATGAAGTCGAGCAACACCAGAAAAACAAAGATCAAAGAGCAAAGGTGAGAAGGCAACAATACCAGCAACGCTGACAGTGGGTGGAGACAGGAGAGTGAATGTGTGGTTTGATTATGGCTTCAAGAGAGCAACTAAGCGGTGAGAGTGTTGAGAGTGTTGATGGTAGGGGTGTCCAAAATATCCCAGTTCCGGTTGTCCGGTCCCGGTCCCAGAATTTTGATCCCGGAAATTTCCCGTCCCGGCCGGGACCGGGACATGGAAAACCGGGACCGAGATCTAAGGGACCCGGGACCGGGACCGGTCACATACCTTGTGATCCCGGTCCAGGTCCCGATTTTTTTATTTTTATTTTAAATTTTTTTTTCTTAAAAACTAAGTTATTGTTTTATTTTTGTATTTTTTATCCCATAATTTAAGTTATCATTTGATAAAATGTGTATCACATATTTAGTTGGAGTTAAACTATATATATTGTGATACTAATCCTACTATATAATGTATAAAAATAATAATAAAAATGATGAAGGTGATAATAATAATAATAATAAAATGTTATTCTTCAATTCTAGATCAATTTGTGTGATTATTATGGCCTTATTAGATGTTAAATAATTACTTTAAACACTAGATTATAGAAAATTTAACTAAAATAATAATATTTTTTAAATTTAATTTTTTTTAAAAAAAAAACCGGGATTTCCAGGTTTGATCCAGGTCCCGCCCGGGATTACCGGGACCGGGAGTGGTGGATCCCGATCCCGGTCCCGGTTTTAAACACCCCTAGTTGATGGCCAGGGAGTTCGAGATGCAGACGAAGTCCGACCTTCAAAATTAGAGAGATGACATTGAGAGCGACTAAGGCTTAGAGTGAAAGATTGAGACGCTTAGCGGCACACAATAGGACAACTCTGACTTGGGGTTAGTAAGAGAGATAGGGTTTAGAATAACCTTGGGTTTGGGCTGCTGGACATGTTTTGTTAAAAAAATAATGGGTATTGTATTTGGGCCGCTGACCACACAATAAAACATACATACAAGCTCACCAATTATATATGCTATTTCGGTTATTCGGTTAAACCAAAATTTTTTTTATAAACACCGAACACCGAACTCACTTAAAAAAATAACCGAAACAAAATAAAAAACCAAATTAACCGAACCGAAAAAATCGAATTGAGTTCGGTTCGGTTCGGTTTTCGGTTTCGGTTCTGATTTGCTCACCCCTACTCACGTCACGTCATATAAGATTTAATTGATTTTTAAAAAAATATTAATTAAATTATTTAATTATATTATATGTGGTGCATAATTATACATCAGTTAATAAACTAAACATATTAGCTTAAAGAAACAATACATATAAATATTTTAAAATAGTTTACTTAATTTCCTTAATTTCTAAATAAAGACATGTTTCATTGATATTTGTTCATTTTTTTTAAAAATTTTAAGGGCTTGTTTGGTATGAGGGGAAGAGAGGGAAAGTCAAGGTTCTAAAATCAGGACTGGCCACCAAACGAGCCGAGGTACTTAGTTAAGGATCAGTGTGTCAAGCCAGAATCAAACCAAAGCTAACTTGGGGTAAAACTGGTGATAAATTGAAAATTTTAGGATTATTAATATAAAATTATAAAGACAAATGTAAAATAAAATGATTTAAAAAAATACCGAATTGGACTTGTTTCTGGATCGGACCAGTTTACCGGCCAGTTCGCCGATCTGGTCCAAGTTTAAGAACCTGGGGGGAAATGGGCAGAGGGAAAATTTTTTTGAATTGGATTTAAAAAAATTTGAGAAGTAAGATTAAAATTTTTTAATTTATTTTTCTTACTTTTTATCTTACATCTTCTCTTTATTAAAATATCATGACTCTACTTCTTCAATTTTTTAAAATTCAATTTATAAAAATTTTTCCTCCCCTCCCTCTCCCTCCAAATCCCACGTACGAGACAAGCCCCAAGATTCTTGTTTACCAAAATTCGTCTCTTTCATACTTGTTCTTTATTTTCGAAGATTTGTGCATTAATTTGAGAGTTACTCTCTAGAGGGGAGACAAATTTATGATTAATTTTAGAATATAGCTGAAATACCCTGTACTCCAAATAATTTTTTTTAAAAAGAAACATGGATAGAAATCTTACTGTCAAAAAAGCACAAATAAAAATCTTACTAGTACTATTTTTTTGCCAGTATCTTACTTTTCCTATATTATCACCCGATATACGATTTGGGTTCGTGGTTCCCCTTTCAATATAAGTGATTCCTCAGGAATTAGAACTCGAGATTCAGGGGATCTAGCAAAACCTTACACCGTTAAACTAATTCTATGTTAGTGATCGTTATCTTGTTAGTACTAATTAATTTCATATTTTTAGGATATTCTCATTGTTAGCTATCTTATCTTTATTAAAATTTTATAACAGTGATTTTAAAGCCAGACTGGATGACCCAACATCTTTCCAGCTTGGCACAGTGATTTGGGCCACCTAAGGATAGGAGCCGTTTTGAGCCGTTTAGAATTGGCCTTTGAGCCGGGAGTTGAATTTAAATTGGGAACTAGAGTGGCTTGGTGAAGATCGGACTGTTGTAAAAAAAGTAGAGAGTGAAAGGGAAAAGAGAACTTAAAGAAACCACGAAAGAAGAAGAGAACAACATGTTAAAAGACTAAGAAGAAGAACGATGTTTTATAACCCCGTTTCTTCAATTTTTTTAAATCCAAGTCCTAAAAATTGTCCCTCCCCTTCCTTCCCCTAAGAAAACCCCTTCGTACCAAACAACACCTAAAAGATAAGATGCAGATCCAAGTCCCAGTGCAGATTCATGACTCATGACTTCCCTCTTTGACTATCAGTGTGTTCGGCTTTTTTTCCAAAACCTAAGTTTTGGATCAAAACCTAGGTTTGGTTGTCGAACACTCAAAATTTTTTTAAACCTAGTTTTTTATCTCATCTCAAAACCTAGATTTTGGGGAAAGCAATTTTTTTTTGTGTGGGTCCCACCCTCTCTCTCTCATTGGTCCTTTTTTCCTTATATGGGCTCACCCTCTCTCTCATTGGTCCTTTCTCATTATATGGGTCTCATACCATGAAAAAAGCTATTCTTACCACAATACCCAAATACTCTCATTTTATCAAAATCACTTTTTTCTCATCATCTATTCTGCTCAGAATCTATTCTTATTCTCCAAAAACTATTCTCTAAAAACTAATCCTCATCATTCTTTGACTGTAGTACCAGCACCATCAGTCATCACTGACCTCAGAAACGTCGTTGCTAACATATTCAGTGATGATCACAAAATTCCAAATGGCTCACACATGTCTGACACGAGGAAACAGTACATCTCTCCCTCATCTGCTATGTATATACATATGCATCATTGCTGTGATATATACTGAAATCCATTCTCACCACTACACACTTTTCAATCACTACAATGGCCGCACCACGCATGCCTCGCGTTAAGCTTGGAAGCCAAGGCTTTGAGGTAATTTTCTTTTACTCTCTTAGTATTATCGTAATATAAATGCAAATCTATTTTCCCCTCGCGTAACCTTCCAATGGATAGGTTTCGAAGCTGGGTTTTGGCTGTATGGGACTAACTGGTGTCTACAATAAACCTCTTCCTGATGAAGTTGGCATCTCTGTCATCAAGCATGCATTCGCTCAAGGAATCACATTCTTTGATATTGCCGATGTTTATGGAGCCAATCATGCTAATGAAATTCTGGTTGGCAAGGTATTTTCAATCGCCTCTGGTTTATGAAACACTCTGCCTCAAATGGTTATTATTAGTTTCTTTCAAATGTGCCAAACTTTACCTTTTTTTTTGCTGAGCAGGCCTTACAGGAGCTTCCTAGAGAAAAGATACAACTGGCAACCAAGTTTGGCGTTGAACATATAGACTTCTCTAGTTCCCAATTCAGCTTCAAGGGCACACCTGAATATGTGCGTTCATGTTGTGAAACCAGCTTGAAACGCCTGGGTGTGGAATACATTGATCTTTATTATCAACACAGGGTGGACACATCAGTTCCTATAGAAGATACGGTGAGTTATTATTTCTGCATCTGTTGTGGGTTTGTGTTACAGGTGGTATACATTTACCAATAATAAAGTTTTTGTAATGTTATTATTGTTGGATGTAGGAAATGTCCCACATCGCTGAATTTGCAGGGGAGGAGGCGCTTCTTATGCTATAAAAGGAGCTCTCATCCTTCCCTTTAATCTCACCCCTCAACTTGCCTATTTCCTTCTATAAGGCATTTTGTATCTCCTCTTCTCTTATAGAATTTCACTTGTAAATTATTTAGAGTGAAATTAGATTCTGGTAATTCCCTTATTGTTGTCCTATTTATTATTTATTAGTTGTTATTAGATATAGTAGTTGTGATTTATTATATTATTAAATTACGTCTAGAGATTTTGTTTCTTGTTTGTGATTTTTTAGTATAATTGGTTACGCTCTATATATCCCACTTCCGCAACAATTGGTATCAGAGCCAAGGTTCTGTCTGAGTATGCTCTGTGGTTGCAATGTAATTTGAACTTCCACATCAGAAAAGAATTACTTTGGGCTTTTGTATTGATAGCTATTAAATAGTATCTGGAGCAGAAATGACGGACAAGAAGATTGAAGAATCCACATCAAATGTTGACAATTCATCATTGACATCTTCACTTATGGCAAGAATTGTGTCAAATGCGAAGTTTGCAGTTAAAATATTTGACGGATCTGGACATTTTGGGATGTGGCAGAGCGAAGTTCTTGATGTCCTTTTGCAACAATCACTAGACTTTGCTATTGAAGAGAGAAAACCAGATAGCATGGGGGAGGAAGATTGGAGGAGGATCAATCGTGTTGCTTGTGGTACCATTCGATCGTTCCTTTCAAGAGAACAGAAGTGTCCATACACAAAGAAAACTTTTTGATATAGACTGTGGAAAGCACTGGAGGACAAATTTTTAAAGAAAAGCACTCAGAATAAACTTTATATGAAGAAAAGACTGTTTCGCTTCACCTATGTACCTGGTACCACAATAAATGATCATATTACCAGCTTCAATAAGTTGGTAACATATTTGCAAAATCTGGACGTGACCTTCGAAGATGAAGATCTGGCTTTGATGTTGTTGGGATCACTTCCTGATGAGTACGAGCACCTGGAGACTACTCTACTTCATGGCAAAGAAGAAGTATCTCTTAGAGACGTTTGTTCTGCGCTATACAACTATGAACAAAGAAAGAAAGAGAAACAAAGAAGCGGAGAAGCAGAGGCACTAGTCACAAGAGGACGTACTGAAAATCAATCGAGATCGAGGAAAGGGAGATCCAAATCGAGGTCTAAACCCACTAAAGATGAATGTGCCTTTTGTCGAGAAAAAGGCCACTGGAAGAAGGATTGTCCGAAATTGAAGAATAAATCCAAACACAACAATGAGAAGGCTGCTATGGATTCAAATATAGCTGACTGTGATGATGAAAATTCAGATTTTTCACTATCTACAACGACGTCGTCAAAATCGTCAGGCGTATGGTTGTTAGACTCAGCTTGCAGCCATCATATGTGTCCCAACCGAGACTAGTTCACTGATTTCCAAGAAGGATGATGTGGAGTTGTCCACACAGCAGACAACACTTCACTTACCGCATATGGCATTGGTTCAATTCGTTTGAGGAACCATGATAGACTGATCAGAACATTGACTAATGTTCGATATGTACCGGATTTGAAGAAAAATCTCATTTCTGTGGGAACTCTAGACTCAAAGGGGTTCAAAATCACCATAGAAAGTGGAGTAATGAAGATACTTTCCGGTGCACTTGTGGTAATGAAGGGTATACGGAAGAACAATAACACGTACCATTATCAAGGTAGTACGGTTATTGGAACAGCAGCAGTGACATCCAGTGACGAGAAGGAAGTAGAAGCAACGAGGTTGTGGCACATGCGCTTGGGACATGCTGGAGGTAAATCCTTAAAAACTCTATCAGATCAAGGGTTGTTGAAAGGATTAAAGCATTGCAGTTTGGATTTTTGTGAGCATTGTGTAAAGGGGAAGCAGACAAGGGTTAAGTTCGGAACAACTATTCATAATACAAAAGGTATTTTAGATTATGTTCACTCTGATGTTTGGGGTCCTTCCAAAACACCATCATTAGGAGGAAAACATTATTTTATAACCTTTGTTGATGATTTTTCCCGAAGAGTCTGGGTGTATACAATGAAGACCAAGGATGAAGTGTTGGGAATCTTTCTCAAATGGAAAGTGATGATAGAAACACAAACAGGCAGGAGGATCAAATGTCTTCATACAGATAATGAAGGAGAATACAGAAATAATCCTTTCCAGAAGATTTGTGAGGAAGATGGCATCGTCAGACACTTCACAGTCAGGCATACACCACAACAGAATGGAGTGGCAGAACGCATGAACCGAACTTTACTGGAGAAGGTTCGGTGTATGTTGTCCAATGCTGGCTTGGGTAAAGAATTTTGGGCTGAGGCAATTACATATGCAAGCCATCTCATTAATCGTCTACCATCTTCTGCAACTAGTGGTAAGACACCATTGGAACAATGGTATGAAAAACTTGCTACAGATTATGATTCTTTACATGTATTTGGCTCAACTGCATATTACTATGTGAAAGAATCAAAATTGGATCCGAGAGCAAAGAAAGCCATTTTTTTGGGTATCACTTCTGGAGTTAAAGGATATCGTTTATGGTGTCCAGAGACAAAGAAGATTGTATTCAATAGGGATGTTACCTTTGATGAATCTGCCATGGTGAGAAAGGTAGCAGCTGAAGATACCAAGCAAGGTGATGGTGTTTCAAAGCAGGTGGAGTTTAAAGGAAAGTTGATTTTCCCAGTACAAGGTGCAAACGGGGAAACAAAAGAAGACTTTCCTGTAGCAGTTGAAAAGCCAGTTGAAAGGGAGGTTTCAACTCATGAACCTCAACAGCAACGTGAATCAATAGCAACCAGCAAGCCAAAACGAACAATAAGAAAACCGACTCGTTTCGCGGACATGGTGGCTTGTGCATCCTCAATTGCAGCTGATGATATTCCTTCAACTTACAAGTGGGCTATCCAGAGCTCAGAGAAGGATAAGTGGAGGAATGCCATGAATGAAGAAATGCAGTCCCTTCATCAAAACGGTACGTGGAAATTGGCCAAACTTCTGAAGGGTAAGAAGGCAATTGGTTGCAAATGGGTATATGTAAAGAAAGAAGGATTTCCTAACCAACGTGATGTACGCTACAAAGCAAGATTGGTAGCTAAAGGCTATGCTCAGAAGGAGGGAATTGATTACAATGAGGTATTTTCTCCAGTTGTTAAACATTCCTCTATTAGAATTTTATTGGCTTTGGTAGCACAGTTGGATTTGGAACTAGTTCATATGGATGTTAAAACTGCATTTCTAAATGGAGACTTGGAAGAGGAAATCTATATGACTCAGCTGGAAGGATTCAAAGTTGCTGGAAAGGAGAATATGGTGTGTAAACTTGAAAAATCGTTATAGGATTGAAATAATCTTCGAGACAATGGTATAAACGATTTGATAAGTTTATGTTGCGGCATAAGTACAAAAGAAGCAGATATGATCATTGTGTTTATTTGCGAAAGCTTGAAGATGGATCATTTATATATCTCCTCTTATATGTTGATGATATGTTGATAGCTTCAAAAAATCAGGTAGAAATCGAGAAGCTGAAGGTTCAACTAAAAGGGGAATTTGAGATGAAGGACTTAGGAGAGGCAAAGAAGATTCTCGGCATGGAGATAACAAGAGATAGACAATCAAAGAAACTCTTTTTATCTCAGAAGGAGTATTTGAAGAGAGTGCTAAATCAATTTAGTATGAATGAGAGAACGAAGCCGGTTAGCACTCCACTTGCCCCTCATTTTAAGCTTAGTGCTGATATGTCGCCAAAGGATGAAGATGAACGAGAGTATATGTCAAGGGTACCATACGCAAATGCTGTTGGTAGCTTGATGTATGCAATGGTTTGTACGAGACCTGACATTTCACAAGCTGTTGGAGTTGTGAGTAGGTATATGCATGATCCAGGAAAGGAGCATTGGCAAGCTGTGAAATGGATTCTACGGTATATATGTAATACTGTGGATGTTGGTTTTGTTTTTGAGCAGGAAGATGACTGATCTTTAGTTGGGTATTGTGACTCAGATTTTGCAGGTGATTTGGACAAACAAAGATCAACTACTGGTTATGTATTTACTCTTGCAAAGGCACCAGTTAGTTGGAAGTCGACTTTACAGTCAACAATTGCTTTGCTACCACAGAGGCAGAGTATATGGCAATTACAGAGGCTGTGAAGGAGGCAATTTGGCTTCAAGGATTGCTTGGGGAACTTGGTATTGGTCAAGAAGACATCATAGTATTTTTTGATAGCCAGAGTGCTATTCAATTAGCAAAGAACCAAGTTTACCATGCAAGGACGAAGCACATTGATGTTCGATATCACTTCATACTAGAAATTTTAGAAGAAGGTGGAGTCATGATACAGAAGATACGGACGAGTGAGAATCTTGCTGATATGCTGACAAAGGTGGTGACCTCTGTCAAATTTCAACATTGTTTGGATCTAATCAACATTGTTGAACATTGATTGTTGAATTGTAAATAGAATTTATATGTGGGAATGTTCCCAAGGTGGAGATTTGTTGGATGTGGGAAATGTCCCACATTGCTGAATTTGCAGGGGAGGAGGCGCTCCTTATGCTATAAAAGGAGCTCTCCTCCTTCCCTTTAATCTCACCCCTCAACTTGTCTATTTCCTTCTATAAGGCATTTTGTATCTCCTCTTCTCTTATAGAATTTCACTTGTAAATTATTTAGAGTGAAATTAGATTCTGGTATTTCCCTTATTGTTGTCCTATTTATTATTTATTAGCTGTTATTAGATATAGTAGTTGTGATTTATTATATTATTAAATTACGTCTAGAGACTTTGTTTCTAGTTTGTGATTTTTTAGTATAATTGGTTACGCTCTATATATCCCGCTTCCGCAACAATTATAGGTAGGTGAACTGAAGAAATTAGTGCAAGAGGGAAAAATCAAGTACATTGGGTTATCAGAAGCCAGTCCTGATACAATTAGGAGAGCACATGCTGTTCACCCCATCGCAGCTCTGCAAATAGGGTGGTCCCTTTGGACTCGTGACAGTGAAGAGGGGATAATCCCTCTCTGTAGAGAGCTTGGTATTGGAATTGTGCCATATAGCCCTATTGGGCGTGGCTTCTTTGGCGGCCGAGGAGTTTCAGAAACTCTGCCTCCTGATAGCAGCCTGGTATGCAGCATGAACTGTGTCTCTTGCTAATTTGGATTTGCCCACATAAAGAACCATGTGTGTCTGATGGTTGCTTCTGTTTTTTCACATATCAGAAGTCACATCCACGCTTCAAAGCAGAGAACTTGGAGAAGAACAAGAAGATGTATGAAGGAATACAAGGCTTAGCTAAGAAGCGTAAATGCAGCCCTGCGCAGTTAGCTTTAGCATGGGTACTCCACCAAGGCAATGACGATGTGCCTATCCCTGGTGAGTCCTCTTTAAAATCTCACTAAAGGAGGTCGTATGTAAGAATATGTGTACTACGAACGAGATCTTATATTAAGGATTGAGGGTAGTATTCTTATAGTAGTCGTGGCATGAGTTCTATGGCAAAGTTTTGTTTGTGTCAACTATTTGTATATATTGGAGTTATTATGCATATTTTTCGTTAACTTGTATGGATGTTTGCAGGAACAACAAAGATTAAGAACCTGGATCAAAATGTGGGGGCCTTGGCAGTGAAACTCTCAGATGAGGTGCTCAAAGAAATTTTTGAGATGGTTCCTATTCATGAAGTGGCAGGTGATCGTTACTTTGATAAACTAGACAAAATAGGATGGAGGGTTGCCAACACACCTCCAAAGGATTTTGGGATCTCAACTTGAAGTACTTGGAGAATGCTGCGATCTGTGTACACTGAATGCAACCTTATCAGCAAATATCGATGAGTTATTAATATATGCTGCAAAATTCTGTGTGTTGAACTTTACTCAGTTTAATGAATTGGAATGATTCAAGATGAATAATGACCTCGGTTGGACGAGGTTGTACTTTGTGACATACCAAATAGTATCAATTAAAATATGAATAAAAATTGGATTTGGCTTCGTATGTGACTGACTATATTCACATGACCTACTATACCTTATGACTTTCCTACAATAGATTTGACCAGCTGAAACTACTCAGCAGTGAGTGGAATATTAAAAAATAAAATAAAATAAAATAATATAAAAAACTAATCAACTAAAGACTCCGTGAGTAAGTTCAAGTATCGATTATGCCAAGAATATCAGGTGGCATCTGAACTTGAAGATTGCAAAGAGGAAAAATGCCTTGGTTTTAGTCATCTATAGCTGATATAATCTAAGTTCTAATGTGGAATATATCTCTGTAAATATGAGTAAATTGGCTACACACTAATCACAATCCTTGAATTCAACTAGGATGTTCCTCGCTTCCTAAATCCAACATCAATAAATCTCGAGATCTTTCGGTTTCTGCAGTATCTGAGTGAAAATAGTAAACATACAATCTTTTTAATTTATATATATATACACACACACACACATATTGGACTAAAAAACTATCTAAGGAAACAAATAAAATAACATTAGTAGTTTACATCTGAAGGTAACCTTTTTCTTTTGCATCTCTGTATGTTTAGCCTTTCGTGTGTGTTTAGAATAGTGATTGTCAATTGGACTTGTTTCATTTGGATTTTTTGTAATATTACTTTTGATAAAAGTCAAATTGGATATTGCGATTTATGTTTGGATTGTCAATTGGGCTTGTCTCATTTTTGTAATACATTAAAGGTAAAATTGTAGTCAGTCCCCTAAGACTGAGTACAATTGAAAAATTATTTTATAGGGTTAAAAGCACTAAAAAATATTTTAAAGTAATTTTTTGAGCTGAAAAAGTATTAAAACACTAGGTACAGCTGAAAAAATATTTTAAGGGGTTAAAAACACCAAAAAAAAATATTTTAAGGAGTTAAAAACACCAAAAAAATATTTTAAAGTAATTTTTGGAGCTGAAAAAGTATATTAAGGATAAAATTACAATCAGTCTAATAACATATTGAGTGATGGGTACAACGGAATTTGGTTGAGCTTTTAACAAAAGCTCCAAAATTCAGCTTTTGCCAATCTTGGGTATACAATGGTCATATCCCCAAAAACTCAATCTCTCACCTTATCAACCAAACATGAAAAAAAAAAAAACACAACTCCCAATTAAGCTTTTACATGCCCAATCGGACTTATGTAGCCCAACCAAATCCACTCTTCCATTATTGTTTCATGGGGTTTAAACTACTTTCATTGGTTTTTATATATAAATGTATGAATGATATTTGAACAAGCCCAAGTCAAGGCGGTTTCAAGGCCCATTGCTGATTCTAGGAGAATGACAATGTAGGCCTTACAGAAAACACATTCATATTGGTTAAAAGCTCAGATTTAGAGGTTTGCAAGAATATTGCAAGGATTTTTTTTTTTTGGTGCAAAATATTGGAAGCTTATGGTAGCAAATAGCTGATACTGATTTTGTGGGGACTTCTTACCCACGATCAGTGACAATATAATATGAAGGGATAAGGCCCCAAATATTACAACAACAAAAAGACATTCACATTGGCCCATAAATCACGAGAAATGCGGGCTACCAATACCATAGCCTACTCCCGCCCAAACAGCGCCTTCAAGATAAGATGCAGATCCAAGTCCCAGTGCAGATTCATGACTCATGGCTTCCCTCTTTGACTTTCATATTCTAGTCTAGTCATCATTCTTTGACTGTGTCCCAGCACCAGCAGTCATCGCTGACCTCAGAAACGTCGATGCTAACATATTTAGTGACGATCACAAATTCCAAATGGCTCACACGTGTCTGACAGGAGGAAAGAGTACATCTCTCCCTCATCTGCTATATATATACATATGCATCATTGATGTGATATATACTGAAAACCATTCTCACCACTGCACACTTTTCAATCACTACAATGGCCGCACCACGCATGCCTCGCGTTAAGCTTGGAAGCCAAGGCTTTGAGGTAATTTTCTTTTATTCTCTTAGGGCCCGTTTGGTACCATAGAAGCATGAGAAGTGGAGAAGTGGAGAACTGAAGTATGAGAAGTGGAATCAGGGTTAGAAGTGTAAAATGGATCTGTTTGATATGGGAAGCCTAGTTCCATGTGGAACCCAATTCCCAATTCCATAAAAAATGAAGCTCGGTTCCTTATCCATCGGAAGTGATCCAGTTCCATCCAACCACAATTTTTATGATCATTATATCCATCATAATTTAATCTATTGACAATTATACCCTCCTCATTTTTCAACCCAATACTTTGTATCTCTCTCATTGTCGTCGTCCCCTTCTTCGTCCATTGTCTCTACTCTCCTCTCTTCCTCGACCTTCGCTGCCACCATTGACCTCACCAAGAACGAAGCTACACCGCCATCAAACCCACGGTCTCCTTCTTCTTCGTCTTTTCTCACATCCAAGCCACCGCCGTCCAAGCTGCATCTGACCGCCTTTAATGGACAGCATGGAACCATACCGTTGACGCCATTATCGAGTCTGCGTTGTCCATGCTCTCCTTCGATTTTTGTTTTGGGTTACCTCCAGATCTTCGACCAACTGGTTGTTAACTTCCATGGATCCTCCATCTTCTTCTTTAATTTCGATGTTCATATTTGTTTCAGATTTTTGGAGATGGGAGGATGAAGAAGATGATTATTTATGGATAGTTAAAAGTTCTAATTAAAATGTGTTTGATTATGTTGGTTCTAGATTTCAATGACTTATTTGGGCAGTTGAAAGTGTGTGGGGTTGGGTTAGGCTTAGGGTTTGATGTATTGGATTTGTCCTAAACAATTTGAATTGGTTTTGAGTTTGGTTTATATTTGAGTTCAATTTCTAGGTTGAGGTTGATTTTGGATTTGATTTTGATTTCATGGGGGAAGTTCAATTTCTGGAGACGGAGGTTGAAGAAGACGATGAAACTGGAGAGCGAAGGGATTTTTTTTTTTTCACAGCAGGGGTATATTATTACTTTTATATTATAAATACACATAAAAATTATATAGACTACTCCTATTCATTTCATGGATATACCAAACACTTTAAAATTCACTTCTATCTCCACTTCCATTTCTACCTCCACTTCTAATTAAAAACTCTTCCATGTCCCAAACGCCATTAGTATTATCGTAATATAAATGCAAATCTATTTTCCTTTCGCGTAACCTTCCAATGGATAGGTTTCGAAGCTGGGTTTTGGCTGTATGGGACTAACTGGTGCCTACAATGAACCTCTTCCTGATGAAGTTGGCATCTCTGTCATCAAGCATGCATTCGCTCAAGGAATCACATTCTTTGATACTGTCGATGCTTATGGAGCCAATCATGCTAATGAAATTCTGGTTGGCAAGGTATTTTCAATCGCCTCTGGTGTATGAAGCACTCTGCCTCAAATGGTTATCATTAGTTTCTTTCAAATGTGCCAAACTTTGCTCTTTTTTTTTTTTTTTTGCTGAGCAGGCCTTAAAGGAGCTTCCTAGAGAAAAGATACAACTAGCAACCAAGTTTGGCATTGAACATATAGACTTCTCTAGTTCCCAACTCAAGGTCAAGGGCACACCTGAATATGTGTGTTTATGTTGTGAAGCCAGCTTGGAACGCTTGGGTGTGGAATACATTGATCTTTATTATCAACTGAGGGTGGACACATCAGTTCCTATAGAAGATACAGTGAGTTATTATTTCTGGCTCTTTTTGTGGGTTTGTGTTACAGGTGGTATACATTTGCCAATAATAATGTGCTTGTAATGTTATTATAGGTAGGTGAACTGAAGAAATTGGTGCAAGAGGGAAAAATCAAGTATATTGGGTTATCAGAGGCCAGTCCTGATACAATTAGGAGAGCACACGCCGTTTACCCCATCACTGCTCTGCAAATAGAGTGGTCCCTTTGGAGTCGTGACAATGAAGAGGAGATAATTCCGCTCTGTAGGTTAGATCATTCTCTACTTTCTGTGAGCAAGTTATAATGTGAATAGTATCTTAAATTACAAATTTAATTAGTGTCTCTGATAACGTGAGTCCGGGCTTTTTCTATATAGAGAGCTTGGTATTGGAATTGTGCCATATAGCCCTATTGGGCGTGGCTTCTTTGGCGGCCGAGGAGTTTCAGAAACTCTGCCTCCTAATAGCAACCTGGTATGCAACATGAACTTTGTCTCTTGCTAATTTGGATTTACTCACATAAAGAACCATGTTTGTCTGATGGTTGCTTCTGTTTTTTTAACATATCAGAAGTCACTTCCACGCTTCAAAGCAGAGAACTTGGAGAAGAACAAAAAGCTATTTGAAGGAATAGAAGGCTTAGCTAAGAAGTATAAATGCAGCCCTGCTCAGTTAGCTTTAGCTTGGGTACTCCATCAAGGCAATGACGTTGTGCCTATCCCTGGTGAGTCCTCTTTAAAAATACATTAACGGAGGTAGTATGTAAGAATATATGCACTACGAACGAGATCTTATATTAAGGAAAGGGTGGTATTCCTTAAAGTAGCCGCAGCATCAGGTCTTTGGCAGAGTTTTGTTTGTGTCAACTATTTGTATATATTGGAGTTATTTTGCATATTTTTCGTTAACTTGTATGGATGTTTGCAGGAACAACAAAGATTAAGAACCTGGATCAAAATGTGGGGGCCTTGGCAGTGAAACTCTCAGATGAGGAGCTCAAAGAAATTTCTGAGATGGTTCCTATTGATGAAGTGGCAGGTGATCGTTACTATAAACTAGACAAAATAGGTTGGAGGGTTGCCAACACACCTCCAAAGAATTTTGGGATCTCAACTTGAAGTACTTGGAGAATGCTGCTGTTAGTGTACACTGAATGCAACCATATCAGCAAATATCGATGAGTTATTAATATATGCTGCAAAATTGTGTGTGTTGAACTTTAATGTATTGGAATGATTCAAGATGAATAATGGCCTCGGTTGGACGAGGTCGTACTCTGTAACATACCAAATAGTATCAATCAAAATATGAATAAAAGTTGGACTTGGCTTCATATATGACTGACGACTATATGCACATGTCCTACTTTATCTCACGACTTTGCTAAAATAGATTTAACCAGCAGAAACTACTCAGCAGTGAGTGGAATATAAAAAAAATAAATAAAATAAAAAACTAATCAACTAAAGACTCCGTGAGCAACCGATGATGCCAAGAATATTAGGTGGCATCTAAACTAGAAGATTGCAAAGAGGAAAAATGCCTCGGTTTTAGTCATCTATAGCTGATATGATCTAAATTCTAATGTGGAACATATACATATCTCCGTAAATGTGAGTAAATTGGCTACACACTAATCACATCCTTGAATTCAACTAGGATGTCCCTTGCTTCCTAAATCCAACATTAATAAATCTTGAGATCTTTCGGTTTCTGCAGCATCTGAGTGAAAATAGTAAACATACAATCTTTTTTAATTTTTATATATATATATATATATATATATATTGGACTAAAAAACTATCTAAGGGAACAAATAAAATAATATTAGTAGTTTGCATCTGAAGATAACGTTTTTCTTTTGCATCTCTGCATGTTTAGCCTTTCGATTATTGTATCATGGGGTTTAAAGTATTTTCATTGGTTTATCTATATAAATGTAGGGGTGTTCGGGATCGGGAAATGTCATTCCCGATCCCGATCCCGATCCCTAGAAGGGTTCGGGAATGATTTTCATTCCCGATCCCGATCCTGAAAATTTTCCGATCCCGAAAATCAGGAAATTTGGGGATCGGGATCGGGAAATTCCCGATCCCGGATTTGCTTTTTTTAAAAAAAAAAAAAAAGAAATCTCCATATTAAATTTTTTGTTGTGTTTCCTTTAATCTAGTATAAATATATAATTTTTTTAATATTATATTGTATCAAATAAGTCTAATATAAATATATAATTTGTCCAATACATGCTTAAAGTTGTCGATTCAGTTGCAAAAAGAATAAAAACAAGAGCAAAAAATTAGAACTATTTAATAAATAATAAATTAAATTAACTAAATAAACTAAAAGAATAGATATTATCTTAAGGGTGTTAGGGATTTTCACATTTTATTTTACATTTAGTCTTATTTTCTTAAATATTTTTAAAAAATATATATGTGTATAGATATATTTTCGGGATCGGGAAAAAGTCGGGATCGGGAAATCCCATTCCCGATCCCGATCCCGAAATCACATTCCCGATCCCAAAATTTTTGGGACGGAAAAATCCCGTCCCGATTTACTCGGGATTGGGACGGGAAATTGATGAACACCCCTATATAAATGTATTGATGATATTTGAACAAGCCCAAGTCATGGAGGTTTCAAGGCCCATTGTTGATTCTAGGAGAATGACAATGTAGGCCTACCAGAAAACACATTCGTCTTGGTTAAAAGCTAAAATTTCAGAGGTTAGCAAGAATATTGAAGGTTATGGACTTTTTTTTTTTTTTTGCCAGGAAAGGTTATGGATTTATGGTAGCATATAACTGATAATGATTTTGTGGGGGACTTCTTACCCACGATCAGTGACGATATAATATGAAGGGCTAAGGCCCCAAATATCACCAAAAACAAAAACTCATTCACATGGGCCCATAAATCACAGGGGAAATGCGGGCTACCAATACCATAGCCTGCTCCAACGTCACGCCCTTTCTAAACCTTAACCTCCAGTTTCACCCAAAATAAAAATTTAATTACTCCAACTGGAGGTAAAATGCCTCCTCTTTCATAAAAAATCGGAATACATAGTACTTTTCTTATTTTTAATATAAGATATAGTTATTTAATTAGATTAGATTAAAGAACTTAGTTGAGTTAGTTAATACGACAGTATTTTTTAAAACATCCAATCATCTTCTTTAATAACTTCATTTCCTCTCCCCTTAATTATTGTTGGAGAAGCATCAATAAAGGTAAATTATAAAAGATTGGAAAATATGAAAATTATGTTTTATAATTAGAATCAAGATCAACTCCTCAAATATGTCTCATATTACGGACCAAAGGAGTGCTTGATAAGTCTTGCTTTTATTTGGAAACCATTTATTATCGTTTATTGTGATATTTTGCCATCCAATATAGTTTATTGTCTAGTAACTAGTATTATTTTTTATTTGATTTCATTTTGTGAATTAAATGAAACCGTTATGTTATAAGACTGAAACAAAGAAGAAAGTTTGGCCGGTGGTGAAAAAATAGGCCAACGCAATAGCGCTATTAGTGGTGTAGAAGCCTAGAATGCACGGATGATATTTATCAGTTAACGAAAAATCGGATGGAAGTGGTTGGTTCGACTGATTGAATTAGGAATCGGTCTGGTTTGCTTATTGAATCGTAAGATAAGTTGGACCGATTTCATTTTTTTATTTTCTTAATTGCTTTTTTGTGTTATTTTTTAGGGAAAAATGGAAGGTTGAATACCAAAATGAAAAGAAAACTGGGTAAAGAAAGAACAAATCTAAAAAAATAAAAAATATAATAAAAAAATTATTTAAATAGATATAATAATTATAGGAAATGAGATATCATTGCATGAGTATTGACATTATAACTAATATTAATAGATTTTAGGCATTTTTTTTTCTAAAAATCTTCATTTTTATCTATAGAAGTTTAAAAATATATTAATATATATTGTACTAGTAAATTATAATATTTTAATATACCGATTAAACTTTAATTAACCCATTAATCCTTAAATCTATGCTGTAATCGATTTATTGTCTAATCCGATTTTTCCTTTTTTGATATTTATACATTGTTATAAATGGCCAATGATGTCTCCACCAACAATCACCAACAAATCCACCGCTTTCCAAGAAATGAAAAATCTTTCTTGAGTTGTCCCTATCTTCCTCTAATTTATCATGTGGCATGTTTGTATTCTTTCTTCTAACTAAATCTTTTAATTTTACTCTATTGATATCATTAGCTCCTTCAACTTCACCTTGTTAGTATTGTTAACCCTTATACAGAAGTTAATTATACTAACAAAAATAAAATAAAATGATTCATTAATAAAAGAAAAACAAACATGTACCAAATTAAAATTTAAAAACAAAAACTATAGGTGCCTTAAAAATAGCTTTCCATTTAAAGAAATTAAAAGATGTCATCTTTTGCGATATCTTTCCTTCAACGTCATTCATCTAAAAATAATTCCCTCTCAATACGACTCGACACGTCCTGTCGTGTCATCCAACACAACCCCCCCCCCCCTCTTCTCACCACGTTTTGATTTCAGTGTCAATGTTAGTGTGGATTTGAGATAATTTATTTATGAATAATGAGTATTTATAAATTATGATTTACAGTATATAATATAAATATATAAGAGAAATTTTATCTTAACTTATATAATAAATACTTAATTTTAAAAATTAAGCTAATCCAAACATACTTTATACACTGATCCTTATCGCTTTTGTAAACCTTTCATTACCCACCATGCAGTTTCAATCCCTACCTTACTTTGGTCCCTTCATAATTTTCCCTCCTCTTATTCTTAAATCCTCTCTCACCTTTTTTAAACAAACAAAAGATTATTATTATATCGAAGCACGCACGATAGTTAAGAATATTTCACCATACACACATTACAAAGTCGTATATATGAATAATGCTTATATAGTTTTATGAACACCCAGTCGGTGATATTGTAGAAACATAGGGTTACATAGATTTAGTTTAGGGAGAAAAGACAGGTGAAAATGGACAATTCTGATGGGGTCCCGTGGGGCAAATGCTATAAATAGGAAAGCAAACACATTGGCTGAGTAGTGAGATAAATATAGATTCTTTCTTATCAAGAAAATTTTTATCTGATAAGAATTGATTGTGATGGATCGAGGAGATTCACATCTATGTAAATCTTCCTTTGTTTTGCATGAAGATTTATCGTACATGAAAACATAAACTAAAGGAGCAAAAAATAACGGTAATAATAGAATAATGGAAAAGAAAGCTATATGGATTAATTAATTAAGTGGATTGATCAACTATTTAATTATAGTCAAGATTTAGAGTTTTTATTTAAACATTTTTCTTTGTATTTTAAAGAAACATTATATAAAATATTCACAATTAATTAAGTGAATAATAAATCATATATGGAGGGAATGCGTTCTGAAAAGGAAAGGCCAGCTTGCAAAATGTCAGTGATAATCATTCATGATTAATAAGGCAATGCGTGAATAACGTGCTCTTTTTTCTCATTGGTCGGCTCACTTGTCCTCTTGCATGCCCATTCCTAGCATCATTGTCCTTTTATTTAATCCTTGAATCTGTATCGTTAAATAGCTTTCCAAAAATGCATCACGTTTTTGTTTTATAAATTGAATCAATAATCATCATCCATATACCAATTTTCAATTTATAACATAAAATTAAAACTATAACAAGTCTCACTGTTTATAAATATTAACAGATTTACAGCTCGTCTTGACCTCTACATAATATATTGCTGTATTTAATTTTTATGTATAGAATAATTGGGTTAGCTAGCAGGTGGAATTTTACAATAAAATACTTACATACTCTTAATAGCGTTACTTCATCTGTCCTCTAACTAATTAAAATATAATAATTTATCTTATGTAGCGTTACATGGTAGATGAGTCATCTGGAGAAATTCAAATTTTATAATTTTAAAAAACATAAACGTATAATTTAGAAAAACAAAAGATGCAATTTCCTCCCATTAGTTGTTGTTTTTTTAAAAATCATAAAATTTGAATTTATCTAGATGACTCATCTACCATGTAGAATTAAAATAAAATGAATTTTTATATTTTAATTAGTTAAAATATAGATGAAATAGCAATCCTGGAGTATGTAAGTATTTCTCAACTTTATACAGGGTTAATTAAAAGATTCACATTACGGAGTAGTATTTAATTGCTTGCTGCTTAACCTACTTTAAGAGTTTTAAGTTTGAACTCCATGTCAACTTTTTTTTAACTAACACTAATAGTAAAAATAAGTTTTATTCATGAGAAGATGTTGGGCTCAACATGGATATTCTATGAAATATTTGTTATAAAAACAATTTAACTCTTAATTCATTAATCGAGTATATTTATTTTTTATAAACTTAAGAAGCCATGGCCTCTGTCAGTCCCTTCCTGATCTCTCTACTGCTATTCACTAATGCTCTTATTTTTTTAACATTATTGTTAAATACTTGTTTTTTTTTTTTTTGTGAGCTAATATGCTCCAATATAACTAACAATCTGTATAGGCAACAATTTATGCCGTCAGTGAATTACCAATATGACAAGAAATCATTATTATTACGTGCCGGTTCAAGTGTTTCACGGCGGCAACCAAATATTAAGTTATTACCATAAATTAAAAATTGTGCTAATATAATTATACGTGAAAAAGGCGACTATCCATGATTTACTCAAGAAGCGCACTCACACAAACACACAAAATTTATTTGATGGAGACATTCCTTTTCCCATAACAGCTAGCACTATAAAAAAACACCTGATTTCTGACAAAATTTGTTACGGAATCATATTTTATGACGGAATTTTCAACGGACTGCATTTCCAAAGGAATTTTCTACAGAATTCATTCTGTCGCTACTAAGTGCATTTCAAACAAATTTGCAACGGAATTTCAATTCCGTCGGAAATCGTTTCCGCCACAATTTTTTTTAAAAAAAATTGAAAATTATTTTTAAAAAATCGAATTTTCTTAAAAAAATTTTATTTACAAATGTCACGTGTTGCTCCTCAGAGTGCCACATGTTTCTCTCTCCTGGAGGCCACGTGTTGACACCTCATAATTCCTCCAAACGCCTCTCCTCCCATTCGAACCCGCGACCTCAGACTCCCGACACTTTTACGCGGGAGTCTTTGCCAGTTGCGTCGAAATGAACCTGCGTCATATTATTACATATTATTATATATATAATATTATCATATATATGTAAACATACATACATACATACAATTAATTAATTATATACATATAATTAATTATTAATTAAATATAATATTATTAAAAATAATGAAAAAATTAATTAAAACGTAAAAAAATATTTATATATTTAAATTAAAATTTTTTTTAATTAAAATTACTTAATAAATAATAATTTAATATTATAAATATTATTTTTAATATAAAATTATAAATATAATATTAATAACATATATATTATTTTTAAATAAAATAAAATAATAACTAATATAATAATAATATCATAAATATTAACTTATTAGAAAATTTTAAATATAATTTTAATAATTAATATTAAATATAATTATTTAATAATTAATATTTTAATTTTATAAATATTACTTTTTTAAAAAATTGCCCCTGAAATTTCCATCGGAAAATTTCTAACAGAATTTCAGTCAGAAATTTCGTGAGAATTTGTCATGAAAAATATTCCGTCAGAAATCAGGTGTTTTTTTATAGTATAGATAAGCACTGTCATTTTATTATCATTTTATTATAGTTGCCTTTTATTGCAAACAAACTTGGTTCCAGTACAACTGTAGGCGTATATTTCAGAATTGTTAGACCAATATTTTAAATTCCCTCAGCATAATAAAAAAATGATTATATAGAAGGGCATATAAATATGGGCTTTATTAAATTATTCAAATTGAATGGATATTAAAGTTAATTTTAGATGACATATTTTTTTTCCCGCTTTTATAAAATGGAATCCTATAGTATTACAGTCTTAAAGATGAAGTGGACCGTAGTAACTATTATTTTTGAATATAATTTTTATATTTATCAATATTTTTTTAATTTAATCATATTGATATTTTCTTAATAATAATCAAGGAAGAAGGATGACCAGCGTCATTAGACACAGTGGTCACCTACATGGCCTTAGGCCACCCCCTATACGGGTTCGATCTCGTACCACTATGTAATCAAAAAATAAAGGGAGGAGAAATAAGAAAATTAAGAAGGATGATTATGATATTTTAGAAAATATATGTTATATTAATTAATTTAATTTATTTATTTAATCAAATCAAATCAAATAAATATATTTATATTAAAGATAAAAGAGAATATTTATTATTTAACTAGTGAGCGGAGGGGTGAAAATCATATGGAAGGGGAAATGGTGCGGGGCACGAGGCTTACGCGGACCCTGATGTTCCACGTGCATCTGCTGGCGTGCACGGCCGGAGCCTCCGGAACGGTTCTTATAAAACGAGACTTTTTTCAGCTGATAAAAAATTAAAAATGCCGAAAGAAATTTAAAAACCTAAAAAAAAAAAATGGACTCTTTCAAAAATTCAATATATTTTCAAGCTATTTGTTTTCACATGTTTATTTAATTTAAAATTTTGTATATTTTGATGTTATTATGTTGAAAATTAGGCTTATTATAAATTTATCTCTTATATATATACCACTCTAATCCTATTTATAAGTCCATTTTAACTAAATTTTACATACCAAAGAGAGGTAGTTAACTCAATGATTATAGGGTAAGTAAATTTTCAACTATGCCCTCATTTATGAATGAGTATTTTTCAACATTTTATTTTTTATCTATCTTTAAATTATTTTTTCATTGATACAATAAATAAAGGCAAAATTGTTACAATCTCATTTACTACACTGAAATTGGATTTATAAATAGGATCAAATTTTTTGACAAAAAAGGACTTATAAATAGAATTAGAGTGGTACATATTATTACATGCATACATATTTTTATTGAATTATTATGAATTCCAGCATCACTATGATTAGTTGGATTATGAAACCGTGAACAGCTGACTTTTTAATTTGAGGTTAGGGGAATGGGACTTTTAAGACATTGTGATTCATTGAATTTGGGAATCATTCCCTCACGTAACTCTTCTATTTAAGTTAGACTTAACTAAAGACCTTATATATAGTTCAGGGGTGTGGATGTTCCCCTTTAAGCGGATGTCATATGTTTAATCCTATTTATAGTTCAAATAGTTAGTGTCTGTCTTTATAATTAAGAAGAAGAAAAAGGTTAGACAAAAATACTGGTCTCCACAACTTTTATGACCCTTGTCCGCATCAAATTCTGAGCACCATCACCGGCCACTCCAATGAATATTGCCCCCTAATGACGTTATTCCCACTGTTCATAGTGTACCTTTATAATAATTTGAGCTTTGCTGCGAGGGAATAGTATAATATTGGTCCCTCCTAATTGTTGGATGTGGGTGGGAAATAAGTCACAAATCACTGGATTGTAAAGGAGGGAGGGAGGTTTTGTGATATAAAAGGAGTTATCCTCCTTCCCTTTAACCTCATCCTTCAATTTGTCTATTTTCTTTTATAAAACATTTTGTATCTCCTCTTCTCTTATAGTATTTCACTTATAAATTATTTAGAGTGAAATTAGATTCTAGTATTTCCTTTATTGTTGTCCTATTTATTATTTATTAGTTGTTATTAGATATAGTAGTTGTGATTTATTATATTATTAAATTACGTCTAGAGACTTTATTTCTAATTTGTGATTTTTTAGTATAATTGGTTACGCTTTATATATCCCACTTCCACAACACTAATATCATGTAAATGTAGCGTGTCGGCATATTCTCCCTCCAACAGCCTGAAATATAAGTTACTTTTAGAAAAATGTTTTGGACTATACTTGGGATAGTTTACTTTTGATTTATAAATGTTTTTTATATAAGTCGAGACAAAATTCCTCTTACATACTTATCTCGTATACCGTAAATCATGATTTAAAAATACTTATATGCTAAAATTAAGTTAGCACAAACAAGCACTTAATCCATAATATAAGTCACTTAGAGAGTAATTAATACCTATTTATCAATTTTGTCCATATAGTTTAATGCTTAAATATGAATTTTTGTATGTTATCTCTTTATTTGAAGCCTATTTTTTTTTTTTTTGCCTGAAATTTGAAAATATTGGTAGATTAAGAAAGAATTTTCAAATTAAGACATATTTAATAAGATAGCTATTATTTTTTTATTCTGATAAATTAATTGAAGTGCACTATATCACAAACTAAGGGAGGGTATGCTATATTGCTATGTTATAAAGGATGTATTAAATTTATGTTATTTTATATATTGACTCTTTATTAATAAGAAAAGTGATATGTATATAAAGTTATAAATTATATATATAGGCTAAAGTATACTCTTAGTCCTTTAAATTTTACATGACGTATAGTTTTGGTCTCTCAACTTTATAAAGTATACTCTTGATCTTGTATTTTTAACATTGTTAATGTTACCAATAAAAATTGTTGATGCAACAATATAAAGTGATAACTATGCAGCTGACAAAACATATTTGTGTTTTAATTTTTTAATAAATTGACAAATCTCTGCAAATAAAATCAAGTTTTGATATTTAGAATATTAAAATAAAATTTTTTAATACAATAAAGGTTTTGATATTGATTACTTCATTAGTTTTTTTAGATAATTTTCAATTTACACATGTTTTTAAGTTTAAGATTAATAACATTTAATTATACATTCATCACTTAAGTTTACACAACCATCATTTAAATTTATTACGTTAGCATTTTCCATTACGAACATTAATGATGTTAGAATTATACGATTAAAAATATAGCTCGTGTAAATTTAAAGGACTACAAATATATTTTAACTTCTATATATATATAGATGTAAATGTATATGGACAAAAATATATGGTAATGAACCACCTTCATACATGTTTGCCTGCTTCGTGATTCTTTTTTTTTTTGATAGAAGAGGAGAAAACATAGCCCTACCGGCTCTATTCTACTAACTCATTACAAATATATTGGTTCGCAACATCTGCCATGATCAGACTTTTGACTTCATCAGGTTCTCTGTCAAGCACAAGAAAATCCACCGTCATATTCCATGCTCTTTTTGCCAAATAATCCGCCACCCTATTCGCCTCCCTACAACAATATAATATCTCGACATCCCAGTCACGTTCCAGCATCGATTGAATTTCCAAGATTAAAGTAGCATCATGATGTTCATCGGGAATCATTCCTTGAATAAGATCCAGTACTTCGCTGCAGTCACTCTCAACAATAATGTGCCTAAATCCTCCTTCCCAAGCTAATTTCATACCCCACAAAATTCCCCATGCCTCTGCTGTGATAACCGATCCGCTTCCAATCCTAAACATAAACCCTTGAATAAATCCGTTTTTTCATCCCTTATCACCCCACCACAGGTACATCATCCCGTCGCTTCATTCCTGGATCCATCTGTATTAATTTTAACTATCCCAGTAGGTGGAGGTCGCCAACCCCTACTTGTTGCGGTATAAGACTTAGGTTGCATGTGGGTAGACATACCCCAAGACAACACGGAACCAGTACGTGCCAGTAACTCCTGCTTACTCCATTGTTTGTTGTTGAAGATACGGTCATTCCTTGCCAACCAAATATGCCTGCATAGGACCGTAAACCAATGTCGAAACTCATAGCCATACACATGATCACGACGGCGCAAACACCATGTTAACCAAATGTTTTTATCAGTTGAGCCAAAGAAATGCCGATGCCATGGACTAGGTAATGACTCACTCCATATCTCTTTAACCATCACACAATCTCGAAGTACATGCATAATTGATTCAGTCTTGTCTTGACAAATAGGGCACATCTCGTTTGTGTGGATTCCCCGTTGAGCTCGTGCCAAATTAGTCAGTAAACGACCATGAGCGCATAACCACAAAAACATTCTGTAACGTTGAGGGACCTTCAGCTTCCATATAATCCTCCATCCGAACAAAGAGCTGTTTTCACCTTGCCCAGCTATCCTCTTGTACGCGGCTTTTAGTGCAAATTTACCATCAGATGTCCATCTCCAAATAGGAAAATCACCACTAGTATTGCGGTTAATATTCACTCTTTGGATTGCAACCACGACATCTTTTGGTAATAAATGCCTAAACTTATCTAGATCCCATTGACCCGACGGAGTAATACAGTCGGCCTCCTTCCATTCCCTTATTTCATCTGTTAATGGTTGAAGTGTCAAACTCTCCAATCTGTCAAAATGGGGAACCCATAGATCATGCCAAAAAGACACCAAAGTTCCATCAGTAATCTTTCAAGCAATACTATCAGTTACACATTCCCAATTTTGTCTAATCCCCTTCCATGTGCTTGATTCTGACCATCTTTTTTCTACTTCTGGCACCAAATCACTGCCCGTCTTGTACTTCTCCCGAAGAAAACGAACCCACAATACATCTCATTTGTGTATCAAGCTCCACCCTAATTTCATCATATAGGCCTGATTCTGAATCCTTGCCTGTCTTAAACCTAGTCCACCATCATTCTTCCGAGAACAAACACGACTCCAGGCCACCAAGTGTGGCTTACGACTCGTAGATGTACTTTTCCAAAGAAATTGCCTGCACTTTCTGTCTATCTCATCACAGGTACCCAATGGGAGGGGTATAGTTTGCATTGCATAGGATGGCATAGCCGACATGACTGATGATACAAGAGTATGTCTAGCTGTCATCGATAACATGTTTGGTTTCCAGCTTGCTAGTCGAACATTCATCTTATCAAGAATAAATCTATATGAGGACTTAGTACTTCGCCCATGTAAGATTTGCATTCCTAAATATTTTCCCTGGTTGGAAGACATGAAAAAATTCAAGAACTCACTAATGTCCTTTCTCCTCGTATTACCTACATTCTTGGAGAAGTAAATGTGCGATTTTGCATTATTTACTTTCTGACCAGAAATATCACAGAAATCATCCAGTATGGCTTTCACCACCCCGACTTGATCCATATTTGCTTCTGCAAACAGAATAAGGTCATCAGCGAAAAAGACATGAGAAATAGCTGTACCTTACCTGGACAATTTAAAAGGTTTCCAATCTCCATCTTCTACTGCAGTCTGGATTAAATGCCCCAACCTCTCCATCATAATAACAAAGAGATACGGTGAGATAGGATCTCCTTGACGAACTCCTCTGGAAGGGAAAAAAGATTTTGCATCACATCCATTCCAAAGTAACTGCATTTATGGAGTAGATACACAAGCTTTTATGACGTCACAGAGGTACTTAGGAATCCTCAGTTCATTCAAGCATTCGAAAAGAAAACTCCATCTGACTCGGTCATATGCTTTCTCCAAGTCAATCTTTATTGCCATAAATCCCTGCTTCTTGTTCATGCTCCGCATAGAGTGAATGATTTCCTGCACTAGAATAATATTATCAGTACTTTGGGCCCCTTCACAAAACTACATTGGTTCGGGGCCACAACCAATGGCATAATAGATTTAAATCTATTTGAAATAACTTTTGTAACAATCTTATACACTACATTACAGAGGCTTATAGGCCGAAAATCACGAAAAGATTGTGGATGATCAATTTTAGGAATAAGTACAATTTGAGTATCATTAATATTATGAACCCAATCTTGATTAGAAAATACCCTTTTAACCAAAGATATCACTGAAAGACCAACCGTATCCCATTGGCTCTGATAAAAAAGAGGATTTAAACCATCTGGACCCGGAGCTTTTAGAGAACCCATATCGAACAAAGCTCGTTTAATTTCCATTTCATCAACCTGTCTTCCCAAAGCACATCTGTCAGTTGTGTTAATCTCAGGATAAGTACACCCAAACACCAAGGACCCCTGGTACGTACTCATTTCCGTATATAGATCTTCAAAAAAATTACTGCCAAATTCCCGTATTTCTTGCTCATCATAAGACCATTCTTGAGAATCAAGTTTAAGAGCTAAGATCCGATTCCTTCTTCTTCGACCATTTGCCTTTGAATGAAAATATCTTGTATTTCGGTCGCCCTGAATATACCAAGTAGCACGAGAGTATTGGATCCACATAATTTCCTCCTGGGCCAAGATTTTCTCAAGTTCCTTCCATAATTCACATTGCAAATTCTTTAATCTCGCTGATGGCCCAACTCTGGCAATTTTGGTATTAATCCCATCAAGACGTCTATATAGCTTGTTCTTCATATAAATTAAATTTCCAAAAACCTCTTTGTTCCAAATTTTCAGTTGCTCAGTAAAATTTTCTAAAGATCCACACCAATCTTCCTTGACATTCCATTGTTGCTTAACAAAAGCCGAGAATTCATCATGCATAACCCAAGGGGCGAAGAAACGGAAAGGCCTTTGTTTATTCTCACCATGCGCTACCTTGTCAGTATTAACCAGAATGGGGCAACGATCTGATTTGTACTTTGGTAGATGAAGCACCGAAGCATTTGGAAACTGCGCATGCCATCTGCCATCTGCCATCTACCAATGTTCTATCGATTCTGCTTTGACTAGACGACGTTCCCCATGTAAAACGAGGACCACTAAAGCCAATATCAATTAATCCAGTATCAATAATCCATTCCCGGAAAAATCTGTCAACTCCACTGGTTTCCCAAATTTTCATGCTCCATCTATCCTCAGGACATGAAACAGCATTGAAATCCCCAACTACCAACCAACCCCCACGAACAACCTCGCTAATGTCTCTTAATGAAGACCATAGCAGGCACCTCGGGTAAATATTAGGATGTCCATAAACAATTGTAAGGGAACATTCATTATCATTTCCTACATTAACCATTCCATGGACAAATTGCTCACCCGCCGAAATAATCGAAAAGTTACAACTTGAGTCCCAAAATAACCAAATGCCCCCACTGAATCCTCGTACATCCACCACATGCATATTAGACCATCCAATCTTCCGAGCCAATAACTTTGCCTTTATTCCCGCCTGTCTAGGCTCCAATAGTGCAAATAGATTAACTCCTTGTTTATCAATAATATCACTAATTAAACGATGAGAAGAGGCACTACCGGCACCCCGAGTATTCCATGTCATAACTATCATTAAACAAATAATAAAAGATAAAGGATTCCCAACATTATGAAAAACACTACTGGGACGTAAGCCCGTAAGTTCCGTCACCTGACTCCTTCATAACAACATCACCCACCTCACTTGGGAGATTGATACTAGTTGAATAGTTAATCTTTCTACCTGCACCTGGATCAATAGGGTCAGAAGCACTATTTCTATTAGATTTTGGTGGTTGAATTTTCACACCTTCTAATTTCAAAGGCGTCCCCGAATAGGCCTTAATTGGTTGCAATTTGGAGGATCCCGCGACACTCTTCCTTCCTTCATTAAAACCTTTTGCCAAGTCCCTAGCACTATGCACTTTTCCACTTTCTGAGGTCAAACTAGAATTATCTTGGTCTACCATTTTATTCTTCACTTGTTGATAATGTTCCATTGGGTTCGCCAAATCCGTCTTACGTTCCACCACATTTTCTTTAGTCCTAGAATTAATCATCACAAGCTTCTTCTTACTAGGCAAAGATCCACTTGATTTAATAATTCGGACTGATGAAGATTCTGTAGCATCATGTGCCAAATTATTGGGTGCCATTAAAGTGATTTCATTTCCTTTCTATTCCGTATTCTCATTTATCAATGCTGCGAATCTTGATCCTCCACCATTATTGTTTCTATGCAAATCACGTACCCCTCCCCGTCTGATATTCAATTCTCCCCCGGTGCCACGCTGCATCCTTCGACGTCTGGGTGCCACCATCCATTCACCATAGGTTATGGCTTCTGGGTTATGGTTAGTCGACGTCGAATCCGCTGTTTGTCCATCACACTCAGTCTCCGAACTTTGAACTCCCGAAGGTCCAGATTCTTTCTTTCGTGAGCAATGTTCGGCTCCATGTCCATACCTCCCACATGAAAAACATATCAGGTGTAGACCCTCATATACTATTTTTTTCCTTGCCATTAATCATAATTGATGGGAGAAGCGGGGAATTCAGGTCTATTTCAACACATAATCGAGCAAATCGACCTTTTGTTTGTTTCAATGTATTATTATCCACCTTAAGCACCCTTCCAATCTGACTACCCACAACATATAAGATACCCTTATCATAAAAATCAATTGGAAATTTTGGAATACGTACCCATGCATCGATCTTCGGTACCTCCCCAGCATCAGGATCGAACTCAGGTTTCTATGGCTGTACAGCTAGGTAATGTTCCATGTATAACCATGGGCCACCAGTCAAAGCAAACTCATAATCATCCTCGCTTGTTAGACGAACCAAGAAATATCCAGAACCAATTTCTATCGTTTTCACCTCACCCCTTCGACCCCATAGTTGCTGCAACTTTCTACCAAGTTGTTCTTCACGAACCATACGTCCCAGAAGCCTAACAATCAGAGAAGTCCTCCATTTCTTTGCTAGTTTTTGACGGAATTCCGGTGAGACAACAATATTTGGACCTTTCTGAGTGATCTCAACCTCAATTCTTGATTTCCATCCATCCCCACGCCACCATTCTTCCTCCTCGTCAGACATATCTCCCGCCATCTGTATATCAACACAAGCTTCCTTGTAAGATTTCTTCTGTTGTGTAGAACCCTCCTCCACCACCTCTGCATCAGTCATCCAATCCTCCACCCTTGGTACAAGGGATTGGTATTCAGAGAACTCATCATCCCCATCTCTAACTTTCTTTCGGCTTCTTACCATAGCATCTTGTTCTTCCGATGTTGGCACCGGAGGTACTCTCTCACAACTTTTATCCCGTTCACGTATATTGCTTCCCATTCTGTTCTCAAGTTACACACAAATCTCCGAAAACTTTGAAAAGCCAGGAAAAATGTTTCATTCCACAGATCACCGATGATTGAAAAATAAAACTAGAAGCCAAGATCAGCGCTCTTCAACAATGAAGAAACAGTAACAATCAGATCCACTTGTCGCAGGCAGAGTCTAGCAAATCTGAAGACGGAAACAAGACAGGACAACGGAAGAAGCAAAGGCGACGCAAGCGGATCACCTCAGAGCAGCTTCAATTTCGACGATCTGGAGAGACGGACAGCAACTCAAAGGCTCGCCACAACCGGACGGCAGAACAGGGGATCAACGCCGATTCAGACAGAGACTGGCCACAGCAGGGACGGACGGTTTTGTAGAGAAGAAACGACCCTCCGCGACTTTCAAACTAGGACGGCGACGACGATGATCTGAAACTGTTGCAGTGGGCAACGGTCACATTTCACAGAGAGCGTTCGGTAACAAAGCAAGTTCAAAGCGCAAAATCTTAAGTGTTTTGCTTCGTGATTCTTGTGCACGGTTTCTTTTATAGTTTATGGTTACTAAAGTTTGATTAAAGATAATTTTTGATTCTGAAAAAGGTAACTTTTTAGTTTTTAGGCCCGTGTGAGGCCCAATAATATTAATATACTGTTAGTATATTTAAAAAAAATAAGTTTCATAGTATATTTGTTATTCATAAAAAAATTTGAAAAGCTAACATTTTTTCAGGAATTTTTCCGTTGCACCCAATTCAATCAGCATTGCTGAATGGTTAGGCCCCAACCTAAAACAGCATATTTAGTTATTTACAATCCTATGTCCGGATATCTAATGCATTATAGCAGAGCTGCCAGTTTTACAAGTAGTGGAATAATATTGATCAATAAAATAGGGTTAAGAGACAATTTTTTTTTTTTGCTCTCAAAGTGATTTTGTCTTAGAAGTTTTGTGAGAGGTAATTTTTTCCCAAAAGTATAAAAATGGAGTAATTTGTCCCGACTATTATCCCAATTCATTTTAACAGTTAGTTAACCAAATGTGTTGAACTGACAATTTACATGTTATCCACATCATTTTTGATAAGGTGCAAATTTGACTTGAAAGCCTTTAAATCTAACTTTAAAAAAAAAAAAAATTTAAATGACACATGGATTTCCAGCGCAAATTTATACTTTAACAAAAATAACATATAGACTGCCAGCTTAATATATTTAGTCAACTAACTGTTAAAATTAACTAAGATAATGGTAAGGACAAAATTGCTCTATTTTTTTTACTTCTAAAATAAAATTACTTCCAAAAAATTTTCAAGAGCAAAATTATCCCCTGATGGAAATTTTTGGGTGAAAATTCCCCCTTAACCTGATAAAATATATATGGACGGATATACTTCACGATAAAAAAAAAAAAAAAAAAAGATAAAAGAACGAGAGATTCGGACGCGGAAGAGAGGCAGAGAGCACGCCAAGTTAGATGTCTGAAGGATGAAGACGGGTGGGCAGGAGAGAGAAGGTGGCGGCTATTTTAAAATATATTTTTCTTTTTCTATAAAAAAAGAGAGGTGGACATCTGGTGGGCTCGGACCAGTCGATCACCGCATCCAAACGTGGATCACGTGCAGCTGCCAACCTTTTTTTTTTAATAAAATACTATTTTTATTTCTTATGATAAGATATATTTATCTAATTTAATTAAATTAATTAAGATGACTTATATTTTTAAACACATTGTAATCATATTCATTAATTCTCTTATTCTATCTATTTTTTAATTATTATCGAAGAAATATGGTTAGAGGTATATTTATAAAAGAATAATAACTATGAAAAGTATATTTTATATTGAAAATAAATATCAAATCCATCCTCAAATATGTTTCATATTAAATGCCACTATGGTTCCTATTATAAGTCCCTTTTACCTAAATCCCACATACCAAGAAAAAGTAGTTAACCCAATGATTATAGGGTAAATTTTCAATTATACCCTCATTTATGAATGTGTACTTTTCAACTTTTTCTTCTTTATCTCTCTTTAAATTATTTCTTTATGGGTACAATAAATAGGGGTAAAATTGTCATAAGCTCATTTATATACTAAAAGTGGACTTATAAATATGACCAAATTTTTTGATAAAAATGATCTATAATAGAGATCAGAATGGTATTAAATATAGGATGGATTATAAAACAAAGGCAGATTTAAATAAGTAAAATAATTGTAAAAGGGAAAAAGTTGTTGCAGACACGTCTAGTTTGGTGAGGTCTACGTTTAACTTTTCATCTCTGATTGGGTAAATGAAGGCATGCACACTGCACAGGACAGGACGTAGTTGAATGGAAAGTTGTATTTTATTTTCATCTCTGTGGCCTTCCCTGCTTTCACGTGATTTTTCTGCTCCCTTCCCCCGGGACCCACCTCACCCTCTCTTGTCTTGTCTCCCCTCCTTCCATATTTGTCACCCAACATTTTAATTTATATTGCCCACTCAAATTAGCTTAACACCTTGTCCTACGTCCTAACTCCCCACCAACAAATCATAAAAATATTAAAAAATCATTATATTAATAGCAGGACTTCATTTATTAATAAATATAATTATATAACTGTGTGCATCACAAATTAGCATAGTAATGCTATACACACGCACACATCTATAACGCACTCGATCATAACATGGGTAAAAAATGTCTTTATTAATCTTTATCTTCATTTTTTTTTTCTTCTATTTAATGTATCCATCGTCAAACTCTCTCTCCATTGATCATATCCGTCAACATATTCATAAAAGAATATTAAAAAAAGATTAGGTCACCGCCTCCATTAAATAAAATAAATACTTGTTTTAAAGATATATAACACATATTCCACTCAAAAAAAAAAAAAGATATATGACACATATTAGGTTTGCAAATAAGTCATACTTAGGAGTTATTAAATGGCGAGAAAATTAGTCAATCCCGTCCACCATTCACTCGTGTTTAATTTTGGGTTAGATTAAGTAACAGGGGCCCACATAATTAAGGGGAACGATATCTTCAAAATATAATCATTACTTGTGTTTGAGTATAAACTAAACTACGTACCAACAATTATTATTGCCCATAAAATAATCATCCCACCAATTCCAACTATTATTATAAGAAATATTTAGTGCATAAAAGTTATAAGAATCGACTTATATAAAAAACGAAAATAGAAAATCCTAACTAATTATAGCTAGTTATTTAGAAATCCAATTCTTTCAATATTCATGGCACCCCCTTTGAAATATTTATATGCAATAGTACTAAAATATGATTCGTTTTGACATGGACTCGATACTGTAGTGTTGATTAGTCTCTGTACGTTGATGACACAACGCTTAACAGAGAGATGGTGTTTTTGCCTGTACTTGGGTTATTAATATACGGCGTCTTTAATTTATATCATTTTGTCTGTTCTTCAAAAAAAAAAAAAAAGGTTATTAATATAGGGACTAACAGGGATTATTTACTTGCTTTGTGTTTCCCACGTTGATGCTCTTGCACTCAATAATGCTCTTTCGGGTTATTAATAAAAGATATATTTAAGTAATAATTTTGATAAGTTAAAAAAATTAGTTAAATTATTATTTATTTAACTCATTTATATTGAAAATATCTCTTAATGCAAACTCCCATGACATTTGGAATCGATAGAGATAGTTTAAGGGGAAATAATAAATATGAAAAACAGAGTAAATTAAAATCTTATGTGTATCGACTAATTCTTATATTAAAAAAAAGTATTATTATCTCATTACGGTTATGTGATTAAATAATAATAATGGAGAAAGAAATACCGACCACTACTGCCTAAGATGCCCCTACCCTCACTCGAATTTGTTTTCCTCTTTCGAAAACCAACAATAACCATTTTTATGTACATCTGATTAAAATACTTGATTTGGACAGAAATTACAATACGTAGTTTTTTTAATTACGTTACATATACTACACGCATCCTAAACATTATTAAAAATTATTGAAAATCAGATGTTGATTTTTAGAAGTTATGCTACATCGTTTGTCTTGAGAAAGCAGCTCAAGTCTGTGACGTTCACTAAATTCTGTAACAAGCCCAAAAAAATATGTCGTGACGAGAAGAAATTGGATTTTGAGGCACATGTGTTTGTTATGACTAGTTCGATTAACTTGATAAATATAACGTTGATTTCACCGTCAACAAGAAATTACAACACGCCAGTAATAATATACTATTCTAAACTATTTAGAATAAATTTTACTCCAGTAGCTTAAATTTATTTATATATTTTTATAAAATATTAAATATGAATTATTAAATATTAATTCAATAATAATAAAGGAAGAAAATGAAGGGTAGGGAGATGAGACTTCCTTCGTCATGGTGGGATAAAATCGAGCAACACGTGATTCAAATAGTCGTGTTCTTTTTTATAACAAACAGCCACCATAGGTATCATTTTCTCTTTTTTTAACAAAATTTTAGAAAAGAGGTGATACTCACCCACTATTCAAGAATATGATTTCTAACTCTTTTTTAAAAACAATAACCAGTGGTCATCAGATATCGCATTTGATGTTCCCTAACTATTTCAAGTAAAAACGAAAAATATTATTTAATGCTTAAAATGGTGGAGACTCCATCAAGAGCTCATGATGCCACGTGTCCTTCGATGGTGCTCTATCATTTTCCTTCGGAAATTTAGAGTGACATTTTGGTAATTACACTCGTTTCAAAATATCCAAATCCAGAAAGTAGAAACAAACAAGTTAAAAATAAGGATCGGATGAATCGGTGTGGCGATTATTTCAAACGCGTTGGGCGATGTTTTGGGCGATTTCTGTCTGGTCGGTGGCTGCTCCTTGGCCCTCCCCCTACGCCAAACTGAATGTGAGTGTTTAGAATAGTTTATTTTTAAGAAATAAGTATTTGTTATGTAAGTTAAAATAAAACTCCTCTCATATATTTATTTCGTATATCGTAAATCACGATTTATAAATATTTATTATTTAAAAATAAATTATCTCAAACAAACACGTAGATCCAAATTTAGGATCAATTATCAGCATAGAATGTATTGGTATTTGGTGGGCAAAATAAAAAAGAAAAATCATAAAATGTAATGCTACTGTTGGGACCCAGAAATTGAGCCTCCGTCATGGCCCAAAATATAAGAAAATACCGCGGATTTTCCTTAAAAAAAAAAAGTTAACCAGTTGTATCACTTTAACCTCATATCACATAATCATTGATTATAATATTTTGTCATAGTTATAATTAATATTTTTTGTAACATTGCATGCATGCATAATGAAATTTATGAAGAAAATTCATTATGTAATCTGAAATTTATCAAATATAATAATACTATCTGCGCGTTATTATGCGGCATAATACGTGTAAAAATGTGCTTTAGTTGAAAGAGTTATAAAATGGATGGGACTTAAAAGATCCCTTACGGTGGCAAATATAAAAAACTTACGTACTATTCCAACAAAAAAATCTCATTGTATGACTTCCAAATAACGTGATTTTATGTACCAATATGTTATTGATTGAGACGGTAAACAATCTCATCTTGTAAGGAAGAGAATATAAGTTTAAATCTTAAGAAGCTTACTCGCTATAAGAGATAAAAACTTTTTGCATTATAAGCCTCGGAAAAAAACCCTTAATCAAATTAGAAAAAAACATGATTTTCTGTAGTTTTTATATCACACATGTATGGAAACTATGATGAATATAAATTGGCAATGTTGGTTGATTGGATTGCAAAAGGCCAGATACCTATTAGACAATAAATAGTAAAACCAACCCAACATTCTGACACAAAATTCTAATACTCATTTCTTTAATTTGGTAGGAAAAATTGTAATACTCAAATTCACGAATATTTCTACTTTTTTTTTTTTGGCCAATCACGTGTCTTTCTACTTTTACACATATATATAACTAGGAAAGAGGTTGATCGTCAAGATAATAATGTACGCTACAAAGTCATTTAAGTAAATAAGAAACTCTACAGTTTTCTTTGACAAGAAATGTTCTAGACAGATTAGTGTTGGCCTCCCATAAATTGGCAAAAGATAATAAACCAAATAATGTTTTCAACTTAAACCACGAATAAATATTTGAAATAACAAAAAAAGAAGCCGAATGAAAATAATAATCATTATTTTATTTTTTAAAATTTTTAATGCACAAATATTTTTAAAGTTTAAATCAATTTTATTATCTTTTAAGAATTAATATATAAACATAATTAGATAATAATACCTTGAGAAGAAGATGCTTAAATATCAATTGAACTTCAAAATCTTAAATTAGTTTTGTTGACAATAAGGGCTTGTTTGATATGAGGGGAGGGGAGGAAAAGTGGGCGGAGGGAATTTTTTTTTTGAACTAGGTTTAAAAAAATGAGAGAAGCAGGGTATAAAATTTTTAATTAAATTTCTTACTCTTATATATTATATTCTTCATATTAAAATTTTGTAACCCCATTTCTCTGATTTTTCTTAAATCTAACTCACAAAAATTTTCCGTCAACTCCTTGTAATATACCAAAATTTGGGATTGGAGGCTTGAGAATAAGTCTAAATTAAGTGGACTGCTAAGCCCCAATTTATCAGGAGCCCAAATTTATCTCCTAATGATTCTTATATCTTTAGGGTATTAAGAAAGTAAAATGATGAATTTTGGAGAATATAATTATGTTTTCGGTGAAATCTCCTATGAGGTAGTGAGCTTGTCATATAATTTTGAATGATCAAATGATGAGAAAAAATTATGAAATTTTACAAGATGAAAGTAGACATCCTAAGCTTTAAGTTGATAGGTCATATGACTCAATTAGAGCTATATAAAAAAATATATGAATTTTTGAAGTTAGCCCAGAAAAACTGAAAATTTTCTGGAACAACATGCAAATATTGAAATTCTGGGAATTTTGTGATTCTATTCAGCAAAATTCTATATTTTTTCTTGAAATTAGACTCAATAAGGGTTCTATAGGCTTTAGAATAACTCCAATTCGAGTTTTTTAGAATTAGTTATGATTCAAAGTTTGCACAGAAATCTACCAGAATTTTGTAAAAATCCGAAAATTTTGAAAAATTATTAAATAATGAAATATGACATCATCCTAATGTTAAAACACCTTTTCTTCATCTTCCTTCCTCCAAACCGACGCAGTATGTAGTGCAATAGAGACAGAACATTTGAGAGCTTGTAGAGGGAGAAATGAGAAGAAAAATCACAAGGTGAGATGATTTCTCCGACGATCTAGCTCCTAACGAGTATAACTCTACTCCTAAGCTTCTCTTTCATGTTATTTAAGGATGTTGAGGCTCAATTTTGCTTGTTGAAGTGAGCTAGGGTTCAGCCATATCAAGGGAGAGCCAATGGGAGCTTGAGGTAACTTCCAAACTCTTTTATATTGACTATTCTGGCTGTTGTGGACAATTTAATCGGTGAAATTTTGCGGATTGTCATTGGTTTTAAAAATGGAAAATGGGTGTGTGGGGCTATTATGCTGCCCAAATTGGTACTAAATGGTAGTTGTAACCTAATGAAATAGTAAATAAAGTAGTTAGGAGTAGAAAGGAACACGTTTACGGAGCCGAAACCGAAAACCCCCGATTTTCTCCGGAAAAATCATATATTTTCGGTTAGAGCTGTAAATGGGCCTTAGAGTTGGATTTTTAATGATTTGATGGTTCTATTGAGTTTAGAAGCGAAAATTAGGTGGGGTTACAGTTGATCACTTTTTCAGAAAAGGCCGAGAAAACATAATTACGAAAATGCTCCTAAAACAGTGAAATAAGGGCTGCTAAGGGCAATTTCGTCTTTTGGCAGTGAATTTGGTAATTCCAAATCCGGAAATAGATTCCTTGGTCGAAAATATGTCAGGATAACCTTGGTTGGAATTTCGAGAAAAGTACAGCCGGACCGGGTACGATGAGCCGAGTCCCCGAGGGTATTTTAGTAATTTTTCAAGATAGACTCGTATAACCCCCAGAAACACTATGGAAGTGTCTAAATAGTATATTTGACATTGTATGATCAAATATGGAGCCTCGAGCTCTTGGCACGCAAATCGATGAGAAAGATTGGAGGTAGGGGACTTACCTTATTTGCATGTATTTGATATCTTTGCTTGTGTAGTGATGTATGTGATTGTTTTACTTGATTGTGTAGAGCATACTTGAATAAATGAAGCTTTGTTTCTGTTTTCGCTGTGGCTATAGTTTTGTTACATGAAACATTGAGCATGCAGAAATGTCATTGTGGGTCATACATCTAGTTAAAGCTAACATGTCATACACGTAGCATCTATGATGCATGCATTATGGTATCTGTTTCCTACTGAGATTCTCTCGAATCTCACCCTCCCCTACCAACAATTTAGACAGGAGACGACAGAGGATATGCAAACAACAATGCAGAATACCGTATAAGGGGATTACAATAGGGGAACGAAGACGGGAAGAAGTCTCCGTTTCACTGGGATGAGTTTAGACACCCTAGTAGTCTTGTGCGGCTACCTTAATCGTAAGTATTATGTACAAACCCCTATCGGGAATATATGTAATCATGCACATATTATCAGTATAGTTATGTTATTCCTGTGTTGCCTACCGAACCGCATATCGTTTTCCGCGAATACTCTGAAAAAGGTTAAAACAAGGTAAGGGCGTGACATTCCTCTTCCTTCCAAATCCCTCATATCAAACATATCATAAGAATAATGATATTGACAAAAAGAATATAGCAATTGATAATTCAAATTATTAGAAAACTATTAATAAGAGATTTTGAATTTCAGATAATATTTAATTGTTTTTTTCACTGATACCTTTTTAATAAAAAAGTCCATATTTACCGCTTTACTTTATTTAAGAATGCGAGCTTTTTGTCTGTTATTCTGAGAAGTTTGTTAAACGGAAAATTACTGAGTTTAGTGAGAAAGCACCTAACATCACATGACACGTATAACTCGAGCAGATTCTCTTAGAAATACTTATATGATCTAAGAGTATAACTTTATCTATATTATAATTAATTAAAATATAATAAATTATCTCATTTTAATTTTATATGACTGATAAGTTTTTTAGAAAAATTCAAATTTTATAATTTTAAAAAATATAAACTTCATAATTTAGAAAAACAAAATTTGCAATTCCTTTCCTTAAATTATTATTTTTCAAAATCATAAAATTTCAATTTCTTCAGGTGACTTATCAACCATGTAAAATTTAAATAAGATAAATCATAATATTTTAATTAATCAGAGTATAAATGAAATAATTCCCTAAAATATATAAGTATTACTCTGATCCTATTTATAGATCTCTTTTAACTAATTCTCCTATATCAAGGAGAGTTAATTAACTCATTAACTATGAGTTAAATTTTTAATTTCGCCCTTATCTATGATTGGTTTTAAAAGCCAACAGGAATAAAATTTTTTTTATTATAATTAATAGAAATAAAAAAATATAAAATATATTTATTATTCTAAAAATGGACTTATAAATAGGATTAAATTTTTTTATCAAAAAAAATTTATAAATAGAATATTAGTGATATTTCTCAACGTCCCGTAGCCATACGTACATGCATCCTTGTCCACTCAAGTCACTTCAACTATTTCAGTTTTACCATTATTTAACGCCGCCGGTTTTCTTATATCTTCTTCGATTAAATCGTCTTCCCCTTGTCACCGAAAATCCAACTTTCCTTTTCTAACCTCCAACACCTAAAATTCAACTCAAATGCGCTTCAAATAAATCTCAAATTCAAATGCATTCCTCATATTTTAATATTTAACAAATAACAAATTCCCCTCCTTCTCCGTCCCTGCCTACCTCCATTGCCACCCTGACCCCACCCACCGTCCCACCCGCCACTTCTTCCTCCTTCCATAGCAATCTGTGCTTCTTGTTTAACTTCGAGCTCAGTGCTTGTACCTGGTGTATGGAAGGACACAGTATCGATCGCTGTTAACAATGAATCTTTGGACCGACGATAACTCCTCCGTCATGGATGCTTTCACAGGTTCCGATCTGTCTTCTCTCTGGCCTCCTCAGCAATCCTCTGCTTCTACGACTACCACCACTGGCACTGAACCCGCCAAATCTTTCTCCCAAGACCAGCTTTCCGTTTGCATCTTCAATCAGGAGACTCTCCAGCAACGTCTCCATGCGCTGATTGAAAAGGCCAGCGAGAGCTGGACCTACGCTATCTTCTGGCAATCTTCTTGTGATCACTCGGGAGCCTCCGTGTTGGGTTGGGGAGATGGATACTACAAAGGCGAGGAGTTTAAAGGAAAGGGGAAGGCCAAAAAGACGGCGTCTTCCGCGGCGGAGCAGGAGCACCGGAAGAAGGTTCTTCGCGAGCTTAATTCGCTAATATCCGGCTCATCCTCCGCCCCAGATGACGCGGTAGACGAAGAAGTAACGGATACCGAGTGGTTCTTTTTGGTTTCGATGACTCAGTCGTTTTACAACGGCTACGGATTGCCGGGGCAGGCGTTCCTCAATTCGAGCCCGGTTTGGGTCGCCGGTTCCGACCGGTTGGCAGCTTCAACATGCGAGAGGGCGAAGCAGGGTCAGTTGTTCGGGCTTCAGACTTTGGTTTGTATACCGTCGGTCAGTGGTGTGCTCGAACTAGGCTCCACGGAGCTGATATTTCAAAACTCTGATCTGATGAATAAGGTCAGGGATCTGTTCAATTTCAATAGCGCCGAAGCGAGTTCTATTTGGCCGTCAAATGCTTCAACTGCGGCTGATCAGGGTGAGAACGACCCTTCTTCACTCTGGCTGAACGATCCTTCTGCAATTGAAATGAGGGATTCTGTGACTACTGTAGCGCCCAATTCAGTGCCCAGTTCTACCACCAGTGATAACAATAATCCGAAGCCGATGCAATTAGATACAAGAGGTTCGACGACTTTGGCTGAGACCCCAACTTCCATTCATGCCCCAAACGCTCACCATAGCCACCAACAACAACGGCAACAGCAGCGTCATTCGATGAACCAGGGTTTCTTTTCTCGGGAGTTGAACTTTTCTGACTACGGATGGGACGCAGACGGCGTGAAAAACGGTAATTCGCATTCCTTGAAGCCGGAATCGAGTGAGATTCTGAATTACGGGGAGGGCAAGAGAAACGCTTATAATGGAAATGCGAATATCCTTTCAGGTCAATCTCAATTCAATGGCGAGGAGAAGAGGAGGAGGTCGCCTACCTCTAGGGGCAGCAATGACGAAGGCATGCTTTCTTTCACTTCAGGCGTGGTTTTGCCCCCTTCAAATATGAAGACTGGCGGGGATTCTGATCATTCCGATCTCGAAGCTTCTGTGATTAAGGAGGTAGATAGTAAAGTGGCCGAACCAGAGAAAAAACCTCGCAAGAGAGGACGAAAACCCGCGAATGGCAGAGAGGAGCCTCTGAATCATGTTGAAGCTGAAAGGCAAAGGAGAGAGAAGCTCAATCAACGGTTCTATGCGCTTCGTGCTGTGGTCCCAAACGTTTCAAAGATGGATAAAGCATCCCTTCTGGGCGATGCCATATCTTACATCTCTGAGCTCAAGTCGAAGCTTCAGACAAGAACGAATTGCAGAGCCAATTGGAGTCTGTCAAGAAAGAACTGGAGCTAGCCCACAAAGATTCGGCGCTGCCTCCACCGGAGAAAGAAGCAAAGCCATCCAATCATCAAGCCAGCAAGATTACTGATTTGGACATCGACGTGAAGATTATAGGTTGGGACGCGATGATTAGGATTCAATGCAGCAGGAAGAACCACCCAGCAGCAAGGTTGATGGCAGCATTGAAGGAGCTAGACCTGGATGTGAACCACGCGAGTGTGTCGGTGATGAATGATTTGATGATCCAACAAGCAACAGTGAGGATGGGGAGTCAATTCTACACGCAGGAGCAACTCCGTTTAGCACTTTCGTCCAAAGTTGGCGATGTCCGATAGGCCCCCGATATTGGGAATATAAAGCTACCAATTCCTTGTGGTGTTGGGCTATGGAATATTGAGTCTTCCCGGCAAGAAACTAAGTGGCATACCACTGTCTCAGTGTTTTCGGTAGTTTTTTTTTGTAGCCTAGTTTGAATTTTGAGGTAATTTTAATTTGGGGAAGCCGGATTTGAGCCAGGGGGAATGTCATTCGAATTAAGTATGAGCAGGGATAGGCAGCTTTGATGAAATGAAAATAGAGTAATTTTGTGTCGATATTGTCAAACTAGATCGTGTATGTATATATATTTATTGTCATAAATTTGATAATGAAATTTCTCAAATGTGATCATTGACTACCGTATGTTCATCTTTCTGGGTTTTGTGTTTAATATGTTGGCACTTCCTATGAAGAAGGTGACATTCTGTAAATTTGATCCATCCTGAGACGAGTTTCCTTTGATTCTAAAATCTATATATTCTCAAAACAGAGGAACATGTAAGAGTAAAAAAACTCGCAGCAATTCTCATGCTAAAGGTGTAACAACACCCCAAATTTTATATTCACCAAATATATTATAATTATTTCGGAAATTCAATAAAATGGTGAATATTCATGAATTTAGAATTTATGAATTTCATAAATGTTCAATTTTATGGAAATTGAGCAAAAATAATTATGGAATTAATTTGGGTAATTTAAAAAGCCCAATATTAAGGTCCAAAAATGAAGGAATATTAGATTAAATATTTGGTCCAAAAATAGATGAAAATTGGCCAAGGAAAAATAAGGGAAGAAATTGGATTAGAAAGATAATGGCAAAATCGTAATTTTGCCAAAATAGCACAAAATAAATTATTTTTCAATTAATTGAAGTTAATTTTAATTAATTAATGAAAATAAATTTTAAAAATATATTTAGAATATTTTGGTCAATTTAATATGAATTTATGGAAAATTTGAGCAAAAAGTGCAATTTTGACCAAAATTGAGACTTTACGTGTATACGTAACCGGAACAAGTTGTGAAGCCAATTGAGACCATAGGGAGGGACCCCTAAGTGTCTCCTACATGTTGCAAGAGGAAGAAAATATTGGTTGGGATTAATGAGCTTGGTTACACATACATAGGGTTTATTTGCATAAAAGTGATTTTTGAAAGTTTTGGAAATTGTTAAATAATTAATGTATAATGTTATATATATTATAAAACACATATGCATCTTCCTCCTTAGCTCATTTCTGTCGCACAGCAGCTGAATGAGGAGTGAGAACATTGAGGCTTGTAGAGAGAGAAAGGAGAAGAAAAATCACAAGGTAAGCCGATTTCTCCGACGATTTAGCTCCTAACGCGTGTAACTCCGATCCTAAGCTACTCCTCTTTGTTCTTTAAGGTTTGGAAGCTCAAAATCTGTTGTTGAGCACTTAGGGTTTTCAGCAATATTTGGGAAAAACTTGTGGGAACTTGAGGTAACTTCCAAACCTTCGCATATTGTCTATTATGGCTGCTGTGGGCAATTTAATCGGTGAAATTTCGCCGGATTGCCATTGGTTTTAAATTTTGGAAAAGTATGTGCCTAAGGGTTATGCTGCCCAATTTTAGTTCAAATGGTTGTTATAACTCAATTAGACGGTTAATAAAGTGATTAGGAGTAGAAAGGAACGCGTTTACGGAGCCGAAATCACAAAACATTGATTTTGCCTGGAGGACTTCATAATTTCGGTTAGGGCTAGATCTAGGGGTAGGAGTTGGATTTTCAATGATTTGATGATTCCATTGGATTCAGTGGCCAAAAAAAGGTGGGGTTACAGTTGGGCACTTTTTCAGAAAAGGCCGAGAAAGCATAATTACGGAAACGCCCCTAAAACCCTAAAAGCAGGGCTGCCAAGGGCAATTTCGTAATTTGACATTGAATTTGATAATTTTGAGTCCGGAAATGGATTCCTTGTACAAAAATACTTCAGGATAGCCCTAGTCAAAATTTTGAAAAAACGTGCCATCGGGCCGGGTACGGCGGGGCCGGACCGGGGTCCCGGGGGCATTTTGGTAAATTTTCACCATAGGCTAATATAACCACAAAAAACACTATGGAAGATTCTAAAATGATACTTGGATAGGTTATGACCTATTTCTTGTACATTTAATATTTTAGGATCGAATCGGGAGCCGAAAGTCGACACGATTTACAAGGCACACAGAAAGGGGTCGATGGAACTTCGAGGTAGGGACATTATCCTTCATACATCATGCCATAGTTTTATGATTGTGTGGATGCCATTGTTTGTAAATGCGCTTTATTAATCAACATGTTTTGCCCAGAGAGGGGCCAGTAGTGCTAGAGGCACTTACACTGGAGTTGGCGGAAGACCAACCGGTGCAAATTAGTGGGGTTGGGCCCTACTCATGTATACATGCAGATGATATGTTTATATTGTTCATTAATTGGTGCATACATGACATATATCATATTTACTTTTCGCATTTTCTATGGACGATAGCATGTTTCTACTAGGATTCTTCAGAATCTCACCCCTTTTTCTAAACCAAACATCTCAGCGGGCGCCAGTGGATCAAAAGGCAAGAATGTAGACCAAGGGAAGTGACTGGCATGTGCCTCGAGGCAAATCAAAGTTCGTGGTTATAGATAGTCTATGTCTAAAATACTTTTGGATATTTTGTAATAGTGGTGTATATTGTCGCATTCTGTATGGTTGGCTTTGAACTGTAAACAAATACTTTTATCAGTATATATGTACTCTTCTGTATACCTATGAAATTTGGTCTCTATTACTCTGTGCATATCAAAATGAAAACGGGTGTTGACAAAAAGAACCTACTCTCTCTTTCAGTCTTGTGATAAATGCATCAGAAAGCCCTTTTGTTTGTGGCAGTTACTACAGTATTTTTTTAAAAAAATTTTTATGGGACTACGACTTTGACAAGGATAATAATGGCAGGGGCAGCGTAATAAGAATATGGCAAATACGAATCAAAGGTATTTGGATGCTGCTCTGCACATAAACTGGTCTCATCCAAGGCTGTGATTCCACGGTCACAGGAATAACTTTTTATGTTGCATATTTTATTATTTAATACAGATTGTATTTAGATATGTTTTCTAATTATTACTTGATCATATCGAGATATTCTAGTTATTGTTAGATTATTATTCTGATTAAGATTAACTATTCTACACATTATCTTATCATTATTTTGGATATATAAAATATTTCTAATTGTGGTTCGTACGTGGTTTGAATAGAGGTTTAATTTAAGGTTATTGTTTGGCCGATAAGTTATTACAAATTTTGATGGGATGTTATAAATAAGATACGCTGAGCTTAGAACAATACAATAGAAAATATATACTTGCTCATTGAGAGTTTCTTGATAGGTGGCTATCACCGTGCCTAATCTCTTTCTTTTTACAGTTTTTTGGTTGTGAGACACTACATGTAGAATCATTATGGTTAGAAGTATTTCACGTAAGTCTTCCACCATGTATTTTTTAGTAATCATTTAGTTTATTCCAACATATGCACAGGCAAGCATGGGGAGCAGCGAGCAGAGGAGAGCCCGATTTCAAAGAAACCAAAAAAGAAGCAACTTTTGGGTTTGAATATCGCAGTTGCCATGTGAATGATAATTTTGGAGAAGTGTATAATGATAGTGATAATGTGGGAGTAAGAAAAGGTAAATATAGGTAGAGTATTTATGATGGGGTTTTGTAATTTATAAATGCTGATAAGGATGTGTCCTCGTGAACCACGTGCTGTCTTCAAGGCCTTTCACGAATCTTCACTACGAATTTGGCACTCGTCCCTTTCCTCTTTTGTCTATTATTCAACTCTTCTTTTATGCTCTCACATTATATACTCACATATCTCTTATTTATTATATAATAAATATATACACTTAATATTCATCAATTTATTTAAAAAATATCAACACCCAAGACATATATATTGAGATATTCGATTAATAATCTGAACAAATCAAAGGGCCCTAGGGATGACGTGATAAACAGCTATTTTGCAAACACAATTAGATATTTGTTTGGAATAGTTTATTTTTTGACAATCAGTGTTTATAAATCGTGATTCACGGTATATGAGGAAAATATATAAGAGTAGTTTTATCTCGACTTACGTAATAAACACTCATATTCAAAAAATAATTATTCCCAACCATGTACTAACTGTTTTTAGGTTGTGGTGAATTAATTTTAGGTTGTGACTTGTGAGTGATAAATATATGAGAAAATTTGTCTTTTTAAAACATGATTTCTTTCTTTTTTTTAAGCTGATACAAACAGCTTCATCATCTCACACCACACACCTACTTCATGATTATAATTTAGAAACTCTTGCCTCTTCTCCTATTACTCCATTTATGATTCCATTTTTCACAAAATTCGACATTTTTAACTACATCACATGATTTACCACAACCTGATCATCGCATAAACTCAAACATTTTGTTAAAGCAATTATACATCTAATGCAACTAATAGAAGTTGGTAAGTTATAGTCACTGATGCATAATATTACAGTTTTAAGTCTGTATAATGAAAAACAAAACATTTTTATATTTAAGAGAATTATCCTTATCTGGGCATTAAATTGTCTAAATTAGGTTTCAGCAGTTTTCCGACAAGAGATAAACACGCGCCCGAAATGGCACAGGAATTAGGAAGTAATAGCCCATATATCAGTATGTTTGGATTGACGAGAATATTTGGCAGATACATTTAATTATTGAGTCGAAAAATTTAATTATTTAATAGTTTCTGCGACAATATGAACGGCGTGTTGGTTGGTAGGGCATTTTTTAATGTAATGTCAGGTCTCGAAATTGTGACTGGCGTCAGATCGGATGTGTTGTTGTGTTGTTTTATTTTTTTGTTTTTTCTTTTGAGTCAGAGGATAGTTTGGGTTTGAGCAAAAAAAAAAAAGAGGATAGTTTGGGGGAGGATTATTTGATCTAATTCAAATAATCAGAAGGGGACCACATGGGAGAATTACTAAAGTTCACGAGGACCACGACATACATATAACACTTTTTTTTTTTTGATAATAGAAACAGACACCTCAGTTCATACCGATGGGTCCTCTGCACCCAATACAATCCTTTGCCAGTAACTCAACAAATTCCTCAAATGGATGATGGACAATATGCATTCCTAGCTCGAAATCCAACCCAGATTTTGCTACATAATCGGCGACCATATTGCATCTTCTAGGTATGTACGACACCTTCGTTACCCACTGCAAGTTCAGTAAAAGCTTAATTTCCCGTATCACCGGCGCATCACGATGATTCTCTCCATGCTCGTGTAGGATCAGATCAAGGCACTCAGTGGAGTCCGTTTCAATCCAGAGCTTTCGAACTCCCAAAGCCCAAGCTGTTTTTAATCCAAGAAGGCAAGCCCAGATTTCTGCAGACAACTCATCTCCTTCCTCATTCCGATGTATAAATCCCTGAACAAAAATACCTTTTGAATCCCGAAATACTCCACCACAGGCACTGGACTTCTTACATCGTGCGTAGGCTCCGTCCACGTTCAGTTTCAGCCATCCCTCTTCTGGCAAGCTCCAACGAGCCTCTCCCGATGCAAGGCTTGCTCCTGAAATGGTCGTTCCTGCCAATCTATTTTTTGCCAACTTTATACTGTCAACCATTGCTTTGGAACTTGCTAAAATCACATCATTCGTCACAAATTTTTCCTCGAACACAAACTGATTTATTCTCCTCCATATCCACCAACATATAACTGTAAATAATGACTCCCAGCCCTCCTCTTTCATTCTATGTGCTTTCACATTCCACCACAGCCAGTCAGCGAAATTCATGGAACAGAAAGTACGCCATCTTGACGCGGGTATGATCTTTCGCCACAAAGGTCTTACCTGATCGCAGTCCCGAAGAGTATGGACCATATCCTCAAAGTTTGCTCCACACAGCGGGCAAGATGAATCCAGAGTAATCCCACGCTTGAATCTATTGGCATTAGTCAAAAGACATTTACGCGCTGCCAACTAGAGAAATGTTTTACATCTATGGGGAGCTCTAATCTTCCATAGCCTCTCCCACTCTTTCCCATGATTCTCAGAAGTTTTAGCGAAGCTTGCATACGCAGATTTCACTGTGAAGGACCCATTTCTTTCCCATTTCCATTTAACTTCCGAAGCATCGTTATTCACTTCAAGGCCATCCTGAACTTTATTCCATGTTCTCTTGATGCCTGCCCATAGATTTGAACCTTGCCGATTCCTATCAATGGTTGGTAAAAGGTCATTTCCACATCTATATTTGTCTCTAACTACCTTTACCTATAATGCGTCTCGATTATTTACCATCTTCCATCCTAACTTCATGAGGAGAGATTGATTTTGGTACTTTGCATGCCTCAGCCCCAGCCCTCCCTTCTTTTTCTCTTTACAAACCTCATCCCAGGCTACTAGCGGAAACCGTCGTTGCTCCTCTGTACTTCCCCATAAGAAGGAGCGGTTCTGTTTATCGAGCGCCTCACACACATTGTTGGGAAAGTGAGAAGCTTACATGGTGTAAGTAGGTACCACAGAAGTGACAGAGGTAATTAGTGTGGAACGTCCAGCTAACGAGAAAGAGGGACTCTTCCATTTGTCAAGTCTAGACTTCACTTTATCAATGACCTCATGAAACGTTTCTTTCCGCACTCGCCTGTGATGTAGTTTAACACCAAGGTATTTACCAAGATCCGCCGTTATGGAGAAACCCAGTGATGTACTAATCTCCTTACATATGTTATGATTAATGTTCTTGGAGAAAAATACACGGGTCTTGTTTGTATTTACCTTTAACCCCGAAGAGGCACAAAAGTGATCTAAGCACTCACGTATTAATTCTGCTTGTTGCATAGATGCCTCAGCAAAAAGCACAATATCATCTGCAAAAAAGAGGTGAGAAAGTGGGGGGCCCTTTCTTGTAAGCCAAATAGGTCTCCAATCTCCCGAAGCCGTTCTTTCCTGTATCATGTGTGCTAATTTTTCTATACATATCACAAACAAGTAAGGCGATAATGAGTCACCTTGTCTAATCCCTCTTGAGGACTGAAAAACTTCAGCTTTATTCCCGTTCCATAGAAGTTGTAGGCTTGCTGTGCTTATACATTGTTCCACCATCTGGATAAGATTCACTGGCAGATTGAATTCACGTAGACAACTTATTAGGAATCTCCAATTGACTCTGTCATATGCCTTTTCCAGGTCAATCTTGATAGCCATGTATCCTTGCTTTCCTCCCATCGTGCATATAGAATGTATCATCTCCTGAGCCACAATAATATTATCCGAGCTATGTCGACCTGGTATAAAGCTACATTGATTCGGTGAGATAACAGAAGGCATAAAACATTTTATCCTGTTAAAGATAATTTTTTGTAATCAGTTTATAAATCACATTGCATAAGCTAATAGGATGGAGATCCTTCAGAGATTCAGGATTGTCTTTCTTTGGAATCAAAACAATCAATGTGTCATTAATCTCACGAATTATGTCTGGGTTGTGAAACACCTGTTTGACAAATTCGATAATGGAGCTCCCAATAGTCGTCCATTGGCTATGATAGAAAAGAGCATTAAAACCATCTAGCCCAGGTGACTTTAGTGCCCCCATATCAAACAGGGCTTCTCTGATCTCTATATCCTCCACTTCCTTCATCGATACGTGCAAGTGAAGATCTGACAGCTGTGGATACGTTGTTGTGCATTTTAGAACCTCTCGTTCTATGATGTCTTCCTTGAAAAGATTGGAGAAATATTGCGTAGCATGTGATTTAATTACGTCTTCCTCAAAGCACCAATTCTCGTCATCAATTTTGATAGCATCAACCCTGTTTACCTTTCTTCGGTGATTTGCATAAGCATGAAAGAGGCACGTGTTTCTATCCCCATCAATGCTCCATTTTATTCTTGCTTTCTGAGCCCATAGAAGAGCTTCTTGAGTAATTACTTTGTCTAGTTCCTTCCATAAATTCATTTGGGGTTGCTCTAGATGATATGAATTACCACCCCGTGCCGATGCTCGATTAACACCGTCAAGTCTCTGGAGAAGTTTCTTCTTGCGCCCTTCTATGTGCCCGAATACCTTCCTGTTCCAGTTACAGCACATGTTGGCAAAGTGGTTAATATTTGAGACCCAACCCTCCGACAGACTCCATTCCCTCTTTACAAGCTCCTCAAAATTTTCATGCAAGACCCATGAGGCAATAAATCGAAAAGGACGTTGTGTAGGATTCCGAGCAGTGCAACATGATAACTTCAAAAGAATCGGTCGGTGATCTGACTTATAGAAGGGTAGATGAAAATTTTTTGCATCAGGGAACATCGAACACCAAGCTTCGTTTGCTAGATACCGATCCAAACGTGCTTCAGTTTTACCTTGCCTCCAAGTAAATGCAGGGCCATCAAAACCGAGATCAAGAACTTGCATGTCGTCATACCAACGGCAAAATTCGCGATCTGAGAATAATTTAGAATTAGCATTTGAGACTCTCTCGCTTTCAAGAAGGGTGACATTAAAGTCCCCACCAATGAGCCAAGGTGCTTGAGTGGTTTCTCTAATTTGTAATAATTCATTCCATAAAGGACGCCTGTTGACACGATTTGGACTTGCATACACGATCGTTAGTAGCCATTTATTTGAATTCCTATTAGTAATGGCAAGGTGAATAAACTGACGATGCTGCTGAACTGGTTCAATCGTAGTAAACTCTTCATTCCAAAGACACCAGATGCCACCGCTATATCCTTCAGCAGCAACAAAAATATACTTATTAAATCCCAAACTCTTAATTTGCTTCTCTGATTTTCTGTCATCAGTGCGTGTCTCCAGCAAAGCAAGAAATTCTAGCTTATGAAACTTTTGAAGCTCACGTACAAGGCTTGGAAATGACTTTGAGCCCATACCTCGCGAATTCCATATCATGAAATTCATTGGGAAACATTTGGTTGGGGTGGGAGCCACTACCATTTCCCATTATGCACTGCTCTATCCCGTTACTAGCAGTGTCAGAAGTGCCACTCGCTTCCACAGCCATATCCTCCTCAAATATTTATTACACGTACGGTCACAGGGGTCCTCCAAGCTAGAGAATGTCATATTCGAAACCTCCACAAGTTTAATGCCAGCATCAGCATCCTGCATATGCATGGAACTAGACGTTTCCGGTCCCTGCAGAGATTGGAATGCATTTGTCATTTTCATGGGCCCAGTTGGCTTTATCATAGGCTCTTTTTTCTTCAGTTTGGTTTGTCCTGGAATTGCATTTTCCTTCCCATAAATCTTAGTCTTCAACTCCTTTTTTCTTTTGGACCCCACAACTATCCATTCAGTTTTTTTATTTGAAATATCATTACCAAACGCTTTTGACTTTGCCAACTCCTTCTCCACTTTATCCTTTACATTATATCCTACTTTATTTATTTCTAACTCCTTTCTTGCTCGCAAATTCTCCTTCCCAAAATTCTTAACTCCAACTTTCCTTCCTTCACTCCGTGGACCTTGGCGAAAATCACGGCAAAGTAATATTTGTGGGCCCAGATGTTCACAACCACTCCCATAGTCCCCTCCAGTGACTGGAGATTCAGAGGAGAAGGCTGCTCCATGCGTTTTAATGATAGTGGGAACTACTGTATCTGTAATGGTGCTTTCCTTGCCTCCACTCGCCGCAGTACCTCCAGGTTGGACATCCCCTGTGTGGCCTCCCAACTCCCTCAAATGGCACTCACTCTTCTCATGTCCATAGATACCACAGTCAAAACAAACGAGATGCAACCCTTCATAAATCAACTGCTTGTCTTCCCCGAAAGCCGTAAATGCCGGGAGCAAAGGTTGTTGAAGATCAATCTCCACACAAATGCGAGCAAAGCCTCCCTTATCATATATAGACGTTGACCGATCAATTTTAATAATTTTTCCTATCATATTCCCAATGATACCCAACGATTCTACAGTATAAAATTCCATTGGTAGATCCAGAATTCTAACCCAGGCTGCAATCTTCTTTTGGTGGTCCGCTTTCCATGGGTTGAAGTTAGGCCTCCATCGTTGTATAAGGAGATAGTGATCGTCAATTATCCATGGTCCCACTTGATAAGCATAATCTCTATCCTCCTTACTGGAGAAAGAGACAATGTAATAATCATTACTCAGTAGAATCACCTTCATTGGTTGTTGTGGTTTCCACATTCACCTCACCCTATCGATTAACACATGATTCGGAATTGCTAGTCCTAGAATTTTAATTATCAAGGAATTCATCTAGGCCTACACCATGAGGTATATTGTTCAGCCGTCACAGAGACAACTGGGTACTTACCTTTCGGTCTGCTATCCATTGCTTCGTCCTCATCAGTCTCCTCCACCACTCCTTCCTTTTCAGCCTCCTCAGCGTTTTTCTTTGCAAAGTACCCTTTCTACCCATTGACTATATCCTCCTCCTCTTCATGCTGGACCAGGAAACCCGCCCCACTTGGAGACAGCAATCGCTCCTTATATGAAAGTGGAACTGGCCTCCGATTAACCTTCGTTGGCTCCTGTGCTCTGTTTCTGCTTCTACCCCCCTGTTCTCCTCCTCTTCCAAAAACAAATGTGTCCATCGGAGGATGAGTTTCAGTCTTTTGATTCCCTCCCCCTCCATCACCTGCCCCACCTCCATGTCCATCGCCGTTGGCCTCTTCCTCGCTCTTACTCGCTTCCTCGCTCTTTCTCGCTTTCTCTCTCATCGTCGGGTCTCTCTTATAAATGAGATCAGAAGATAAGATCAATTACAAGAACTAAGGATCATTTTAAATTAACGTATAAGCACCATGCGGGGACCGCCCATTTAGTAGTCATTTTATATATCAAACTGGACTAGCCTTTGAACTGTTTGAGACAGTAAGCTAATGGTTGATAATTTAATTTTGAGTCAACATAAGGTCAGATAGGTGGAAAATAAATAATTAAAAAATAATTTAAATTCTTATTATAGTATCATACCATTTAAAATCAATTTAATACTTTGAATCATTAACAAAATAATCATATATTTTTGTAACATTTTTTATAATTTCTTTGACATATTGATATTTAATATCAATTGACTATCCAGTGACAATATAATCAGTAATCATAAATATTCTTCCTAACAAATTATCAACATTTATAGATGACAACAAAATATTCTTATCTACAATCTTTGAATCATTAAACTAATAGCTATTAACACAAAAATTATTATTATCTTGGACTAATATTATCACTTACCTCATAAAAAATATTAATTTTTTAAAAAGGCAACCGGGTCAAACTAGCTACTCGCTCAGGTTGAACCAAGGTTGATTGGGTTGGACTTGGTCACCCCGGGTTACACATAATTCCGGGTTAGGTGTCAACCCCCGTTTCCATTTCGATAATCAAAGAGTAATAAAGACGGAATTCAATGGGCATACAGAAAAATACAATTATACTGATAAAAATATTCGTTTACAATCCCAACGTCGTTCGTTTACAAATCCGATATTGTTCGTCGGCGGAAACAGAAAATACAGCGGAAGTATTAATATTTACAAATTATCTAAAATACTAAGGCATAGACTAAAGCATAACCACATTCATATCCTCGCCTCGAGACACGTGCCACTCACTTTTCAGCGTCAACGTCTTTGTCCTTTGACCCACTGGTACCCACTGAGGTATTTGTTTAAAAATAGGGTGAGATTCCGAAGAATCCCCGTAGAGACATAATATCGTTCATAGAAAATGCGAAAAGTAAATATGTCATGCGCCAAGGTATGCACAAATTAATGAACAATATAAACACATCATCGTCATGTATACATGAGTAGGGCCCAGCCCCACAATCTACACCGGTTGGACTTCTGCCAACTCCCAGTGTAAGTGCACCTCTGGCACTAACAGCCTCTCTCTAGGCAAATCATGTTATTAATAAAATGCATTTACAAAACAATGGCATCCACACAATCACATAACTTATGGCATAGTGTATGAAGGATAATGTCCCTACTTCAAAGCTTTATAATCCTCTTTTAAATGTGCCTCGAAGAACGTGTCGTATCCGGCCTCCAAATCGGACCTAAAATATTAAATGTACCAGAAATAGGTCATAACCTATCCAAGTATCATTTTAGACTCTTCCATAATGTTTATTGTGGTTATATTAGTCTATGGTGAAAATTTACAAAAATGCCCCCGGGAACCCGGCCCGGCCTCGCCGTACCCGGCCTGATGGCACGTTTTCCCAAAATTTTGACTAAGGCTATTCTGACTTATTTTCGCCCAAGGAATCCATTTCCGGCCTCGAAATTTCCAAATTCATGGTCAAATTACGAAAATACCCTGACAGCCCCTATTTAGTGATTTCAGTGGCGTTTTCGTAAATATGCTTTTTCGGCCTCTACCGAAAAAGTGTCCAACTGTAACCCCACCTATTTTCGCCCACTGAGTCCAATGGAACCATTTATTTCATGAAAATCCAAATCCTTGTACCAGATCTGGTCTGACCGAAATATTGGTCAAAAATTGGAAAATTGGAGTTTTGTGTTTTAGCTTCCAAAACTTGTACTTTTCCACTTCTAATCCTTGATTAACTCATTTAAACACTTCATAATCATGATTCAAAGGATTTTGGGCAGCATAACCCCTTAGGGTTATGGCTTTTCCCATTTTACAACTTGACCAAAAATCCCATAAATCAAACAACAATCACCAACAACAACTTCAATACACAAAGAAGTTGAGATTTTGGAGATTACCTCTTGATCCTTGGTGTTCCTCTCTCTAGAACGTCCTCTCTCTCTTCCCAACCTTGAAGATTAGCTTGCTAATTCATGATTTCCATGAAGAATAAGAGATTAGAGAATGAACTACACAAAATAAGAAGCTTAAATCACCTTGGAACATAAGCTCTTACCTTGATTTTTCTTCCTCTCTCTCTTTAGCTTCAAGAACCCCACCAACTCACTTTTTCCTCTTTTCTCTATGGCTTGTGCGTGAGGTGCATGAAAGAGGAAGGGAAAATATGTACTAATCTTGTCATCTTTCATCTTGGTCATTGATTTGATCAAGGGCTTCTAATGTGACACTTGTCACACTCTTCTCTTCTTCATAATTTCTACACTTTATTCCCATTAAGTTGAGTCAATGTCTTCCCTTTCTTGCTCCAAGAAATCCGTCCCTCTCCCTCTCTTTTCTCCATTAGTCCATGCTTCTTTTCCTATGTTCACACTCTTCATGCAATCATGTGTTCTCTTCCAACCACCCAAGTACTCCACTCCTACACTCAAGCTTTTCTTTCCATTCTTACACTCAACATTAACCTACCAACTCACTCAACCTTATGCCATCCCTTGTGATCATGTGTGTACTTGGGTCTTATCTCCTTATATGTTCATGACACTTGGCATTTTAATTTCATTAATCAATTTCTAACACATTTCATTTTCAATTTCCGGAATAATGCCAATTCTGGCAGATTTTCTGCCTTAACTTTGAAAAATCATAACTAATTTTGTAGACATAAGTTCGAGGCGATTCCAAAGCCTATGGAACCCTCATTGAGTCTAGTTTCAAGGAAAAATATGGAATTTTACTGGAAATGATCATATTATTCCCATATTTTCAATCTTTGATCTCTGCTCCAGAAACTTTCCAGATTTTCTGGATCAACTTCAAAAATTCATATCTTTCTTTCTATAGCTTCAATTGAGTCATATGACCCACCAAATTAAATCTTAGGATGTCTACTTTCACCCTATAAAATTTCATAATTTTTGGTCATCGTTTGGTCTTCCAAAACTATATGACAATCCCACTGCCTCGCAGGCGATTTCACTGAAAACACTGTTCCACCTTCAATTTTCAATATTTAATTCTTTTGGCCTTAAATATTCACCATTTCATTGAATATATATAATAATTACAATATATTCTTGGTGAATAAAATTTGTGATGTTACAGTTCTCCCCCACTTAATTAAATTTCGTCCCCGAAATTTGCTACGCTTACATAGCTATAAACTCCGGGTAACGCTTCTTCATACTTTCTTTTGTTACCCACGTAGCCTCTCTGGGTGATAACCCTCTCCAGAAGATCTTGACAAACAGGATACTCTTGTTTCTGAGCTACTTTTCCTGCCGATCAATGATTCGGTCAGGCATGACTTCATAAGTCAAGTCTTCACGTATTTCCACATCTTCGTACTCTATCACTTGCTCTGGATCAGGTTGATACTTCTTCATCTGAGAAACATGGAAAACGTCGTGTAGCCTGCTCAGACTTGGCGGCAAAGCGATACGATACACACTTTGAGGTTTTACTCCTCCTTTGTGCATCAACAATGTCAGGCTGATTAAATAGGAGTCCCATAAGAATCTCCATAATACCTGACTGCACTCAAAATTGGTGTTTCTCTATGCCACGCCTTGGTCCTATTCCACTTGAATCATTCAGAGCCATAGAAACTCTTATCAAAACCCCTTTAATATGGAACTTATTACAACGCACCATCGTTGAGAGCCAACGCTCCTGTAGCTCTATTCTAAAGTTCAATGTCACGGTGACTGCACTCTAGGGTTCGTCGTCACGGTGGCTGCACTCACGGGTTAGTCATCACGGTGGCTCCACTCTAGGGTTAGTTGTCACGGTGGCTCCACTCTAGGGTTCTGTCGTCACGGTGGCTCCACTCTATTGTTCTATCATTACGGTGGCTCCACTCTAGGGTTCTGTCGTCACGGTGGCTCCACTCTAGGGTTCTATCATTACGGTGGCTCCACTCTAGGGTTCTGTACTCGGTGCTTTACACAGGCGCCCATACACCTGGTCAGCCCCCCTCCGATCAGAACTTTCCTTAGGTAGTCCTCTCCGTTCAGATTTTACCGTAGGTAGCCCTCTCCGATCAGATTTCACCGTAGGTAGCCCTCTCCGTTCAGATTTTACCGTAGGTAGCCCTCTCCGATCAGATTTCACCGTAGGTAGCCCTCTCCGTTCAGATTTTACCGTAGGTAGCCCTCTCCGATTAGATTTCACCGTAGGTAGCCCTCTCCGTTCAGAACTTCCAATCTTTGTGGTCGCAGTACAACTCCCCAACTATGCCATAAAGGCGACATTTTCATCTTCAAAGCAAACATTATTACCATCTGCTCAAGATTATGGATGGGATAGTTCGATTCCTGAAGCTTCAGCTGACATGATGCATACGCCCTCACTCGGCTTGCATCAATTCTCACTCAATCAATGCCTGCTTGCATCCGGGACTCAATTCCCTTCCCAATCCATGCCATCTAGCATTAGTGGAGACAACAAAGGCTCACTATGGATATGGGATTATCAATGTTGGTACTTTAATAAATTTTCATCATCAGCTCTCTGAAGCTCCTCTCACAATCATCATCCCATGCATAATGTTGAGTTCTAGGAAATTTCGATATAAACATCTCATCCTTTTTATTGTCACACCCCGCACTTCCCCCGCACTTCCCCATTCCCAGGGACTACGAGCAGACTACGAGCATGGACTCATCAGGAATTTACGGCCCCTCCAACTCAACCGCATTTCTTTTGGCTCCTGCAGCCTCGAACACACGACCCTGAGGGCATAAGATCGTTGTCCTGACTAAGGCTACTACCATTGAACTACTCATAATAATCAACAAGACTAAGAACACTACATATCACAACCACAGTTTCCGGCCTTCTCAGTTCAGTACTGCTTCCACTTTACCAGGGTCCACCAGGATCCCTTGCCACGAGACTACTTGGCCCAAAAGTCTATCTTTTAAAAGTCAAATCCCACATTTGCTTACCCCATTAGTTGGATCCCATATGACCTTCGTAGTAACACTCCATCGTTCATAGAACATACGATAATGTATATGCCTTGCACCATATAATGCAATATTATACTAATACATAACTCAGTTCAGTCGGAAATATATTCAGAGCTAACCATTGTTGCAACCCCTACACATTTCGTACCTCAGTCCTTGACTGGCATATCAGTGTACAAGAAGGCACTGCTCGTAGGCATTATTCATCAGTTTCGATAAGTCCACCCCCTGTCAATAAGCCCAATCCAGGCCCAAGGGATATGGTTCCTCACTATGTGGCTGGCAACAATGCCAGCCTGTCTCATTTCTAAAGAATCTCTGCTCGATATCGCTATCAGCCTGATACAGCTCTTTATCATTGTCCCCCAGAGGGAACTTCCCGATTCTTACATTTATGGGTAGAATCCCCACTACCAAACACATCCTTGTAATTGTCACTTCTGACAAGATGCAAGCTTAATAAGTCATTCTAACTATTGTACATCACGATGTTGATTCTGATACTATTATCAGAATTGTTACTACTGGTACTCTGATAACATTATTATGTGTATCGATTGTTTCATCCAGCACCCTAGTTCCCCTGATACCGTTGACTGGGCACTGGTACCTCTTTAGCTTGTGCTGACTCCATTATCTTCTGATACCGCTGTCACTATTCTGATACCGCTGGTACTATTCTGATACCGCTGGTACTCTCCTGATACCACTATTATCACAAGAGCGGCTATCATTGCTATATGCACTAGAACCATTGATACCATCAATTGGGTTTTGTTACTATTTCTACATGCACTGATACTACTACTTCATAGTACTACTGATACCATCCTGATACCACTGATATCATCCTGATACCACTGATACCATACTGATATCATCTCCAGCTACACCAGTGCCACCGATATGGCAATCTGGGTACTGATATCACCTCTGAGTACTCTGATACCCCATTCCCTGATATCGAGTTTACTATCTCCATACCGCTCAGTCACGAACCTGCTCCCTTAGTATCCTCGTCTGTACACCGTCAATGATTGCTAAGTACCGGTCTCCCGGGGTATCGTGCTCCTGCAGTGCCCTGCGACACTTGGGCTTGAAAAAATATCACAACTCCATGTTCGGATATAGGTTATACGGCACCTGTACTGGCTCTATCTGAGACTCGCGGTCACTCGCCTCATCCGATGGAATCTCCTCTGGTTCATAGTTGGAATCCCACTCTGGTACTCCTCTGGCGCATCTTCGATCTCGCTAAACTCTGTCACTCCTGGGGATGTCAGCCTTGGCTCTGGACTGTACACGGGCAATCTCGGCACGCTCTTTCGTGCTGTGTATCGATAGGCATACCGCCATATTCGAAGTGGTCGATCATTCGCCCTCTGTCCGGAACACGCTGGTTCACATTCGTTTCGCTGTCACTATCCACGATCACGAGCATCGGCTCACTCGGACCATCTATGAATATAGGCGCACTCGGACTATCCATGATGTCCTCTCGCCGTGCAAACAAAAGCTTATCAGTATACATTTCTGATAATGCCAGAACCGCTTATTAGCTCTAATACCAAAAATGTCAACCCCCGTTTCCATTTCGATAATCAAAGAGTAATAAAGACGGAATTCAATGGGCATACAGAAAAGTACAATTATACTGATAAAAATATTCGTTTACAATCCCAACGTCGTTCGTTTACAAATCCGATATTGTTCGTCGGCGGAAACAGAAAATACAGCGGAAGTATTAATATTTACAAATTATCCAAAATACTAAGGCATAGACTAAAGCATAACCACATTCATATCCTCGCCTCGAGACACGTGCCACTCACTTTTCAGCGTCAACGTCTTTGTCCTTTGACCCACTGGTACCCACTGAGGTATTTGTTTAAAAATAGGGTGAGATTCCGAAGAATCCCCGTAGAGACATAATATCGTTCATAGAAAATGCGAAAAGTAAATATGTCATGCGCCAAGGTATGCACAAATTAATGAACAATATAAACACATCATCGTCATGTATACATGAGTAGGGCCCAGCCCCACAATCTACACCAGTTGGACTTCTGCCAACTCCCAGTGTAAGTGCACCTCTGGCACTAACAGCCTCTCTCTAGGCAAATCATGTTATTAATAAAATGCATTTACAAAACAATGGCATCCACACAATCACATAACTTATGGCATAGTGTATGAAGGATAATGTCCCTACTTCAAAGCTTTATAATCCTCTTTTAAATGTGCCTCGAAGAACGTGTCGTATCCGGCCTCCAAATCGGTCCTAAAATATTAAATGTACCAGAAATAGGTCATAACCTATCCAAGTATCATTTTAGACTCTTCCATAATGTTTATTGTGGTTATATTAGTCTATGGTGAAAATTTACAAAAATGCCCCCGGGAACCCGGCCCGGCCTCGCCGTACCCGGCCTGATGGCACGTTTTCCCAAAATTTTGACTAAGGCTATTCTGACTTATTTTCGCCCAAGGAATCCATTTCCGGCCTCGAAATTTCCAAATTCATGGTCAAATTACGAAAATACCCTGACAGCCCCTATTTAGTGATTTCAGTGGCGTTTTCGTAAATATGCTTTTTCGGCCTCTACCGAAAAAGTGTCCAACTGTAACCCCACCTATTTTCGCCCACTGAGTCCAATGGAACCATTTATTTCATGAAAATCCAAATCCTTGTACCAGATCTGGTCTGACCGAAATATTGGTCAAAAATTGGAAAATTGGAGTTTTGTGTTTTAGCTTCCAAAACTTGTACTTTTCCACTTCTAATCCTTGATTAACTCATTTAAACACTTCATAATCATGATTCAAAGGATTTTGGGCAGCATAACCCCTTAGGGTTATGGCTTTTCCCATTTTACAACTTGACCAAAAATCCCATAAATCAAACAACAATCACCAACAACAACTTCAATACACAAAGAAGTTGAGATTTTGGAGATTACCTCTTGATCCTTGGTGTTCCTCTCTCTAGAACGTCCTCTCTCTCTTCCCAACCTTGAAGATTAGCTTGCTAATTCATGATTTCCATGAAGAATAAGAGATTAGAGAATGAACTACACAAAATAAGAAGCTTAAATCACCTTGGAACATAAGCTCTTACCTTGATTTTTCTTCCTCTCTCTCTTTAGCTTCAAGAACCCCACCAACTCACTTTTTCCTCTTTTCTCTATGGCTTGTGCGTGAGGTGCATGAAAGAAGAAGGGAAAATATGTACTAATCTTGTCATCTTTCATCTTGGTCATTGATTTGATCAAGGGCTTCTAATGTGACACTTGTCACACTCTTCTCTTCTTCATAATTTCTACACTTTATTCCCATTAAGTTGAGTCAATGTCTTCCCTTTCTTGCTCCAAGAAATCCGTCCCTCTCCCTCTCTTTTCTCCATTAGTCCATGCTTCTTTTCCTATGTTCACACTCTTCATGCAATCATGTGTTCTCTTCCAACCACCCAAGTACTCCACTCCTACACTCAAGCTTTTCTTTCCATTCTTACACTCAACATTAACCTACCAACTCACTCAACCTTATGCCATCCCTTGTGATCATGTGTGTACTTGGGTCTTATCTCCTTATATGTTCATGACACTTGGCATTTTAATTTCATTAATCAATTTCTAACACATTTCATTTTCAATTTCCGGAATAATGCCAATTCTGGCAGATTTTCTGCCTTAACTTTGAAAAATCATAACTAATTTTGTAGACATAAGTTCGAGGCGATTCCAAAGCCTATGGAACCCTCATTGAGTCTAGTTTCAAGGAAAAATATGGAATTTTACTGGAAATGATCATATTATTCCCATATTTTCAATCTTTGATCTCTGCTCCAGAAACTTTCCAGATTTTCTGGATCAACTTCAAAAATTCATATCTTTCTTTCTATAGCTTCAATTGAGTCATATGACCTATCAAATTAAAGCTTAGGATGTATACTTTCACCCTATAAAATTTCATAATTTTTGGTCATCATTTGGTCTTCCAAAACTATATGACAATCTCACTGCCTCGCAGGCGATTTCACTGAAAACACTGTTCCACCTTCAATTTTCAATATTTAATTCTTTTGGCCTTAAATATTCACCATTTCATTGAATATATATAATAATTACAATATATTCTTGGTGAATAAAATTTGGGATGTTACATTAGGGACTTGTCTGGACCTGTTTCATGGTCGGGTCACCGATTTCCGAGCTAACCCCGCCAGTCAAACCGTGTTTGATAACCCTAATTTGTATACATGTACCTTTTATAATACAATTTTTCCTACCATCAATATTATTCACAGTTTGTTGATTGAAGTATTCTCTCATGCCCTTAATATAAGACATATTTACTTAATTTGATTGGATTAAATAAATTGTTAAATTAGTTAATATGATGCATTTTCTAAAACACTCTAATCATTTTCCTTAGTTCTCTCATTCCTTTTCCTCTTTGATTATTGTTGAGGGAATATCAATAGGGATAAATTAAACAAAATGATAAATTTAGAAATTATATCTTATATTTAAAATTAAATTTAACTCTCAAAGTATACCTTATATTAAGGAACAGAAAAAGTAGTTAATTAAAATAATATACTACGAGCCAGCCAAAAAATGAATTAGGTTGAAGAACACATGTTCGCTTTAATTACAACTCAACTTTGGAGTTAGACATAAAGGATAACACTGTGTACAAGAGCAAGACTCCGATTGGTGGGGTCTAAGGAAGATGTTCGGTGTTTAACATAATATTGCAAAATATATTTAGTTTGGGGTATTGCTTTAAGATAAATATGTTATACGAATTGAATATTAAATAAACACGTTACTTTTTTCAATGACAAATAAACGTGGTACTTTACCTTGGTCGGTATGCTTCACAATTCACATTACATATAAAAACAAAGCGTCTAAATGTCTGAAACACGTAGGATGAATTAAACAACATCGTCAACATGTTCACTGGTTAATTGGCCTAAAAAGCTGTTCAGCGTGAGTTAAGAGTAGGAAGATTATTAAATCGAAGAAGATGGATATATATATGTAATGTATATGAAAGTTTTAATTATTAAAATAATGCTCCAATCTCGTTTATATATATACAGTATCTTCTTAAATTCTAATAAAGAAAGAACATCTAATTAATGATGATCATCTTCTTGATGTTGGGTGTTCTTTTGTATCCAGATATAAACAAATGCCCATATATGAACGCGTTTATGCAAATGACAATAATTCAAAGTTTAAAACCTTTTAATCATTTTTTTTTTTGCCCAAAAAAACCTTTTAATCACTAACATGTAGTTTTTGTTACTAATTGGGACACTATTTGAAAGCTTCTACCATGCTTTGCTTTCAATTTCACACTCTTACATGACGATATTCAATTTTCGTAACCGTATATATGCATCCACTTGTGAGAGAAAAAAAAGATGAAAATTTTAGATCTTTTATGATAATTATTTATGTCTCGCTGAATCAAATGCGTAGAAACTTATGCATGGTCTCCCATATACTTCTTTCAGTCATTAATATAATATTCATTTCAATGAAAAAATTAAACTATAAATAAAGTGATTTTTTTTTTTCAACTTAAAGTATTTTATATCAAGGGCCGTGGTAGTATTAGTTAGTGATATGTCCATTTAATAAGCAGGACTTTCTCGCAATCTTCATCTTGTTTATTCTTTTGAAGAAAAACGAAAGCCAAAACATAATATGAATTTTATAGATAATTATATTACATTCTGCATGCTCTGCATCATATATGTTCTCTTCATCAAATATACGAATTCATCATAAATATTACACGTTTAGTTGATTCACATAACCCAGAAATTAATATTGTTGGAGATCACATGGAAAGTCAATACATGCAGGCCTTAATTTGCTTTTCGGCAGAATGTTGGAGAGAAATTGATTGTTCAGATCAACTCCTTATGAGTTGCTCATTCATGCATGATGCATCTAACAAATTGAGAGTATTTCAGAAACAAAACAGTTACCCACAATGTAAATACTTGACTTTTGTGGCAAGATGATAATTTGCTTTAACATTGAGTAGTGGGTGTTTGATTTGATTGCCTATTTATTTAGGTATGAAATGACCCAACATAGGGCATGATGACAAAATAAGAACTATTTACGGCCAGCTAATCATGACTTTGGTCAGCTATATGTGGGGATAGATTTCTAAGCCATCATCCTATAGAAGAAAAGAAGTAATTTTACTTTAGTTAATTTAAAAAAATCTAAAATTACATTGGACCTTTTGGAAAAGAATGAAATTAATTTTTTTTAAATAGAGAGACAATAATACTTTTAATTTTTTTAATAAAAACATTCGAAATATAAATAAAGACGTTTAAAAATAAAAAGAATTCAAAAGATAGTAGGCTGTTAACAAAAAAGTTTTGATAATTCATAAGAGAAATAAGGGATTTCTCAAACTAAATAAGGTCATTTATGTTATGTCTATATCTGTAGGAGAAGGGAACAAAAGATTATTTATAAGGGCTTGAATATCTCCCGTCTCAGTAAGTTCTAAAATTATAAAGAATGATAAACTTTCAAAGTGGACAATATTAAGAATGAGATGTTAGATGTTATAATTGGTATAAGAATCAGGTTCAAGTCGATGTGGGTCAATTGAGCTTATAATCAAGTTCGGGTTGATGAAATATCAAAATCAGATTCAGATCGGTAGAAGAAAAACTTTAATAAGTCAAAATAGAATATTTAAATGAATTATCATGGATTCGAAAATACAGTTTTACATTTTCAAGAGGGATAAGCTCTTATGTTGTTCTTTTTGTTTAGTACTTTTTGAGAGCAACAAAATCTCCCTTGATTATTGTTGATACCAAAGATATTGAAGGTATTGAGTTGGGAAGATTTTAAAAACAGAAAAGAATCAAGAGCCAAAGATAGATTTACAAATTTGGATGGATAGGAATTTAGGAACCAAATCCATTAAGAACACGACCATTCACCTAAATTTAGAAATAATAATGGCTAAACTTTGATGATGGGTCGGAAAATTCATGCTAAAAGACAACAATATTAGTCAATTTAAAAATTAGGGAGAACGACCCAAAAAAAAGAAATATATTACATTTTGATTTTTAGTCCTTCAAAATAATTATGATTTTTATGATCTTTGTTAATAAATATTTCTTTTTATTCGTCCTTCTCCCTAATTAATCTGAATCCCCTAGTGTAAAATTTCAGAATTTTTTGTTGTCTGAAATAAAATTACTTTCATGAGAGTTGACTGAAGTTTTTCCTATTTTATATCGGGACGTAATTCCAAATTCTAGGCTGCAGCAACGTAGTGGTTCCCATGATTGAAGTTAAAACACATATAGAGGCATCACGAAGAATCTATTGGCGCAAGACGAATTGTCTTCCATATACCCTTGGGTGGCATAAGCCTACTTTCAAATAACCACAAGAAAAACCTTAATAAGCTAAAACATAATATCTAAATATATTATGTGTTAAAAACTTTGTGTCCACCATACAGATCATATCAGGTGAATCATCATAAATCCTGAAAATAAAGTCTTACATTTTCAAGATTGACAAGTTCCGATGTTGTTTTTGTTTTGTTTAGTATTATTTGACAGCAAGAAAATCTCTATTGATTATCGTTGAAACCAAGAGATATTGAAGCTACTGAGTTGGCAAGATTTTGATAAAAAAGGAAAGAATCAAGAGCAAGAGATAAATCACAAATTCGGATGGATAGGAATTATATTTAGGAACCAAACGAGATATTCCATTAAGAACACAATCATTCACCTAAATTTAGAAATATAATACTAATGGCTAAACTTTGATAATGATTTAGAAATTCATGCTAAAAGACAGCAATATTAGTTAATCTTAATCACCTACCCTAAACTAAAATTAGCAACATATCTCGTTGCCTTGTGTATTCCAAATCTAACATTTAATGTATATAACTCATTCAACCCAAAACTTGAATTCCCAAGCATCGTATCTAGCTAGCTTCTTCCAACCAACCTTTGCAATCATAATAAACCATCTTCCATGCTCTCATATAGGAGCTGGGATTTGGGTTTGGTGATTGCCTGGGCTTCACGTAACTTCATATCATCTTCTTCATCACCATCACCAACATGAGTCTCAATTGTCTGGCATGTACCCTAATCCCAAGGACAGACTCCTACAGGGAGAATAAACTCCCCGAACGCGTCGCCAAACTGCGAGCTTTGATCGCGAGAAGCTGGTCGGGGGTGATGGACCCGCCGGATGACAGCCACCAACAATGTCATGATCAGACAAGGAAGACGAGAGGTTCTTCGGCCAAGATCAAGCCCGACCACCGCCGGGTTCATAGCGCCAGTGATGCCAGCTTTTCCGGCGGCCTGGAGCCGAGGTTAGTCCTGAGCTGGGGAGTTAGAAGAAATTGGACTTTTGAGGATTTGACGCCTGAAGATATGGACAATAGGGTGGAAATCCATTAAGGTGTGTAAATTCAACATCATTCTTTACGTGATCTGTGTCTAATGATTGTTCGAGGTTGGTGATGAAGCATATGGTTACGTGGTGGAATATTTGGATGGGGAAGTGTCAAAATTGAATTAAGTTGATAGGGATTTATTGGGAATGTGGGATTTGCACTATAACGTGATATTTTTTCGCCTGATAAATATTATATCAAGGCGCCCGCTTCTTCTTTTTTTCAAAAGATTCTTTTATTTTCTTTCTTAAAAATGTTCTTCGTTAATAAATTGTTTTTTTTATTTCATATTGAGAATTGATTAGAATCATCTCAGTGCATGATGTGTTTGTTTGGCACAACAAATGTAGAAGAGGAAGCTAATCAGGGGATAATGTTAATGACCAAGGCACGGATATAACCGGACTCCTTATCGTTATGTGCTAATCGTATTTCAATAAATGAAAGGATACCTGTAATTTGTTGTATAGCGTTACTTATGATTTATCAGAAAATGAAATTGAAAATTGTTGCTAGTTATCTATTGCTTTGATGACAACACAAATCGGAAAAACAAATATAATTGGACTCCTTATAATGCGTTGCTCTGGTCCTAAATATAAGGTGTTGTTAAATTTTTTGTAAAAATTAAGAAAGCTAAATAAATTATTTTAGAGTATTTATATTTATTATTTTTCCTTCAACCTAATTTGTATGACTTATAAATTAATATCTAATATAATGATACACAATATATATTATAAATTTATGATTAAGTCATTTATTTAATTTCATTAATCTCTTAAAAGAAAAAGTCAACTATGTCTCATATATTAAACATGGTTTGCTTGGTTAAAGCTCTTGCCATGATCGATGTAGACTCTTATAAAGCAACAGCCATATATACTAGTGTGTGTATAAAACTTCACCAGACGCTTTCAAAAGATCTTAATCTCATCATTTGTGAAACCACATATACATAAGATGACGAGACTCATTACTATGATGAAAGAGAGGTAAAGAGCATATCACTTACGTCAATATTTAAATGTCTGTTTGGGTTAGTGGTAGAGACTATTTTTCTGAGGTAAATATTTGAGAAGAATTTTGTTTGACTTGAGCTTTTTAAATATTAACTCAAATTGATACTAAATTGCTTCAAGTAAAAACAACATGGGGTGGTGGCTCAGTTGGCTAGCGCGTAGGTCTCATAGCTTCTGAGTGATCCTGAGGTCGAGAGTTCGAGCCTCTCTCACCCCATTACTCTTTTCTTCTTCGGAAGAACTTGTCAAAATTTGACTGTTCTTTTCGTTAAACTATCAGATATCAGATTGTATTGAGTCTGAGGTGGCAGATTACCATGTCATATCCAAATGTCTTGTTTTTTTTGACCTTATATCCAGATGTCTTTATTTCCCATATTTCTACTGCCAGAATTTGACGCAACAATTTAGCTAGGCCCATGATTTAGACACGCATTCTCTCATGAAATGTCATGTTGTCCACAGCGTCAAGCGAAATCCAGAATATTTTCTTACAAGCAATAAAGAATGATTGTCCCTACATAAATATTAAATATAATAAATTTTTTTATTTTTTCGCCAACAACCCATGTAATCCGTAAGTCAGAATTTGACGCAACCACTTAGTTCGGCCTCTGATATAAACACCTATATTATATATATATGTATTATTTAATAAAATTTACGGCATTTTCAATCAATTTTCATCTAAATTTGTTTTTTAAAATAATCATCCAATTAAGTTTTAATTTCAGAAAACTCACTTATGTTATCACTAGTTCAAACATAAATCATATGGCATAATTTGATTTTTATCCAATTTTAAATTTATAAAAATCAAATTGCAAAAAATTAACTTTTACCATTATTATTCCAAACACACTATATCTATATCAATAGTTTCCCTGGTCAACCTTATTTCATTAAATAGTAATAGTGACAATGCTTTGGGCTGGCCCAAATCCTTATTTTGTTAGGCCCAAAATGGAATTGTGGTCCAAAGTTGACTTCCTTATCTTCTAGAAACAAGGGACTTAGTGGTGGGTCCTGGGTTAAAGAAGGTGGCTTCGGACTCAATTCAGAAAAAGCCGACTGACAGTCTGTTTTTTCACTTTTTTTGGCCAACAGACTGTCACAAGGACCCTCTTATTCTTACTCCAAAAATTTAAAAATATTGACTCAGAATTGAATTTCATATTACCAAATTTTATATTTATGATATTACGCAAAAAAATAATTATATTGGGGAAATATAGAAATGATACTGACGGAAAAGCGGCGACGAATAATGATTGTGGATTTGTGTTGTCGTTTGACTTTAGGAAGTTTTAATTCGAATCAGCATTTGCTTCCACACCAAAGGGAGAGGTTGTATTGGTCTATGGGACGCATTACCTCGCTTCTTCCCAGAAGACCCCTCCTAAAAACCTAAAATCCTTTTTCCATTTTCATTCATTTTTACTTTGACCATTTCTCAATTGATCTCTTCACCACTTTAGGGTTTTGTTTTTTCCTTTCTACTTGCTCTCTCTCCTACGATATTCGAGATCCATTTTGGCTCCCATAAATCCTCTCTTCTCAACTCATTGGTTCGGCGCTGATATTTTGATTCCTTTCACGATTTGTCTCTGTCTCCCACCTTCTGTAGCTTTTCTCACTGCAGGGAATTCCGGTTTTTGCTTCCCTTGGAGTCGTGCTGGCTATACGGCAGATCTTTAAAGGGGATTCCTTCTGGCTTCTGACTTCTGAGTTCTTTTTGGATTGGATTAAGCTCCAATACGGGTATGTTTTCTGCTTCTAGCCTCGGATCTTGGGTTAATTTTGGGGCTGTTTGGTAGGATGGATCTGTGTGTTGCGTGTAGCTGTGGTAAAGGACAGAAGCGGAATTGAAATTGAAATCAGAGAACCTTTAGATTGAATTCAGGAATGCTAAGCTTAGGGCTTTAGTTTGTTGAAGTGATTGTGCATAAGAGTTTGAAGTTCTGAGGTTCTTTTGGTTGCTTCGAAAGATATTGATTTTTGAGGGCGTTTGAGCTCGGGTTTCAGGACTCTGGGGGCATCTGCCCAAGTTTATGCATTAGTTGGTTTGACTTAGGGGATTGCTGGTGCAAGCGTGGGTTTTGTGCAGAAATGGATAACTCCAAAAACAGGCAAACTGATAATTTGGGGGTGAACAAAATGGGAAAAAATATTAGGAAAAGCCCAATACACCAGCCTAATTTTGGTAATAATGCTTCTAGGCAACAGCCTCAACCTCAGGTATACAACATAAGTAAGAACGATTTCCGAGACATTGTCCAGCAGCTTACTGGATCACCTTCGCACTCACAGGATCCTCCTCCAAGACCTCCTCACCATCCACCAAAACCACAGAACAATCGGTTGCAGAGAATAAGACCTCCCCCATTAACACCCATCAACAGGCACCCGCCGCCAATGCCACTCGCCGCAGCCCCTGCCCCGGTTCCTTATAATAATAGCTTGCCTAGGCCTGCTCAATTCGGGCAACCATCACCGACTTCTATGCATCCATTAAATCCAGGGGACATGATTTGGTCTAATCCTACTGAGTCACCCATCTCAGCTTACATGCGCTACCTTCAAAGTTCAATGTTGGATCCAAGTCCAAAGGGGGGTCAAGCTCAGCCTCAATCTCAACCGCAGCCAAACCTTCAGTTACAAGGACCTGGCAATTTTCAGCCCCGACCACCGCCATCTGCTTTACTTCCTAATCCTTCTGTGCCTATGCTCCCTTCTCCTAGATTAAATGGACCTATGCCACCCGTGAATATTGCTAATCCACCTATGCCACCAAATATTCCTTCCCAACAACCACATGGTCCCCCACCTTTACCTTCTCCAACCTCCCAGTTCCTCTTGCCATCCCCAACTGGTTTCTTTAATATGCTATCCCCGCGGTCACCATATCCACTATTATCGCCCGGAATGCCGTTTCCATCTCCTTTTACACCCAACTTTCCGTTCTCACCAATGGGACAGTCAGGGATTTTAGGCCCAGGGCCTCAACCTCCCCCTTCGCCAGGCCTTTCATTTCCATTGTCTCCTTCAGGCTTTTTCTTAAGTCCTAGGTGGAGAGACCATTAGCCTTTTCTTATTGATGCTTCGTTGGGGGAGTGCTTTGTTCCAACTGGACTAATCTTGATTCTCGCAAGAGCTTTTGTTCATGGCATCTAATGTACAATAGGTGTACAAGGTCTTTCTGGCTTTTTCTTGTGTTCTCTTTTCATTTCTCTTTTGTTGATAACTAGAATGGCTGCAAGCCTTGTACTTTGACAAGTTTCACTTTAGCTTATATGTTGAAGAACAGACGGCTCGATTGGACAATTGGGCAAGAGCTACATGGGAGACTGAACTGTAAAATGAAAGGATGTAGGATTACAGTCAATATTTGTTATGTAGACTAGATAAAGTTCTTTTATTATGCAATGGAAGACATCTTGTAAGTTTACATTTGGTTTCATTTTTCCTTTCCTACGCAAGGCGTCTCGTCACCATGTCATCTGCTCAAAAGGATATTTGACATCTCAGCTGTACAAGTGTTTGTCTCGAGCATTTCCTTGTTTGATCTAGATGCCGGTTTGATTGATTTGGTTTTCTGCTTTAATACCATTACCACATGCACAGTTTAATAAAATGATTAATTGCTTTGGATGTGTCTTATAAGACATTGTTTGGAACAATTATATACAGTTGTCATGTTGATACCTTCATATACAAATGCTGGCTTTGGATCTTTGTAATTAGTTTTCATTTCCAGGAGACCTGTTGAATGGGGATCTATGCAATTTTGCCTGCTATTTTGAATTTGATTTGTAAAGCCAAAGGCGAGAGCATATGATTAAGTGGCAACATCAATTACAAATATTTTGGCTTAGTGATTCAATTTATGGGGTAATTACAATAAGGTCCCAAGTAAGGGGTTTAATTACTTAATAGTTCCAATAACAAGTGAGGTGATGTCAATTCTTATTCTGAAACTTGTTATTGTTAGCTTTCCAATTGTTATTGGAATTTATGAGTAAATAGGGGGTTGTTTGATTCATTCTCTGTCTTTTGTTCTCATAAACAGTTTTATAAAACAATTTTTAGAAATAAGTTTTAAAAATAAAAAAATAAAACAAAATTGTTTGGATAGTTTTGAAAAATTTGTTTTTGAAGTAACATGGTGGTACTGTCGCTAGTGCTGACATGGCGGTAGTTGTCATTGGTACTGTAGTGTCGATAGTGGATAAGTGGTAACCTCAACAAATAAAAAATAAAAAATAGGAAAATAAAAATAAGAAAACAACTAAAAATTGTTTTTGTTATTTTATTTTTAAAAATAATTTTTTTGAAAATAATTTACCAAACAAGTTTTATTGTGTTATTGTTTTTAAAAACAATCAAATAGCCCCTAAATCTTTTTCTTGGATCTCATTATAATTCTCCCATTTATTAATGTGTGCCATGTGGGGCATTCTGAATTCGTCATTTGTACTCTGACCTTGGTGCTGCTCCTTCCTATCTTGAGTTTCCTTTACTGAAAACAACTTACTCATTATGGTAATCAGACATCGGATGAAGGCTTATTTCATGCCAAATTGGGAGTTTTTTGTTGTTACGTCCTGAGTAATCCAACCGTTGATCTTACATACCTGGCGTAATCAATCCCATCGTGATTCGTCACTGATACGAATCTTTCGGAAATTAAGAACAATTTGTGCACGGTACTTCATAATACACATGGGCCGTCTAAAAAAATACTACTCTGAATATAAGACAATTTTGGGAGTTGATATTGTCATATTGGTTATAAATATAAGATATAGGCTCATTTGGTTCCATCTCATTACACCTTGCAGTGCGATGCAATGCAATATTAATTACAAGGGTAATGTTTGGTTTGATTTTTAAGCAAGGTGCAATTAGTTAATATTTTAACAATTTTTTGAAATCAATATATTGCACAAAGTCTATTTTACCCTTAATATAATTTTATAGAAAAAATAGTTAAGAGCTAGCAGCGGCGGGGATGAAAGAGGAGGAGGTAGTGGCAACGGCAACGATGGCGGTGGAGGGGTGGTGGCAGAGGAGGAGGTAGTAGTAGTGGTGGGGGTGGAGGAGGAGGTAGTAGCAACGCTGGCTATGCTGGAGGTAGTGGCTGCAACAGTGGAGGAGGAGGAGGAGATAGTGACAGTGGCAGGGGGTGGAGGTGATGGCAGTTGAAGAGGTAATGGTGGTGATAGTGGGTGGAGGTGACGGCGGTGGAGGAGGTAGTGGAAGTGGTGGTGGTGGCAGCTGTAGCATGATGTGGCAAGAGAAATGAGATAAGTGAAACAAAGACACATGAAACTAAAGGATAAATTAAACTATTTTAATCATACAATGGGATAGTAATGAAGATTTATAGAGGGGGAGGTATGAATGAGGATTACCAATTTTTTTGGTATTTATCATTACAATGCTAAAAAGCAACCAAACAATATTCTCTTGGTAATGCAAGCATGATTACCATTACAGGTAGGGGTGTTTAAAATGTCCCGGTCTCGGTTGTCCGGTCCCGGTCCCGAACATTTTGATCCCGGGAATTTCCCGTCCCGATCGGGACCGAGACCGGGATCTATGGGACCCGGGACCGGTCACGCACCTTGTGATCTCGGTCCTGGTTTTTTTATTTTTATTTTTTTTCCTTAAAAACTAAGTTATTATTTTATTTTTGTATTTTTATCCCATAATTGAAGTTATAATTTGATAAAATGTGTATCACATATTTAGTTGGAGTTAAACTGTATATATCATGATACTAATACTACTATATAATGTATAAAAATAATAACAAAAATGATGAAGATGATCATAATAATAATAATAATAATAAAATGCTATTCTTCAATTTTAGATCAATTTGTGTGATTATTATGGCCTTATTAGGTGTTAAATAATTACTTTAAACACTAGATTATAGAAAATTTAAATAATATAATAATATTTTTTTTTAAATTTAATTTTTTTTTAAAAAAAAAACCGGGATTCCCGGTTTGATCCCGGTCCCGCCTAGGATTACCGGGACCGGGACCGGTACCGGGATGCAATTTGCATCCTGGCCAAAAACCGGGACCGGGACCGGGAGTGGTAGATCCCGGTCCCAGTCCCGGATTTGAACACCCCTAATTACAGGCATGCAATAGGCTTGAACCAAACGGGCTCATAGTTTTCATATTTGTCAATCTTTTTTTATTTTGCCCCTATTGATGCTCCATTAATAATAGTCAATAAGGAGAGGGAATGAGAGAATTAAAGAAGATGACTAGGGTATTTTAGAAAATATGTTATATTAACTAACTTACCTATCTTCATTAATATAATCGAATAAGGAAAATGTATATTATATTAAGGACCAGAGGAGTAATACACATAGCCAAGGATCAAACCCTTGACTAAATGCTTAAGGAGCCTAGCCAAGTGTCAAATGCGCTTGGCCTCTTGGTTAGGTTTTCTTTTTTATTTATGTTTGCCTTTCAGTAATTATATGTATTGCATTATCAAAAGATTAATGATACTTATATTTACTCCATTTCCCTGTTATCTCTCATAAATAAGAGCATACTTGAAAAAAAAATATTTTATACTTATTTATCATTTCAAGCTATTTTTAACCGTTTTCTTAAATCGCATAAATCTATTATTAGGCTCTTATAAATAGGACCAAAGATAAATAAATTTAATAGATTGAATTTTATTGATAAGGTAGCCCTAATTAGTAGTCATTTGAGTTGGCAAAGTCATACTCATGAGTCATGACTACCAATAAGCATTGACCCTGAACGAAAATGGTTACAATACAACCACTTAAAAATGAAGTATTGGGTTTGAATTTGTGCAAGTTATGATTGGAAAAGCTATGATTAATCAGAATTGCATGTTTGGGGACACTTATTTTTTTGAATATAAGTGTTTATTACGCAAGCCGAGATAAAACTTCTCTCATATACTTACCTCGTATACCATGAATCACGATTTATAAACACTTATTATCCAAAAATAAGCTATTCTAAACGAGCAGAAACAAACACTAATAATGAAGAGACAGCCCAAGAGGGATTGGTTGCATCATTTTTTGTGCAAGAGTCTTGCTCCACAACGATAACACCCCCCTCCGATATATATAACTACCTCCCTGCAATTTCCTCTTCAATTAATTCTAAATGCCATCCTAAAGCCCCACATCCCTTATCCTTCCAACTCTTGCCCTTATTAGCCATACAACATTTATCTACGCTTCTTCTCACTTTTCTACCCATTTAATTGCTACCTCCAATTTTGTTTCTTGGCCAATGTTTCTAACATTTACATTCAATCAAATTTTATATGCATATTACCCAAGCACATTCTCTTGGTTGTTCAATTAATGTATAGCAAGATTCTTGCTCTGTATTGTATGGTATCCCTCACATGCAACGCTGACAACGCCCATAATTGCCAATATCTCATCCCACATATCCCCCACTACTTATTCTTGTTCTTTTACTATTCTCTTCAAATTCAGATGATTTCATCTCAAAATTGATCCCCCATCTTTTATTCTTCTTCTTTCACAGTTTAATCTTTGGGGTTTGCGTTGAAAGGAAGAGGTATGAAGTATTGATTCCACATCTCCTGATTCCAACTCAATCTCACCTGTATATGGACAATGCTAACTATGGCCCCTTTGTTTAAAGTTTTTATTTCTCAGAAATAATTAATTTTAACTATTTTTAACTTTTCTTTATGGATTAATATAATCATTAGCACCTCAAATTTTTTCTTATTTTAGTTTTAATCTCTCAACTTTTAAATCATAGGGTTTTGTCTTCCGCGTTTTATTTCATTTAAAGCATTAGTTTTGATGCATCAAGTTTTAAACTATTAGTTTTAGTCTTTAGGATAAAATATTCAGTTTTTTTTAGAGTTATAAGCATTAGTTCTTATAACTCAATAAAAAACTGAATATTTTACCTAAAGACTAAAACTAATGGTTTAAAACTTGATGCATCAAATCTTGAGAGTCCAAAGAAATTATTAACCCTTTTCTATTCATTATTTTCTGCTTCCATTCAACTCTATTCCTCATTTCCTCTGCTGTGATTCTTGTATTCTTCATTGTATTTAAAAATCATAAGTTTGCATTAAAAAAACAATAAAAGGGTCCCTCCTCCTAAAAGTCAACATTGCTGGTCCACATGCATTGACTGAATTACCCTCAACCTCTCCAAATAACAGCCTACATTGACTCTACTTACCGTCTACTGTTTCCGACGAAGATGCTGTTGCATGTATTTTTATTTGTTTTTTTTTTTTTTTGAGCATTGACTCTACTTACCGTCACCGTGACGGTTCATCCCCTACGTGACCGCCGCCAGCTTCTGCAGATTCAGCTTCACCACGGTGTCGGCAAAGAGACGTGTGTCGTCCTTCGTGTTACCTTCCGGCACATCTACAACGTAAGATTCCAGAACAACGGTCCAGATCTTCCCGTCGCCCACGAATCCGTGCATCGTCGTCACAGACCTGTAATTCCTCAGCCGGTGCTCCCCTCCGATGATGCTGAAACCGGTGACGTGTCGGTCATCGTCCAGTATGTCGAGACTCTCCGTGCTGGTCGCCGCCGGTAAACCCGATATCACATTCACGTCTCTGGTGCAACCAACGGTCATTCTGAATCCTTCTTTGAGAGCACAGCTCTTGATGAAGTGCTTATAGACCTGAGGCTTGTCGAAACGCCGCACCACGGACCAAACCGTCTCTGGCGGCGCGTGGATTCGCTGCGCCAGCAACGATGAGCATTGGTCAGGGCCCCCCATATAGGTGTGGTGCTCCGTCACCGACCGTTTAAGCCCTTCGAACTCGTCGTTGGTTAAGCCGGATGGAGCAGTGAGGTGGTGTCGGGTCGGGTTATTTATTTCGGAGTCGAAGCTTTCGACTTTCTCCATTGTTTTACAGAGAGAGTGGGGAAGAAGCCATCGATGCGATTGCAACTTGCGAGAGTCATCACGGAAAGGAGATTTTGAGGGATGAGATGGGGCAATTTTGGAACCAAAGTATGTAAAAAACCAGCGATCCATGCGTTTTTTTACTTTTGGGCTTAGGGGCAAAAACTCTCGGAAAGCCTTCGTCCAGGGATTATGGGTGTTTGAAAGTTTTTAAGAGGGTATTTTTATCCCATAAATTTAAAAAATGGGGTAAGTTTACTCCTCCATTAACATACCTAAATGATTAATGTTTGTTGACTAAATATGTCTATATGGCATCCACCTCATCCTTTTTTGACACTAGTGTTTAGAAGTTTTCTAAGAGCAATTTTACCCCGAAAGTTTTAAAAATGGGGCAATAAACCCTTTCATTAATGTACCCAAACGATCAAGGTTTGTTGATCAAATTTTCTAGAGGTGGCATACCTACGTGGTATCCACCTCACCTTTTTTCCGTCATATTTTTCATAAGAACAAAATAAAAAAAAACTCATGGTCACTAATTGGTGCAAATTTTCAGTCTTTCCCTTTGATTCACCCAAAAATTTGTATCCAAAAAATCGTTCCTCTTAGATTTTCTAGCAGGAAAAATTTTTTTAAAAACAAACTCATATTATTCTCCTAAATTGTGTGATCCCTAAAACTCAATCCCTCCTTCTGACTCAAACCCAAAAAATCATATTTAAAAAATTGCTTTGCCCTCTAATTTTTTTAGTAGGAAAATATTTAAGAAAAAATTAGATCACCTATAGGTGTAATTTCTCATATTCATTTGTTTTTTCTCTTTTGTTGGCTGAGTGATTGAATAAGAATTTAGCAAAGTTAACCCTCTTCAGACTTTGACTTAGCGCTCCCCATATGCGATAGAGAATTAAACTTTACTAATCGGTGAAAGTTTACTACAATTAACAATATGTTTAAGGGTTGATCTGGGTTCCATTTTGTTGACTCTCCTTTTCTCTTTACACTCAAAAGTCAAATCGTCGGAGAAGTGTCACTGGAGAAGACCCAGTTTACCAGCCAAACTAAGCCGATCACTCACCGCCACTAGAAGCTCAAAATCCTCGCTAGTAGATACAGCCCCTAAGTCTCTCTAAGATTTGAGTAAGGGAGATCGATATGTCTTCTAAATTTTTTTTATGCAAATTTCTATATGAATCAGAGGGACAGATTGAAGAGTTGCACAATCAACGACCTTGAGTTTTTTTTATTTATTCTTATGAAAAGTATGACGTGGAAAAGAGTCGAGGTGGAAGCCACATAGGAATGCCATCTCTGCATAATTTGGTCAACAAACGTTGACTGTTTGGGTATGTTAATGAAGGGGCGAAATTGCCCCATTTTTAAAACTTCCGGGGCAAAATTTCCCTCTAGAAAACTTCCAGACACCTAGTGTACCTCAATGGAAACTTTTGGGGCATTTTTGCCCCTTAAAACTATGACGTGGAATTTTGCAGAATTTGGTCAACAAACGTTGACCATTTTGATATGTTAACGAAGGGGCAAAATTGCCCCATTTTAAAAACTTTCGAGGTAAAAATGCCCCCTTGAAAACTTTCAGACACCTACAGCCTCTGAAGAAAAACTTCCTGGACATTTTTGCCCCTTAACCTTTTACTTTTTAACTCTTTCTTCTTCTTTTTTTTAATTATTTGGCCCCTTGGGTATGGAGGGGTGTTGGCTTAGCTCACAAAGCTAGTTTAGATTCTCTGAATTATAAAGATAAATAGTTTAGATTCAATCTTTTATAAAATTATTTCTATAAATATAAATAAATAAATTTAAACTCTTAAAATCTGATTTATACATTTTATAATTACAATATAGGAAAAATAAATTAAAATTTAATTTATAAAACATTACAATAATAATTTTATTAAATATTAAATCTAAACTATCCATTTCATAACATAAGGGTGGAGATGAGATAATAAGAAATACGAGAATAAGAGTATCCTCTTCCATGCATCCATGATTCTAAACTAGTACATATGCCAATTACTTGTTTTGTTTCGACAAGGATTATCTTAGAAATAAAACTTCATTTGACAATCATAAAAAATTAATAACCAGGATAACTTGTAATTTTAATTAGGCTAATAAGAATATGTTATTTCATTTAGGGGCCAAACCAAACACCAAGTCTAAGAACAAATTCAGAACACAATTTAGGACCTAGTTTCATCCATGTATTTGCAGAACTAGCTCAAAAATTGTAAATATTTACCTCATTTTATACTGTTGTTGATTATCTGAATTTTCGAATGTTTACTTGTAACTTTTGCAATGGTAGGATCATTTTTTAGATGTAATAATTTCCTTAAAATCAACTAAAACTAGCTCGGCTTAAGTGGAAAGAGGATACTCTCCGCTTCCTCTCCTTCATAAATACATTCATATAAATCGAAACAAAATTTTGAAACATGCTTGGAATCATCTAGATCTAGATATTTGTTATTTTCCTTCTCAATTTCGTATGTTATAGTTAAATAGGATTGAGTTAGATTAATGGAATCGATGGCCTCATAGAAAGAAAGCAAACAAACACCAAATATCAAAAAGAGTAATTGACTTGCCAATTAGCCTAAAATGAGATGGATAAACACAATTTGAATTGGTAAAGATGCGTGCCTAAAAGAACCAAGGCTGAAAATAAAAGAAACATGCCATTCAAAAGCACATAAATGTTCTGATAAGAATAGAGCTGGGTGGGGTCCAAAGAAGTAAAAGGGCAGAAAATATTTAAAGATGCTGAAAGAAATGTGTTAAAGAGCAAATGAACAAAAACTTAGCAGCCTAAGAGCTTGAAATGTGGCCAACTAGAAGTCGCTGAACGTTTCTTTGTTCCTTTGCTTTTCCTCTCATTCCTCTTATTGCCTCTCTTCTTTTCCTCTTTCTCCTTCACAGGACTCTCACTTTTCATATCTTGCTCTTCCTCTCTCCTCGCCTTTCCCTGCATCCTTATACTCTTCATTCATTCCCAACACATCAATCTATCAATCATTTGTGTTTCTTTCAAAAACAAGAAAGCTGATAGAGAGATAAATAAATGAATTACCTGTAAAGGATCAAGTGATTTGAGTTGGGTGTGGGACATTTCTCTGTCTTGAGGTATGGTGAAGGTAGGGAAAGAGTAGAAAATTTCAGTCTTGGAGCTTTGGCTAGACGAAGACTCGCCTGATGTTTGTGTTGAAGAAGCCAGCGACATCAGATATGAACTGCTATTTGAATCCATCTCCAGGCATAGCTATAATCATCATCATCATCATTAGCTTCATTAACAATCTCTATATTCAGGAATTTTACTCTCTCTACCTGGAAAAGTCTTTGTTCAAGAGAAGCCACCCGATCCAGCAACAATGAGTCTTTATAGTAACTCTGTTTTGCATCAAAATCCATAGGCATGCTCTGTTTCTCAGTGTATGGATTGCTTTCCCCTCTTTGTTTCCTTTCTAAATATTTGATCTGCCATTGCAACATACACAAGAATCAATGGTAAAACAAACAAAAATGGTATTGATTCATGTAGAAAGTAGAGGGAAATTCAAATGGATAATACAGAGAAAGACTAGAGAGTAGCTCACAATGAACTCCAAGTGATCTAACCTAGAAATCAGGGGGATGGAAGGGTTAGATGGTAACGATGTGGCTTCTTCCATTACAAGAGGTTTGGAATTGTGGTGTGTTTGTGTTTCAGTTGAGAATGAGGTTTTATTATCGTGCATAAAATAGGTTTGGGATTGCAGCATCATTGATGAGAATGAGATTATTGAAAGCAAAAAAGATAAGTGAATGTTTCAGCTTCTGCAGTTACAGTTGCCCTCGTGTTTTTTGGATCCGTCTGAGGAAACCTTACTGGTCAACCGCTAGTTGGTTAGTTACGTGGCACATGCCTACCCTTTTTTTTTTTTGTAAATTACCATTTTATTCATCAAAATTGTACAAGAAGGAAATATTAAGTGGGTGGTCTCATTTATCGGCATGGCTTTTTTGATATTGAATCTATTTAATAGGCTTGGTACTCGGTCCTCTGCCTTTATGACTCAGATCGATTTAGTTGGGTCAGCATGAGTTTTATTTATTACAATATAACAATTTTTTTTAAAAAAATGAATATAAACCTATATGAAATTACATATTGCCTTGGATAAAAAATGGGAAAATTCTAAAAAGAAATATCACTTAAACTTTAAAATCACATATAAGTGATTTAACAAAAATCTGAGTTTTCAATCTCATTATTCTTATTGTCAATGAAACCAATTTAGAATTTTGAAGTTCAAGTAATATTTTTTTTTAGGTTTTTCCTAAAAAAAATTACATTAATCATTGTCAAATTGTAATTTAATCTTTAAAAAATGATTTTTTTATATAGTTTTACAAAACAATTCTAAACAAAGATATACTCTTACATGATCAAGCCAGACAAACCTATTCAAAATGCTAAAACCATCTTTGATAAAAAAAAACAAGAAAGCATAACTAAAATCATCACATTCACTAACAATCTTCTATTCATTAGCTTCATTGGTGGCTACAATACCAGAATTCATGCAGTCCCAGCTCAAGCACATACCATTACTATGTCTTTTTACTTAATCTATTTTTTAGATTATTGTCATTCGAACAAGCAAGTGACATGCGGGAGGACTCTGAGCCTTGACACCAACACAACACTTGAAAATTGACCTTGTCACTTTAGTGTATGTTTGGCAATGCGATATATAGGCCCATTTGTGCGATTTGTTGCCCTTGGTGGGATTGTGTTTCTGATTTGAAAAATGGAGTGTTTGGTTTAATGATTATGGAATTGGGCTTTGGCCACGATGAAACACACGAAAGACTTAGGATCTGTTTGGTTGGAGGGGAGGGGATGAAAAATGAGCCCCTCCCCTTATTTGGTATAAAAAATTGGAGGGGAAAGGCCCTAAAGAAGGGGCTCCAAATCCCTATTATGGCCTCATTTTTGTTCCCTCCAAATTGGGAGGTTTTTGAAGGGATGAAAAATTAGCTCCTCCCCTTCCATCCCCTCCCTTTGAACCAAACATGCCCTTAAGTTCTATTTTGCGATATGCATTAAAATATTTTTTCAATTATACCCAGTGTGCTATAAGACTGATTGCAATTTTATTTTTAATGTACTTTTTCAACTCCAAAAATTACTTTAAAACATTTTTTGGTATTTTTAACCCCTTAAAATATTTTTTCAGCTCTACTCAGTATATTATTAGACTGATTGCAATTTTACCCTTAATGTGCTTCTTCAACTCCAAAAATTACTTTAAAATATTTTTTTGTGCTTTTAACCCTTACCCAGTCTTAGGCAACTGACCACAATTTTACCTTTAATATATTTTTTTTAGTAGTAAAAGAGCACCCAAAACTTATAATACTGATTTATTAATTTCCATCCATTTTAAAATATTTTTTCAGTAACACATAATATTTTAAAGTAATTTTTAAATATTTATTTGATTTTTTAAATATTTTTCCATCCACTCTCTCTTACCATTATCACAAAAGCCATTTATGCTTAAGTCAATTTAAACAAGTTTTACTTTTACAAAAATCATTTATACAATCATCAATCTAAACATAAATCATATTACACAATTTAACTTTTATCTAAAATAAGATTATGAAAAGTCAAATTAAAAAAAATCATTTTTACAATCGTTGTTCTAAATTCAAACCAAATGGGACTGTGGTTTCTTCCATTGGAATCAACTTTGGGATTGTACTGTGTTCGTTCACATCAAAATTAAATGATTCAGAAGATGGGTTTGAAATTATAGTTTGTTCAGATGAGAATCAGATAATTCATAAAAGATAAGCAGAAGCTTCAACTTCTGTAGCTGCACAATCCCTCGCTTACAGCACTCAAAGGGCTCCTTATTGGCCATGCACCAGTTTGCTGATCTACGTGGCAGGCACCTTTGTCTGATTTAAGTTATAATATTATTCTCGATCACCTATTATATCCACAATTATTAGAGCTATTATGGCCATTCATTATCAGACCTTTTCCCCTTTCTTTTTCTATTTTTGGTGAGCTTTGATCTATTTGTGGGGACAGGGGACTCAAAGCATCATTTTTATGCATGACATATTTAATAATATACTGGCTTTTGTTTAGAACTATTTGTAGGGTCAGGGACTCAGAATCATTTTTATGCATGACATGTTTCATAATATACTGGCTTTTGTTTAACGTAACTGTCTGTGCCAAATCAGCATAGTTAAATCCCACAGTTCATTTTCTTAGAAAAAGAAAAGAAAAAATGTCTGATCCAGATAATCGCAAGAACCAGCATCTGCATCTTCCACGCTTTTCACTTCATTGTATAGTCTCTGGCACTGACAGATCAAACAGTCAAAGCACATTTGTAAAATTTCAAGCATGAACATAGAACGAAGGTGTGGAGCTAAAAGGCAAAAGCATATATTACTACTCTGATAAAAGAATGATTATTCCTTGAAGACTGAAGAAATAACAGAAGATGAGATGAACATAAATACTGTGGCTTTTGGCTTTTTGGGACCAGATTTATGAGAAAATGGGAGACTTGAACACTAAATGGTAGCCTCATAGAAGCATATTATACAAGAACTGATCACCCCAGAGCTGATCTTGTCACCTCATAAGCCAAGAAGCAAGCGGCGTTTGCAGGAACACTTCGCGCCATTGCGGGACCAAAACCCTTGTAAAGGCCTTTGAATCCCTCTGTAGCTTTAATCTTTCTAAAGGCATCAAATGAACCAGAATACTTGGGATTTTTGTAATCATCTACTTGAATCACACTCTTCACAACATCAGTTGGGTATACTAGGAACCAGAAGGAAGCTCCTGCCAAGCCTCCAGCAACTATCAAAGAACCTCTACCAAGTCCAGATGTATCCTTGCCTCCAGCAATTAACTGCTTTACTGCTTCATATACACCAAACATTACCGCATTTCCAGGTACTTCGCGAGCCATCGTTGGGAACAAGCCCTTAAAAAGACCTCTTGCACCCCCTTCTGACCTGAGAACTTGCCGGGCCACATCCATGGGTCCTCCATACTTCACAGCCACGGTAGCTGCTCCAGAACTAGCCAGTGCACTTTGTGCTTGCAGCCTGATAGCATCAGGCAACAAACAGTTAACTAAAGCATCAATATATAATACCAGTACCAGTGTGCCAACAACAACAATGTGTCAGAGAAAGTTAATCAAGAGTACAAATTTTAAGCTGAAATTCAGCTTATTCTCCTTGCTCATTCTTCTATTTCAGTCAACAATTACAGACAAAATAAAGCCTGGTAAGGCCCTTTATAGTTCATGTTATATGAAACAAAACAATTGCTTGCATACGTGTGAATGGAACAGTGCTTAATTGATTATTAGAGAAAAAGCCTTGGCGCAGCGGCAAGGTTGCTACCATGTAGTGAGGGTAAGGCTACGTATATCTATCCCTCCATAGACCCCACTTGATGAGTGCCTTGTGCACTGGGCTGCCCTTTTTTTAGTGCATAAGTGATTATTGTGAAGCCTCAAAGAAATTACAAAAGAGTAGAGGGGGAAAACCAGAAGTCATTCAAAATAATAAGGTATATCAACATAGAAATTAATTATAAAGAAATCAAAGAAAAGGAGATTAAAAAAGCCATGACAAGAATAACATAATCAGTGACCTGCATTTGATTAGCTCAGTGGGGCAAGCTAGAAAGGAAACAGCAACTCCAGCACCAGCCCCACAAACAACCTGCTGGTTCACTGTAAGAGGGGCACCGGGGTGTGATCTCAACAACGTCTCCATTTGTCCCCTTACTGTGAACAGGACAGCATTGAAAGCTGCCACCGTTGCAAGTGGAGCACCCATGCCTTTGTACAAACCCCTTGGGCCTTCGGCTGCTAATGTTTGCTTGACTGCATCCATGGCACCGGCATATTTGGGAGGTTGGCCAGGGGCTGGTGTGGGCTGGCTTTGAAGCTTCACCTTTATGGTGTCAAAGGGGTGTCCACATATCAATTGTGCTGCCCCTCCAATGGTCCCTGCAGTCAGGTCCTTAGCCACGTCTCCCATCTGCAAAATAAAGATGAAGAAAAAGGGTTGAAACAATGTAATTTGAAATAAGAATTCAAATTACCATATGATAAATGTAGGGCCCCTGATAAAACCAAATTGAGCAAAGTAAGAATGTGGATTCTGAAATCAATAATATTACTACAAGCCATTCAACCCAATTCAAATCCAGCAATGGAAAGGCCGATAAATCAAACCTCAGGCAGCTGAAAGATTGATTAACCAACAAGCTACATGTTTAAGATCTCAGATTATGGATGTACAATTTATTAATGAACATCTTCACATAGTTTCCAAAGATATTTTCATGCCAATCGTAATACCTAGATAATATATTGCATGACTGCAATTAAACACGAAAGCTAACAAGCTGACAAATTATACAATAAACTTACCAGACTAATAATCCAGCATATAACAACTAAAACATTTACAAGTATTTCATAGAGATGCTGTAGAGAAGACTCATGTAAATACCTATAAAATAAATTCATACAAGTCCTCCTTTCCACATTCGGAGTTACAAACTTCTGAAGGGTAAGATGAGAAAACATCAACTGTCTCGAGTGGACAGCCCAGACCATGTTCTTTTTATGCAAAAGGGATTGTAACTACTGAAAAATACTAGACCAAATTATGCGGTCTATTGACATTCATACCTTATTGACTAATGCTATGCGCTATATGTTTATTACAACATCATCACCTGATGAGTACAGTGACACATACAGACAGAATTTCAAGAGAACATCTCAAGAGACAGAATTTCACATATGCAACAGTTATGGTTTACTATTTCTTTCAAATGGCCCACCTACTCTTTCAGAGTATAACACAAGCATGGAAGAAAAGTACCATAGAAGAGAGCTTAAAAGTGCCTATGAACAACTTTTAGTTCAACTTATGACAGGCAAAAGAAAATGACTCCATAACTTCGCTTCTTGCGTTAAAGACTAGGTGTGCATTTCGACTAGCTTTTGGAGAATAGATTTTACGATTTACGAGGTAAGTATGTGAAAGGAGTTTTGTTTCGATTTGCGGAAAAGGGCTTTTGAAACCATGGTTTGAGGCTTACCCTAGGAAAGAAAACAGTGACAGATAGCCTAACATTCAATCACTCGAGCAGAGCAGAGCAAACAATATTCTTTTATGTGTATTGAAATCAATATTTACTTTACATTTAGAAAAACACTTTCAACAATAAGTGCAAAACTAATGACAAGCACCCGTTAATTACAGACAAACAAAAACAAGACAAATTCAAGAAAAAAGATTTCTTTGCATTAGAAGAGTGGCCCTAAGCAACGGAACAGGCAAGTTCAGTGATGTTCATCAGAAAAATAAACCAATTCGGATACGGATATGGAGACCTGACACCAAAACTTCGAAATCTTAGATTCAAGATCCAAACACATAGCTTGCATATGCGGTTTACCAATGCAGCAACTCAAATAACAACACATGGAGTATCAGGAATCAGATTATCGATTGCATTCGCAAATCAATAGTAATTAATTCTTAAAGCTTTCAGCGTAAAAAAGAAACTTCTGAAAGAAGCTGGAATCTTACCGTGGCCTTAATTGGGTCCCAAAGAATTAGATGTAAAGCAGAATGAAAATGAATCAGATAGACGAATCTTAGATTAAACAAACAAGACAGAACAGCAAAACTATCTATCTACAGCATAACTAATCTTGAGATGCAAAGCTGGGAAATGGGTTTGTGAATGAATATATAAAGAAACAGAAACAAGGGGGGAAATGAAACCTTTGGCGGAGATAGAGAGCCGCAAGACGGATGTGTGGGAGGTAAGGGAGAGTGAGAGTTTGGCTGAGATGCACACCCGTCAGAAACAGATACGACAGTGGTTGTCAGAAGGGGGGAAGGGGTAAAGAAGACGGGAGGAAAAGCCAATCTCAGCCACTCTCTCTCGCTCTCCACCAAACAAGCCACCCTTGAAAATTACATATATATTTGGCAGTGGTTGGTGGAGAATGAGAGAGTGAGAGGGCCCTTAACTGGCCTACTATTCCTACGCCAAGCGCCCAATGTTTGAGTTCCAAAACCTTAGGACGCATTTAAGGAAAGGGACATTGTCTGCAGTTATCCGATGTGATTTTTTACCTTCAAAGTATGAATTACTTCCTCTGTTACTATACAGGGAGAATTACATTATAGTCTAATGGAAGAGAAAATATGAAGAAATAGTCCCACGAAATGACTAAATTACAGTGAAGTTCCATAGGACCATTTTGTAATAAATTGGAAATGAAAAAAAGACAGAAATACCCTGGTTGAATAAACACATTCTCTTACCTGAAGCTTGTTCTCTCAGCTGCGATCGTTGAATTCGTCGGCCAAAGCAAGCTGTTGGTGAGTACCTTAAAGTCGAAGTCGATAAGAGATGGAGAGTCGGTATTGGACCTCATCCCAAGATCCGTCGTTGGCATCTACAACGAGGATCGCGCCACCGAGGACCAACTTGTCACCCCCTGAACTTACTCAGTTGCCAGGTTTGCTTCTCAAACCTTCTTACTTTCTTGAGCTCGCTTTAGCTCCATGGATTGCTTGTACACTTACTTGATCATTTCATGTTTTCTAACAAATAATTTCTCCAAAATTCTTAACCATACATGTTTTTGTTTTTGTGGTTTTTTTACCTTACCATATCAAATTACCGGACCAATTTGTCAATCTTTGTGGTATGAGTTTGTGTGATAGTTTTGTGTTGCAGTGGCTTTGTTAAGAGATCCTCAATACAACAAAGGGCTTGCTTTTACTAAGAATGAGAGAGATGCTCACTAATTGCGTGGACTACTCCCTCCTACAATTAGCACCCAACAACTTCAGGTTCGCATTTTAATGATAAAGTTGACCCCTTTTTCGGTTATTTGTTAGTGGGATTTTTTTAAAAAAAAATTCTAACCCTTCTTTCTTATTCTCACTCTGTTTTACTTTCTTGTGTCCACAGTAGAAAAAACTTATGCACAATATCCCACAATATCAGGTCCCCTTGCAAAAGTATATGGCAATGATGGATCTTCAGATATGCATGTTCTATAACCTCGTTATGATCATTGGCTTTTGTTAAAATCAGAGCTTTCAATTTTATGTTTGGAATGAGTATGTCATTGGTTTACTTTCCCCTCTTTGTGATATGCTTGGAACACAAAATATAACTAAAATGATGATATGAGAGAGTAACATTACAAGTTATTGTGGTCTACACAAGAGGGATGAGAAATTGATGTGGGGACCAACAATGAGGAATTGCTAAACAATAAGTTCTATATTGAACTTAGACAAGAGAGGGCAACTGGACATGTTTGTACATCATATATGAATAACTTGAGCTTATTTTGACATAATTTTACTATCTGTATTATTTGACTTGCACTAATTTAAGGCAATTGTGGTGGTTCATTCTTAGGAATATAATGATCTTCTGCAGGAGTTCATGACTGCTGTGAAGCGAAACTATGGAGAAAAAGTTCTTGTACAAGTTATAACTTTCATGCATGGATTATGAGGTCTTTGATTCTATATGCATTCACCCATCTCTTGGACTGACTATTTAAAAAATAAATTCTGCAGTTTGAATGAAGATGAGGGTAAAAGGTTTGAGGCTACATAACTTGATGTGCATAGGGAAAAATGAGTTGTTAATGGGACCCACGATAGTTGTCAATGGAGGCTGCTGAACTTATTAATGACAACTATATGTCATATTTAAATGTTTTTGTGATAACTAAATGTTTTGTTGATTGATCTTCATTTTGGTCCTGTAAATGGAAAAAGCTGTATGATTTTGTGGGTATTGTCCTCCATATGCTTGTAAACTATAAAAGCAGACCTAGTGAATGCAATGAATATGCTTTGGCTGAGGTTTCAATGTGTTTGAGTATGATTTAGTATGCTTTATTTTTGCTATCATTATGCTCTATTTTCTGGTTCATTGTACTGTGTTTCTGCAATAGAAGAGCTAAGGAATGGAGATGAGGGTGAAAGACTTGAGGCTACATATCTGATGTGCGTAGTGAAAATATGTGTTGTTAATGGGAGTAGCGATAGTGGTCAATGGAGGCTGCTGAACTTGTTAATGATAACTATAGATCATATTTAAATGTTTTGTCTGGGTGTAAAAATGTTTGGCATGGGTTTGAAAAGTTTGCTATGTTTTTTGGTATTTTGTGTTGTTTTTAGTCATTAGAAGTGTGATTTAATGAATAAAGTGTGAAAGTTGTATGGCTGGAAGTCCTGATTATGTAGTAAGAATGTGTTGTTAATAGGGGCTAAGACAGTTGTTAACAAGGCTTGTGAAATTTTTAATGACAATTGTTTTGTGTAAGTGGATAGTGGTGATGGCTACTACGTCTGGCAAGAATCTACAATGTTTCCTTCATATATGGGGAATGTTTGAAGTCAGTGGAGACGGTAATATAACATACATGTTGGTAGAATGGTCAGATCTAGAACCATTAAGGAAGGGATAAGTTTAGAAGAGTTTAAAATAATGATATCCTCCATTGTGGGAAAAGAGAGTGGCAGACTTGTTATGAAGTTCACATTGACGTTTGATAGAACAATATTTGTGGACATACTAGATGATGAAGCAATTGAATATTTAATCAGTTTTAGAGGAGAAAGTGGGCATGGCAAATGACTGTTGACCTCATAGGACACACATGCACTTGCCTAGCATATCAGATGAGTGGAATCCCTTGTTCACATGCATGTGTAGCAATGAAGTTAGTTCATCGTAGAGTGCACTTATATGTCGATGATTGATACAAACTTTCTACCCAAGAAAAGATATATGCAACGCCTATGAGGCCTATAGCAACGCATAATGGCCCTTGTGATGTCACTTATAGAAAGTTATAATCTGATATAAATTATGTTGTCAATGTATAGACCTAGAGTTATCAATAGATGCCTATGCAGTTGTTAATATATATATATATATATATGCAGTTATGTTGATATATGTGTATCCTACTGTTACTTATAGAAATTTGTAATCTGATGTAAATTCTGTTGTCAATATATGGATCTGGAGTTGTCAGTGAAGGCACACACACACACACACACACACACACACACACACACATATATATATATGCAGTTATGATTGAAAATGAGTTTACGTGTATATCTTTATAGAATACCTATGTTGTTGATATTCAATATTAATTAGGTGGTCATATTATATGACTTGTCACTGATGCCTCCTTGACTTATCAATAGAACGGTTGAAGAGTTGTCAATGGAGGCCCAATGACTTGTCAGTGGAAGCTCCTTGACTTATCAATAGAGAACCCTTGTGAATGGAAATATATTGAGTTGTTATTGGAGGCCCCAGAGTTGGCAGTAGAGGCTCATTGACTTGTCAACGGAAGGCCATTGAGTTGTTAGTAAAGACCCCTAGAGTTGTCAATGAAGGTCCATTGAGTTGTCAGTGGAACCCCCTGAAGTTGTTAATGGATACTCCTCCACTTGTCAAGGAAAGGCCATTAAGTTGTCATTAGAGGCTCCTAGAGATGTCAGTGGAGCCCCCTTGACTTGTCAACTGACGGACATCGAGTTGTCAGTAGAGGCCCCTGGAGTTGTTAGTAGAGCCTCCTTCACTTGTTAATGGCAGCGCAATGACTTGTTATTGGACACCCTATGACTTGTCAATGCACGCACATGAAGTTGTAAATGGAGGCTCCTTGACTTATAAATGGAAGGCCATTGGATTGTCAAGGGAGGCATAATGACTTGTCAATGGATACCCAATAACTTGTCAATGGAAGGCTATTGAGTTATCAATGGAGGCCCCTGTAGTTGTTAGTTGAGCATCCTGGAATTGTCAATGAATACTTCTCCACTTTTTAAGAGAAGCTCGTCCTATTGTCACTAGACGGCCATTGACTAGTCATTAGTCTAGCATACGAATATCAATGGAGTGAAACTATGTGCAAGGAACAGCATCATATGTACATAACATAACTTTAGCACTAACATTAACTCATAAAAATAACTCTGTAATTCATAAATATTCAAAACATCTCAAGTACAAGTTTGAAGTTGATCATAACCAAAAACATCACATCTATACAATGTGACTACACTTGATCATTATAAAAAAGATACCAAATTTACAATTAGTGTGCACATACATTACAAGCCCATAATATGTTGTCATTACAATTAGTATGTTCATGATCATTACAATCCTTTTCCTTTTGCTTCTCCTCCTTATGGCTGAAAAATTCTTCAGTTAATAAAGTGTATCCAGAAAAACTTGGTGCCCTTGGTCGTGTTGTGCCTTTTCTTCCTTCATTGTCTTTGACAAATTTTCCTTTGTCCATCTTGCTTCCCTGGGGAAAAATTTCACCACTTTAGCATTGCATCCCGAAGAAAGAGATAAAACAACAACAAAAAAAACACTTTATTGGAACCAAACTAAACTTGAGAAAACAAGAAACCAAATAAATGTAAAGGGAACAATTTTCGAGAAATACTATTAAGCTCTTTACTACCTTTGAATCCATGAGCCATATCTTTTTTTGAGTCTCCTTTATAGGTTTCTTTGTCTGCAGCCAAACAATATAAATAAATGTAAGAAAATCACTGATTGTAAGGTAAACTCACTACAACCAAGTTTGCTTTTGATAAACCATATATAGGTTTTCACCTGCTTTGACATCTCAAGTGCTATTAGCTTTGCAATACCAGTTCTTGCGTGAAATCATGATAGAAAATAAGTCATATGAAATAAAAACAAGTCAAATATATTAGAACGAGTGAATTTTTGCACATGAACTGTTTTTCTAGTTAAGTAGATACATAAAAAGCAAATAGAAAGATGTAAGTGTGAAAATGCTCATTGATGTTTGAGCTCTAAATAAAATAAGGACAAATAAGGAATATTTACTTCTCCAACACTAAGGAACAAGAATGCATGGTCAGCCAAAGAGCCACCAATGAGCTTCAATGTTGCAACAACGCCAACAAGAACAACAGATGCAGTGCCCTGATGCAACAAGACAGTATTTACTTGGAACATAATAATCTTCCAAGAATAAGATGTCGACTTTCAAGCAACTTGCTACCTAAATATTGTCATTGAAAACAAGATGAGTTGTGCCATATTTTTCCAGCAACTAAAAAACATTATGATTTGCAAAATCTTCAAACTGCAAAATTTCTTTTTTAAATATTCAGTCCAAAGCATATACATTGCATTCACTAGATTTGCTTTAATAGTTTACAAGCATATGAAGGACAATACCCACAAAAAAATCAGACAGCTTTTTCCATTTATCAGGACCAAAACGAAGATCAATCAACAAAACCTTTAGTTGCCACAAAAAATATTTAAATATGATATATAGTTGTCATTAATAAGTTTAACAGCCTCCATTGACAACTATCGTGGGTCCCATTAACAACTCATTTTTCCCTATGCACATCAAGTTATGTAGTCCCAAACCTTTCACCCTCATCTTCATTCAAAATGCAGAATTTATTTTTTAAATAGTTAGTCCAAGAGATGGGTGAATGCATATAGAATCAAAGACCTTATAATCCATGCATGAAAGTTATAACCTGTATAAGAACTTTTTCTCCATAGTTTTGCTTCACAACAGTCATGAACTCTCACAGAAGATCATTATATTCCTAAGAATAAACCACCACAATTGCCTCAAATTAATGCAAGTCAAATAATACAGATAATAAAATTATGTCAAAATAAGTTTAAGCTATTCATATATGATGTACAAACCTATCCAGTTGCCCTCTTTTATCTAAGTTCAGTGTAGAACTTATTGTTCAGCAATTCGTCATTGTTGGTCCCGCATCAATTTCTCATTCCTCTAGTGTAGACCACAATAACTTGCAATGTTACTCTCTCATATCATCATTTTAGTTATATTTTGTGTTTCAAGCATATCACAAAGAGGGGAAAGTAAACCAATGACATACTCATTCCAAACATAAAATTGAAAGCTTTGATTTTAACAGAAGCCATAAGATCATAACGAGGTTATAGAACATGCATACCTGAAGATCCATCATTGCCATATACTTTTGCAAGGGGACCTGCTATTTTCGGATATTGTGCATAAGATTCTTCTACTATGGACACAAGAAAGTAAAACTGAGTGAGAATCAGAAAGAAGGGTTAGATTTTTTTTTTAAAAAAATCCCACTAACAAGTAACAAAAAAAGGGGTCAACTTTTATCATTAAAATGCAAACCTAAAGTTGTTGGGTGATAATTTTAGGAGGGAGGAGTCCATGCAAATAGTGACCATCCCTCTCTTTCTTAGTGAAAGCAAGCCCTTTGTTGTATTGATGATCTCTTAGTAACCACTGCAACATAAAAATCTCACACAAACTCATACCATAAAGATTGACAAATTGGTCCAGTAATTTGATATGGTAAGGTAAAAAAACCATAGAAACAAAAACATATATGGCTGAGAATCTTGGAGAAATTATTTGTTAGAAAAACTGAAATGATCAAGTAAGTGTACAAGCAATCCATGGAGCCAAAGTGAGCTCAAGAAGGTAAGAAGGTTTGAGAAGCTGACCTGGCAACTGAGTAAGTCCAGGGAGTGACAATTTGGTCCTCGGTGGTGTGATCCTCGTCGTAGATACTGACGGAGGATCTTGGGATGAGGTCCAACACTGACTCTCCATCTCTGATCGACTTCAGGGTACTCGCCAACAGCTTCCTTTGGCCAACAAATTCAACAATCACGGCTGAGAGAACAAGCTTTGGGAGAGAGAATGTGTTTATTTAACCAGGGTATTTCTGTCTTTTTTCATTTTTACAAAATGGTTCCATGAGACTTCACTATAATTTCGACATTTCGTGAAACCATTTCTTCGTATTTTCTCTTTTATTGGACTACAGTGTAATTCTCCCTACTATATATAAGACATGCTACAATTTTGTTAATTTAAATAGATTAAAGAAGTTAGTTTTGTTAATTATTATGACATGTATTTCTAAAACACTCTAGTCATCTTCCTTAATTCTCTCATTCTATCCTCATTGATTATTGTTAAGTAGGTATCAATAGGGGTAAATTAGAAAAAGATTGAAAAATATAAAAAATATGCTTTATATTTATAATTAGGATCAACTCCTAAAATATGTCTTATATTAAAGGCCGAGGGAGTATTGGGATATTTTTTATTTTGAAATAGGAAAAGCCAAAAAGAAAAATCATCGTGTAAACACTATTTACAGACCATGAATAACAAGGCTAATCTACATTAAAGGGTTGCTTTTAGTTATAAACAAAAAGTTGTTGGCAAAAAGTTATAGAAAAAAAATTGATTTATTGAATTTTAGGAACGTTCATATATGTTGTGTCTATTTTAATAGACGAATGCGGGGATTTTTTTTATGAAATCTGTGCTCCATATCACCTTTTTTATGTTGTTAGTATAAATATAATATTTTTAATTTAGTATATGAATAATTATTCAATTAAATTACCAATTTAATATTCAATAGAAAACAAAATATATAGCACGACATATTATAGTTTTTTACATGTCATCATAATTGTTTTTTTAAATTATTAAATGGAGATGAGAAATTGAGAATTAATTAATCTTATAACAACAAAAACAACAAAACCTTATACGGGATCAGCTACATGGATCACATTATGCAATTGAGTATTAATCTTATGGGACAAATTGATTTGTTTTCTTAATATGAGAGTGAGAGAATAAAATGGTCATGAAAAAGGGGGGGGGGAAGGAGTAAAATGAGCTAAAATGTAGCAGGGATTGTGTTAAGCATTTCCTTTTTAGATTAAACCATGTTAATGCTCGATAATTGTGGGAATAATTGATCGTTATTGGGATCAAATTTTAACAAGAGTCGCAGAAGAGGGTTAAGGAGCGGAATTATTGGGTCAGAAATCTGCATTTTAATGAATATTGATCAACAAATATTTTAAGCCCACACAATGTCATTAAAAAACAATAGAACCAAATGATGCTAAAAGAATCTCAATTACAGAGAACATACATAGAGAATACAATTATTAAAAAATGAGTCCTTTAGAGAATGCAGCCGCTGAGACGATGTAGAATCCTCAATGGTATGTATGACTAGGACATGAATTCCAACTCACTTGACCCTTTACTTGTGATGGGAGTGCAAATAATAAGAGAGACTTAGACAGTGTTTAGAACATAACAGATTGATTGGTTTGGTGGATAGCCAGTATTTTTTTTTTTTTTTAACTAGAAGGCCTTGAAGCTTACAAAAGGAACAAAGACAAGATAGAACGATGAAAATTTTGCAGAATAATCATGTTTTTACTTTTTACTACAATGATGAGCTTCATTAGCTTAGAAATAAGCACATCGGATAATATCGCGTGATGCATATCTGACTTCAATGTATAATTAGCTAAGAAAAGGAGATTTTACTACAACTTCATCTCAAGAATAGTGATAAATACATACCACCAATAGAACAAAAAACAGGGCAACACTATCAAAAAAAAAAAAAAAAAAGACAGGGCAATAGCAAAGAAAATCTAGTAACGCTCTTATTCTACCATTTGTTTTTTTGGGATAACTTTGATTCTACCATTTTATTCTACCAAACAAAAGCCCCATGTAACCTAGCAGCACATTAAAGTCCCTCCCAATCATTGGATGATTGGACCAGCAGCAAGAATCTCTTCAGTCAAATTGTTGTCCTTCCCCATCTTGTAGTTTGTGAAGGTTACAAAATTGTTCTTGAACAAACCAGCCAGCTTCAACAGAGTATCCTTGTATGCCTTTTTGTCTGACCACTGCAATCCAATTTAAAAAAAAAAAAATCCATGTCAAAAGGAAAAGATCACAAAATAAAGGTAATGAAGATCAATTCATAGTTCAGCTTACAGTGTTCTCTGGTTCCAGAATCTCAGAAGGAACTCCTTCTACTTCAGTAGGAATCTCCAGCCCAAAAATCTCTGTCTTTTTGTAATTAGCCTTCAACAGGCTTCCTGAGTGAATGGCATCAATAATTTTCCTTGTGTATGACAGTTTGATACGACTTCCAGATCCGTAGCTGTAATTTGGCCAAAGACAAAAAACAAGTTCAGATTTTGCTACACATTGTTTTACTCAAAGTGATCAAAACTTGTTTGAGCTAAAACCTTAGACTTACCTGCCACCAGACCAACCGGTGTTGACGAGCCAGCCGGTGGCGCCATGCTTCTGCATCTTCTCAGAAAGCATTGCAGCATATTTTGTAGGGTGATACATTATAAATGCTGCACCAAAACAAGCTGAGAATGTAGCCTGAGGCTCCTTTATACCATCTTCAGTACCAGCCACCTTTTGGTCATTAATTGACAGAAGAAAAGAAATTAAGGATTGTTTGAGGTATAATATAATATGAATGAAACAAGAGTGTAGTAACAAGTTAATTGCAGAGACATTACCAGGGCAGTATATCCACTGATGAAATGATACATGGTCTGAGCCAAACTTAGCTTACTGACAGGTGGGAGTACACCAAATGCATCACATGCCAGAAGTATCACATTCTTTGGATGAGGTCCCACACATGGTAACTTTGCATTTGGTATGTACTCAATGGGATAAGCTGCTCGAGTGTTTTCTGCAGTAAGTGTGGGCAAAAAAAGGTTTTACCTTTTAGTTTAGAAATTTACAAGTGGTCCTATCAGGTGCTTCAAAGGCCATTATAGTTTTGTAATGATATTAAGCTTGCTTACTGAATCATGTATTATATTTTAATGAGTTGACTTTACCCTTCAGACCCCATCACCGTACAAGCAAAAGTCAACTCGTTTTTCCAGCATAATCACACCTCAGTTCATCCAAATAATTTAAGATCATTTAATTCAAGAAACTGGCACTTGCCTGTGACTGATTTGTCAGCATAATCTACTTCGCGTGTATGCTCATCAAACACAATGTTTTCCAAAACTGACCAAAAAAAAAAACATTATCATTAAGAAAATACAGTATATATAAATGGGAAAGGAGATTACACACCAAAGTAGTGGTGCTGAGTTATGCATATAGAATACCTGTACCGAACTTGATAGCGTTAAAAATATCGGGTTCTTTCTCCCTGGAGAGGTCAATACACTTGGCATAGCAGCCACCTTCAATGTTGGAGACACCAGTGGCAGTCCAACAATGTTCATCATCTCCAATCGAATACCTATTTTGATCCGTAGAAAGAGTTGTCTTGCCGGTACCTAATAATATGAACGAACAAGAGTCAAGGGAAAGGGAAGGTAAAAGAAAAGCCATAACCCATACCCACGCCTAGGCAATTATTATTCATACAAATACCTGACAAGCCAAAGAAGAGAGCAACGTCGCCATCTTTGCCCATGTTGCAGCCAGAATGGAGGGAGAGGATTTGACGCTTAGGCATGAGATAATGCATGACACTGAAGAGGCCCTTCTTCATTTCGCCGGCGTACTGAGTTCCGAGGATGACCATTTCCCTGCGAGCAAGATTAATGTCGACGCTTGTGGAGGACGTCATGTAGTGAGTATAACGGTTACACGGGAACTGCCCTGCGTTGTATATTGTGAAGTCCGGTGTAACGAATTCCTCCAGCTCCTCCGGCGTCGGTCGGATACACCTGCCACCGCCACACACCCACTTATCCATTTTTCCTCTGCTCAAGCTGGCATATTTTTCTATATAATATAAAATTAATACATGATTTTTTTTTTACTTACATGATGTGCATAAACAACGAATGGTAAGCTCTGGCGGACACTATCCTCACTTTGATTCTGTTCTCTGGATCCCAGTTCAAGAATTGATCATTCACAAACACCTGCAAGTTGACAATTATACATCATCCATGGAATTAGATTTGATTAACAGGACACACCACAACTTGGTATTACAACCCTTCAACAGCTGGATATTTGTCCTAATGCTCCGCTGGTCCTTTTTTTTTTTTTTTTGCCGTCAATGATCTGCTAATCTATTCGTAGAATCAGACAACCGATTTTCCTACTGTGCTAATCTATTCTGGACCGTCCAGATCTATTAAGAGCTCGATCTTCCAAAGGCATGTAAGGTTGTCGCAGGATGAATATGACCACATAAGTCCAGGGCACGGCCTAGGAAAGCGATGCCTCTAAATAATTGACACGTCATGTCACTACGCCCAAGATTTTAAGGGGATGTTTCGCCAACTTGGACAAGTGTTGCCCCATCCCCACGTCACCACGATTTAAAAGCAAAATAATACTTCATTTTCCTAACGTTGCCCCAATATATATAAATATATTTCATAATTTTCAGAGGCCTTTTGTTACCTTATCCAGCGAGTTCAAATAATCCACAGCTCTTTCTCTGTTAACCAAGAAGGTATGCTCGTCCATCTCAATGTTGGGTGAACCCCTATATACAAAGCACAAAATATAGCAATCAAAACGTACAAAAAATAAATAAATAAAAGAGAATAATGGAAGAGGAAAGTGTGCGAGAGAATTACTACTTACTTTCCCCACCAAAGCTCAGCCTCGGTTTCATCGTCTTTCACGACACGTCTATCTCTGGAAGATCGTCCAGTCTTTGCGCCAGAAAGTGTGGCCAAGGCTCCCGTTGAAGTGATGAAGGACCCTTTTTCATTCTTGATCGCCTGTTCATACAGTTCTGCACCAACCCCACCATTCAATTCAATTAAATTTTGTCAAACTATTTTTCCATAAGTAAAAATAAAAATAAAAATATTGTCCAAAAAAATTAATAATAAAATTATATTATTCCAGAATATGACGTGTCGTCATGTAGCTCGACTTGTACGGTTACGAAATTAATGGGAAGATTATGCGTAGTCTTCCATAAATCAAGGCGATTGATTTTATCCATCAGTTGTAATGATGCTGACTCATTCTGTTCAAAACTTCAAACAAAGGAGGTTGATGAACTCATTTTCGTACGCTAAATGTACTTAATAATGATGTAAGCAGCCAAGAGGGGGGAAAACAGTCAAAGTGGACCGCAATATATGGAAACGCACGCCGAAAGATATGATTTTTTTTTTATTATGAATATTAAATATGTGGATGTCCATTGACTCATATTACTCTTCCAGTCAACTTGACATAAAGAAGAAAAGATGATTTGATACAAAGCAAAAGTAAAAGAAGATAATGACATAAAGACAGCAAAAGAAGACAAGAACATAAAGACAACAAAAGGAGACAAGGACATAAAGACGATATAAAGTAACCATGGTCATTTAAATATAATCATGGTAATACAACCAGAGTTAAATTTATGTCTCTATATAAAGGGCTGTAATCGATTGTTTCAATTGAACTGAATGAGAACATCTCTCTAACTTCTCTCTAAAAATTCTATCGATTTTCTCTGAATTCTATCAATCTTCTCACTTATCACATATACTTTTATAACACGTTATCAGCACGAAGCTCTAAAAAGAAGGTATGATCTTCTTATGGTTTCTTTAATGATTATATATATCCTGTTTTATTTTATAGATCTGGGATAATCTGAGCCACTATATGGAATTAGAGTGATACTTTTACCGATTGTTATATAACATCGGGTTCCATGGTTAAGATTGGAGATCGTTATTATTTTTATATTATTATTATTATTATTATTATTATTATTATTATTATTATTGTTATTATGGCTAGAAGCCATACTTATCTGATTCTTGAAATTATGACCAGAAGTCATGATGTTTTAATTTCTTATAATATGGTCAGAAGCCATATCCATTCTTATTATATGGCCAGAAGCTATATATATTTTTATCTTTTATCTTATTGTACTGCCAGAAGTCATGTACAACTTTTATCCTGAAGATAATAGTTAATTCCTCATCTTGAGATTAAATGGCCCGAAGTCATACATGGCCTGAAGTCATGAGATTAAATGGCCCGAAACCATACATGTTTTAATTTTCTTATCTCGCCTTATGAATTATTTATTGCCTTTATGAATTTACAGTTATTATATTGCATATTTATATTTCATATTTTAATTATTTTTATTTATTTTTTTAATTAGTTTGAACAATAGCAAACCTGGTAAAACTTGAAATTGTGGCTCTTGATATTACTGGGAAAAATTATTTATCTTGGAAGTTGGATGCGGAAATTCACTTGAATGCCAAAAGTCTGGAAGACACGATTCAAGAAGGGAATAAGACATCAAACAAAAATAAAGTCAAATCCATGATTTTTCTTCGCCATCACTTACATGAGGATTTAAAAACTGAATGTTTGACAGTGATGGACTCACTTGTCCTTTGAAACAATTTGAAAGAAAGATATGATCACCAGAAGATGGTCATTCTTCCAAAAGCTCATTTTGATTGGATGCATTTACGCTTGCAAGATTTTAAATCTATAAGCGAATATAACTCAGCTATGTTCAGAATTACTTCTAAATTGAAATTATGTGGAAAAAATGTTACTGATGATGATATGTTAGAAAAGACATTCTCCACATTTCATACATCCAATTTGCTCCTGCAGCAGCAATATCGTGAAAAAGGTTTCAAAAAATATTCTGAGTTAATTTCTTGTCTCCTTGTGGCTGAACAAAATAATGAGCTTTTGTTAAAAAATTATGAATCTCGTCCAACAGGCTCAACTCCATTCCCTGAAGTGAATGTAGTAACAAATGAATTTTATAGTGGTCGTGGCCATGGTCGTGGACGTGGACAAGGACGTGGACGTGGGCCTGGCTACAGCCGTGGGCGTGACCGTGGTCGATATCATGGAGGTTCAAATTCCTACCAGAAGTAAGAAAAGACTGATAAGAACAAAAAAGGAGAAAGCAGTAGGCATAATAAATATGCAGATAATCCATGTTATCGATGTGGTGGTAAGGGCCATTGATCTCGTACCTGTTTTACACCAAGGCACCTAGTTGGTCTTTACAAAGAATCAATTAAAAATACTGGTAAAAGATCAAATGTTGAAGTTAATCATGTTGATCAGGGCGAGAATTCTGAGTATGGCAATATAGATAATAACTATTTGGATGTTGCAGATTTCTTAATATAATTTGAACTGTTATATTTTATTTAAAGTTGTTTCTATCATATGTATTAATTTTATTTATGTTTTTATGAAGAATGAATTCTATTGGCATCAATGCTGAAGATTTATGTCTCGTTGATAGTGCAACAACTCACACCATACTCAGACATGATAAATATTTTTCTTCACTGGTAATACGAGAAGTCAATGTTCAGACTATATCTGGTGGTATAAATTTAATTGAAGGCTCCGGAAGAGCTAATATTTTGTTACCTAAAGGAACAAAATTATGCATTGATAATGCATTTTATTCTACCAAGTCTAAAAGAAACTTATTGAGTTTCAAAGATATCCGCAGAAATGGATATCATTTAGAAACAAGAACTAAAAATAATAAGGAATATCTTGTCATTACAAATATAGTTGCTGGTAGAAAATGCATATTAGAAAGTTTTCCTATTTTTTCTTCTGGTTTGTATTACACATGTATAAGCACGATTGAAACACATACTATTGTGAACCAGAAGTTCAATAATACAGACCAGAAGTTTGCCAATACAAACCAGCAGTTTGATAATGTAAACCAGAAGTTTACTAATGAATTTAATGTTTGGCATGACCGGTTAGGCCATCCCGGTTCAATAATGATGCGAAAAATAATTGGGAATTCATGTGGACATACCCTGAAGTGTAAACAAATACCACAATCCCATGATTTCTCATGTGCTGCATGTTCCAAGGGAAAGTTAATTATTCACCCCTCACCAAGCAAAGTAGAAAGTGAGTCTCTCACATTTTTAGAACAGATACAGGGAGATATTTGTGGGCCAATACACCCACCATGCGGACCATTTAGGTACTATATGGTTTTAATTGATGCATCAACTAAATGGTCGCATGTTTGCTTATTATCTTCTTGCAACCTGGCGTTTGCGAGATTACTTGCTCAATTGATTAGATTAAGAGCACATTACCCTGATTATCCTATCAAGAAAATACGTCTTGATAATGCTGGTGAATTTACATCACAAGCTTTTAATGAATATTGTATGTCCCTTGGAATTGATGTTGAACATCCTGTAGCTTATGTTCACACGCAAAATGGACTTGCAGAATCATTGGTTAAAAGGTTGCAACTAATTGTAACACCTTTACTTATGAAATCTAATATACCAATCTTATTAGTGAGAGCCAACAGAGAAGAATCCAATCCAAGTTCTCGAGAACAATACTCAGTTAAGTTAAATAAGTCCCTGTATGGCCTGAAGCAATCAGGGCGCATGTGGTATAATCGCCTTAATGAATATTTGTTGAAAGAAGGATACAAAAATGATCCGATATGCCCATGCATCTTTATGAAAAGATCTAATAGTGAGTTTGCTATAATTGCTGTTTATGTTGATGATATCAACATCATTGGTATATTAGATTTCATAAGTAAAGGTCTTGCAATTAGTTGCAACCTTTTAACCAACGATTCTGCAAGTCCATTTTGCGTGTGAACATAAGTTACAGGATGTTCAACATCAATTCCAAGGGACATACAATATTCATTAAAAGCTTGTGATGTAAATTCACCAGCATTATCAAGACGAATTTTCTTAATAGGATAATCAAGGTAATGTGCTCTTAATCTAATCAATTGAGCAAGTAATCTCGCAAACGTCAGGTTGCGAGAAGATAATAAGCAAACATGCGACCATTTAGTTGATGCATCAATTAAAACCATATAGTACCTAAATGGTCCGCATGGTGGGTGTATTGGCCCACAAATATCTCCCTGTATCCGTTCTAAAAATGTGAGAGAGTCACTTTCTACTTTGCTTGGTGAGGGGCGAATAATTAACTTTCCCTTGGAACATGCAGCACATGAGAAATCATGTGATTGTGGTATTTGTTTACACTTCAGGGTATGTCCACATGAATTCCCAATTATTTGTCGCATCATTATTGAACCAGGATGGCCTAACCGGTCATGCCAAACATTAAATTCATTAGTAAACTTCTGGTTTACATTATCAAACTGCTGGTTTGTATTGGCAAACTTTTGGTCTGCATTATTGAACTTCTGGTTCACAATAGTATGTGTCTCAATTGTGCTTATACATGTGTAATACAAACCAGAAGAAAAAATAGAAAAACTTTCTAATATGCATTTTCTACCAGCAACTATATTTATAATGACAAGATATTCCTTATTATCTTTAGTTGTTGTTTCTAAATGATATCCATTTCTGCGGATATCTATGAAACTCAATAAGTTTCTTTTAGACTTGGTAGAATAAAATGCATTATCAATGCATAATTTTGTTCCTTTAGGTAACAAAATATTAGCTCTTCCGGAGCCTTCAATTAAATTTATACTACCAGATATAGTCTGAACATTGGCTTCTCGTATTACTAAGGAAGAAGAATATTTATCATGTCTGAGTATGGTGTGGGTTGTTGCACTATCAACGAGACATAAATCTTCAGAATTGATGCCAATAGAATTCATTCTTCATAAAAACATAAATAAAATTAATACATATGATAGAAACAACTTTAAATAAAATATAACAGTTCAAATTATATTAACAAATCTGCAACATCCAAATAGTTATTATCTATATCACCATACTCAGAATTCTCGCCCTGATCAACATGATTAACTTCAACATTTGATCTTTTACCAGTATTTTTAATTGATTCTTGGTAAAGAGCAACTAGGTGCCTTGGTGTACGACAGGTACGAGACCAATGGCCCTTGTCACCACATCGATAGCATAGATTATCAGCATATTTATTATGCCTACTGCTTTCTTCTTTTTGGTTCTTATAAGTCTTTTTCCACTTCTGGTAGGAATTTGAACCTCCATGATATCGACCACGATCACGCCCACGGCTGTAGCCACGCCCATGTCCACGTCCTTGTCCACGTCCACGGCCACGGCCACGGCCACAATAAAATTCATTAGTTACTACATTCACTTCAGGGAATGGAGTTGAGCCTGTTGGACGAGATTTATGATTTTTTAACAAAAGCTCATTATTTTGTTCAGCCACAAGGAGACAAGAAATTAACTCAGAATATTTTTTGAAACCTTTTTCACGATATTGATGCTGCAGGAGCAAATTGGATACATGAAATATGGAGAATGTCTTTTCTAACATATCATCATCAGTAAAATTTTCTCCACATAATTTCAATTTAGAAGTAATTCTGAACATAGCTGAGTTATATTCCTTATAGATTTAAAATCTTGCAAGCGTAAATGTATCCAATCAAAATGAGCTTTTGGAAGAATGACCATCTTCTGGTGATCATATCTTTCTTTCAAATTGTTCCAAAGGACGAGTGGGTCCATCACTGTCAAATATTCAGTTTTTAAATCCTCATGTAATTGGTGGCGAAGAAAAATCATGGATCTGGCTTTATCTTTGTTGGATGCCTTATTCCCTTCTTGAATCGTGTCTTCCAGACTTTTGGCATTCAAGTGCATTTCCGCATCCAACTTCCAAGATAAATAATTTTTCCCGGTAATATCAAGAGCCACAATTTCAAGTTTTGCCAGGTTTATCTTTGTTCAAACTAATTAAAGAAATAAATAAAAATAATTAAAATATGAAATATAAATATGCAATATAATAACTGTAAATTCATAAAGCCAATAAATAATTCATAAGGCAAGATAAGAAAATTAAAACATGTATGGTTTTGGGCCATTTAATTTCATGACTTCAGGCCATGTATGACTTTGGGCCATTTAATCTCAAGATGAGGAATTAATTATTATCTTCAGGATAAAAATTGTACATAACTTCTGGTCGTACAATAAAATAAAAGATAAAATATATATAGCTTCTGGCCATATAATAAGATAAAAAATGTATATAGCTTCTGGCTATATAATAAGAATAGATATGGCTTCTGGCCGTATTATAAGAAATTAAAATATTATGACTTCTGTTCATAATTTCAAGAATCAGATGTGTATGGCTTCTGGCCATAATAACAATAACAATAATAATAATAATAATAATAATAATAATAATATAAAAGAACTTGTATATAAAAACAATAACGATCTCCAATCTTAACCATGGAACCCGATGTTATATAACAATCGGTAAAAGTATCTCTCTAATTCCATATAGTGGCTCAGATTATCCCAGATCTATAAAATAAAACAGGATATATATAATCATTAAAGAAACCATAAGAAGATCATACCTTCTTTTAGAGCTTCGTGCTGATAACGTGTTATAAAAGTATATGTGATAAGAGAGAAGATTGACAGGATTCAGAGAAAGTCAATAGAATTTCTAGAGAGAAGTTAGAGAGAAGTTCTCATTCAGTTCAATTGAAACAATCGATTACAGCCCTTTATATAGAGGCAGAAATTTAACCCTGGTTTATTACCATGGTTATATTTAAATGACCATGGTTACTTTATATCGTCCTTATGTCCTTGTCTTCTTTTGCTGTCTTTATGTCCTTGTCTTCTTTTGCTTTTGCTTTATGTTAAATCATCTTTTATCAATTTGATTGAAAGAGTAATATGAGTTAATAGACATCCACATATTTAATATTCATAACACTTTTTGTTTTTTTAACATATGTATGGAGAAGCACAAACCGCGTGAACAGTATCCAGTTTTAAAAGATCCGTCTGTCTAAAGGGAAAAAGATCCGGGATTATCCCCAATGGCACATCTGCTAAAGGGTCATATTTTCGGGTCCATCAAGTATCAAGATCATCATCGTGTTTATATATATATATATATATATACATGTATGTATGTATATCGGGTCGGGTCGGGTCCCACAGGCATTGTAACGTTCCCCTTTTCTTATGAATAGCTTTCGTTACGTATTATTTAGTGGTGGCGGTGGTAATTATACCTGATGGATTGAAGCTGCTGTTTCTGGCGCTCTTCCTCGGTGACGGCGGCGAAGGTATTCTCAGAGGTTTTGATGGGAGTGGTGGGAGCAGACTTCTTCCTCTGCAGCGAGTGAAGCTCATCAATGGTTTGAACCTTCACCGTTGGAGCAGCGTCATACTGGTAGGCCTCGCTCTGCTTCTTGTTCGTCTGAATCTTCGCCAGCCCGTTCCGTGCGGTGTTTCCAAAGCTGAATTCTCCGTTACCGTTCTGAGCCATCTTCTTCTCCCTGCAAACCAAAAAAAATCCATCATCATCACATATTCAAAACAGAGCCCAATAAAATTAACCACAACACAACAAAATCGCCTAGAAGGAAGAGAGAGAGAGAAGGGACCTGTCAATGAGGAAGGGGAAGGTAATGATGAGGGATTAAATGAGCGATCAAATAAGGGTGTGAAGAGGAATGGGCGTAAACGATGGAGTGATGCAAATGAGAGGGGTGGAGCTGTCCTTATAAAGGGTTCAGTGGGTGGCAGTTCTTAACCAGGGTCAAATATTTAACCATAGTTGGTTAGATTTTATCCCCACTCAGAGTCAAGCTCCGTGCAATGAAAATCTACAAGAGACTCTCTCAAGTCAAACCCAATATCCGATACATGAGAATCGGGGGTAAACAAATTCGTCCTCGACTTGAGTTCTCTGCTTCTCATCCCCGCCGGATCTAATCCTGTTCTCTCACCCAATGAATCCTATGAAAGGGTCGCCTTCTATCCAAAAAAAAAACGTCATGGCGAACTAAAATAAAAATATTACTCCCTCCCTCCGATTTTAAACGCGTGACTTAATTTAGAAGTGAATTTTTATTTTAGTTATAAGAATATTTTTATTTTACCTAAGTAATTTACTTAATTTCTTTAATCTCTCTTAATTAGATTAAATAAGTTTTACATTGAGGATTATATGAATAATATAGAATCTAAATACTTCTCTAGTCCTCAATATAATAACTATTTAATTAGTTTTATTAAAGAAATTAAATAAGTTGTTTAATTGTACTCATCCTTTCAATCCTTAGTGTAAGATTTGATTAACTAATTTGAGTAGATTAATAATATTATTTTAGTTAGTTAATATGCTATGTTTTTTCTAAAACACTCTAAATATCGTTTTTAATCCTCTTACTCCCTTTCTACTTGATTATTGTGAAGAAAATATCAATAGGAATAATTTGAGGAAAATGGATAAAAATGTTGAAGAGGTAAACAATTTAGAACCAACAACAACTTCTCAATTACTCCTTCAGGTCCTAATTATATTTGACTTTTTTGAAGAAATTAAGAAAGCTAATTAAATTACTTTATAGTATTTTTATTTTTATTTTTTAAACTAATTAGTTTGACTAATAAATTAATATATAATCCAAGGATACATAACATATGACATGATTAAGTGATTTATTTAGTTTTCTTAATTTCTCCAAAAAAAAAAAGTTAACTTTGTCTTATAATTAAAACCGAAGATAGTAGATCATATATCAATGACAGGAGGGAATAATAAATATGACATGTTTCTCCTAAAACAACTTAATCATCTTCCTTAATTCCCTCCAATATAGATAATTTGGGATGAAATTGATAAATATAGAATATATATGTTACATTTAAGATCAAAATAAACTCCTCCATTAAATTACACATTAACAGTCGGAGTAATAATTAATGTATACACAATTATTTTTAAAAAAAATTAGTGTTAATTTCCTAAATTACTACACATGTAACCATCATTTTCATTGAAATTATCTCATAATGGAAACTCCATTACTATGTGTACTCAACAGATTTAGTTTATGAAAAAGAATTTTATGTTTAGGAGATAAAGTATGTTAATATCTTATATTTAATATCAAAATAGGCCTTACCTTTTTTATCATAAAAGTCTCTATAACTAATTAGGAAAATTACACTGGCATCCCAAATTAGAAAAAATACTACTAAAAGATCCATTGAATCTCCAATTTACAAGAAAATCTAATAAAATTTTTGGGTAATATAATTGAAATGTCAAAACACTCAAGTATCCTTAGTGTCAGTTGTCTCATCTTTCAATGGCTACCCATAAACATTGATAAGTCCATGGGCAGCCATTGATAAATCTATGTGTTTGTGTTGATAAGTGAGACAGCTAACACTAAGGATATTTGGGTTTTTTAACATTTCGATTATATTATTCAAAAGTTTCATATTCAAAAATTTCACTCAAACTTACCTACAAATTAGATATTTGAAACAGCCTTTTTAGCAGTGTTTTTCTTAGCTTAGGACCTTAATGCAATTTTGCCTAACCAATTCTTACATATGGTATAGTTTAGGACCGTATATTATTATTTTGGTCCAAGTTACCTTTCTTATTATATTCTTTCGTTTTTTATCTTTTTTTTAGTTCCCATAAAAATTATATATTTTCAACAAAAAGAATCCGTGTATTCAATATATTTTTTTTGATATAAAAACTCATTTCTAGTATAAATTGTACTACCAACCGAGATCTGAACAGTTTTAGCCAATCCTACTATTTTTACGACTTCAACAACCGGACTCATTCATCAAATTTATGGGGCTAAAGAATAGGGTGAATGAAAATTTGGATAAGATAGAATAATAAATGAAAATGGATGGGGTATTGGCAAAAAAAAAAAAGAAAAAAGAAAGAAAGAAAATGGATGGGGGCTCAAAAATGGGGTTGAAAATTACCAGGAATAGAGATGGAAGGAGGAAGGAGGACCGACGAGGGTGTCTGGGCGCCACAAATGAGAGATAAAGTTAACAGAAGGTGGGACCCAATTCACATTAGATCAGCCAACAACCATTGCTCCTGTCTATGCTCCGAATGGTGTGCGCTTTTATTTAACTGACTTACTCTGATTCTCTTTTCCTTTTGTGTGGTTCCTCGGAATATCATCATGCCAAAGGGTCAAACCCAAACACCCCCACAAAAAAAAAAAAAACACCCCCACAATAAATTAATTAATTATTTCAATAAAATATCTCTATATTTTCTCAATTTTAATTTTTTAATAATAAAAGACAATATTAATCAATTTTAATATTTTGAGGTAATATTAAATCTAAACAAACATTCATGTTAACCTTGATTCCCAATAAAAAAATATTTTAAGATAAATTAACACATTAACCCTTTATTATATTATGTTCACTTAATTAATTAAACGCATTCATTGTTGGTAAATTGCGTTTACTTGTTATCAAACTGCATTCCTCATTCCTCATTCCTCATTCCTCATTCCTCATCCAATTTTATTTACTGCTAAGCATGCATGTACGGAATTACATTTTTGTTCTTCACTCAATTCTAATCCATGCAGGATGTTACGTGTTTTTTCATAAATATAATGTGACCATTTCTGTCGGGAGATAGATATGGGTGATGAATTGATGATGATAATAACAGTCAACAGACTATTTTTGGTAAAACAGAGTTAAAATTTAATGGAGTTGCCTTAATTGAAAAATGTTAAAGGCCAAAAAAAATTCTTTTTGAACTAGTGATTAGATTATGCGAAAAATTGAAATCAAAAGTAAAATTGAAGTCCAGTCAAATTAAATGACACAAATAATGAAATAAACATTAAACCAAAATCAAATGATCAGATCGAGACCTGATAAAAATTAAAGTAAGAAAACAAAATATTGGTTAAATTTAATTAAAAGTAATAAATGTAAAATAAATATATTTTTTAAAATTATATTTCTCCGGTAACTTTTTAATTTTTATAAGTACCAACAACCCAATCCACATAAATCAAGATATTAATTAAATTTAGTTAAAAGATAATAAATATGTAAAAGATTTATTTATTTTTAATTACATCTTTCTTTATGGAGACAATGAGCGCGAGAGAGAGTGGGCAAGGGGAAAAAAAAAAAAAATAATAATAATTAATTGAGATAAAAATGAAAAAATTAGATTTTTTTTTTTTTATTACAATGTGACCGGGTTTGAACCCGAGAGAGAGAGGGGAGGAAGTGCTTAAGAGCACTTCAGTGACCACTGCACCTAATGACGCTAGTCTGGATTACATTTTTAAACAAGCACATATTGTTTTTTTTTTTTGCCATCAACAAACACATATTGTTAATCAACCATACCTGAGATTATATTCAGCTTGTTTGTTTTGACGATTTGTCCAGCAATCCAACTTGAACAATGCAACAATTGGGTTTGAACAGTGTTTTGGTCAAATGAGATGTTTGGTTGAACGATGGGATTTAAGGTAAAAAAAGGAAAAAGCTGGAAAAAGTCATAAGCCTCAAAATGGAGCTTATTTGAGCTTATGTGCGTGTGTGTAAAATAATATTGATAGAAGTATTTTCATATCTTTGGGGATCAATGAGATACTCAAAATCACTTCTAATCTCAAAACTTCTTTTATGAAAAATGTTCTAAATAATTTTCTCTTTCTTTAGATAGTAATCTTCTTCTAATTAGAGAATATTTTGGGATAAGAGTTTAGGCAAATTTTGAGTTTTGTCGATATATGATTGTAGAAATGTAGAGAATAATTAATAATTAATTTTAAATTTATTATTTAGGCTTTTTATGATTTCATAATCAATTTTTTTTTATAAACATGTCATAAATTAGTTTCTATATGGTGTTTTTACCCATTAAATTTAGTTTAAATAATTTATTTAGATTATTGGAGGTATTATTAAGGTTTTAATTGATTTATTTTGTTAGATTTTGAGCTATGTAAAAATATGAGTTAGGATTTAATATTTAAATTAGAATCTGATATAATTTTATTTAAAATTGTACCATTGCCAAATTTTCAAAGTCAATTTTTGATAAAATTGTGAAAAAATCTCTCCGTGTGTAGATATCTTCCCAGGTCTTATTTGGCAATTAAGTTGCCAATGAGGTCTTTTTTCACAATTACCCCTTTATTTTTTCATTTTTCATAATTTTTACAATTTTTTCTCTTAAATAATACAAAAGTCACTTATACAAAAGCCAAACCAAACATCATTCACTTTTACATAAGTTACTTATCCAATCGTCAATTCAACATTTCAAACACTCATCATTTTACCCAATCTAACTTTTTTCCAATTTTAAGATTTCATAAGTCTGAGTAAAAATAAGTCACTTATCCAATCGTCAATCCAAACACACCCATTATCTTTTTTTTATATAAACTAGAAATTCAAGATACAACAGGAAAAAACCAATATTAGTAAGCTAGCCCGGGTCTTCCATATGCAAATCCGAGAAGATTGCATCTACTCGCATAATATGAAGCCCATGAGAAGAACTCAGAGCTCGTTTGGCTAACGAGTCTGCCATACTATTGTCGTCTTTATCAATATATTGGAACTCTACATTCCAGCTTCGTTCCAACATTGCTTTAATCTCTATAAGCAGCTGTCATTCTTCATGCATATCTAGGATCTCATTTTGAAGTAGGTTTATAACCTCGTAGGAGTCGCACCTAATCAACACATCTCTGAACCCCCATCCCAAGCTCTTTTCATGCCCATAAGGCAACCCCAGAGTTCCGCAGTCAGAGCATTACCAATAATGAGCCTCAACATAAATCCCTCCTCTACACGCCCTCGTGAATCCTTTATTACACCCTCACACACGAGATGTCAGCTCGTGTAAGAAAAAGCTCCATCTGTTTCAACAATCGTTTGTCTTCCACAGGAAGGAACATTATGGGGATTTAACCTCCTTAGATTCTCAGTTATGTTCACCCCTTTTAAGTTTAGCAGTAGCATTGGTCATGCTACCCATTATTGCCTCGTCTCTTGCCAACACAGTGTTGAGACCTGTACAAGAATTTGAGTGCACAAGCTCATTTCGGTCTCTCCAGATCAGCCGGCAAATAACAATGAACAAGCCTTTCCAATAACAATTCCTGTGCTGAACATTATGCTTCATATTAAAACTGAACCAATCATCAGTATTGCAAGAAAAGAATCTTGAATAATAGTAGGGAGCAATAATAGACTCCCAACATGTGCGAACCTCCTCAGAATCTCTTAGAGCATGTAAAACATCTTCTGTATAACTTTTGCACCTATCACATATGCCACTAGGGTGCAAGTTTCTCCTGTTCTTGACTTTGTTCGTCGTGAGTCGCTCATGAAGTAGGAGCCATGCAAAGGATTTACATCGCTGTGGGATTTTCAACTTCCAAATATCCCCCCATCTTCCTGGAGACACCTCTTGAGCATTATGTAGTGAATGGTAGGCGGATCGGATGGAAAAAATTCCACTCTTTTCCCATTTCCATCGAGGTCTTTCTTGCCCAGAAGCATCCTTGATCAACTAGGTTCCATTAATCACTTCACTCCAGTTTTGTTTAATCCCGCTCCATGTATTTGAACTGTTTCTGAAGATTGATTTGGGGAATCAAATCCTCGCCACACCCATACTTGCCTCTAATTATTCTGGCCCATAAAGAATTACGATCATGGATGAGGCCCCACCCAAGTTTCATCATAAATGCTCCATTTTGTTGCTTAATATGCCTCATATCAAGACCACACATTCTTTTTTCTTCGCACACGGTATCCCAAGATATGAGATGCATTCGTCGTTTCTCCTCCGTCGAGCCCCACAAAAAATCTCATGATTTCTTCTCAATTGCCTCACATGTTGTTTGTGGGAGGTTCGCTGTTTGCATTGAGTAGATTGGCATAGCAGATAGCACTGACTTGATTAATGTATCCCGACCTGCTAGAGACAGTTTTGATATTTGCCAATTGCTCAACCTATTGCGGACCTTATCAACAATATAGTGATATGTTTCTGATGTAACCCAGTCATGATGGAAAGGGACTCCCAAATACTTCCCTAGGTTCGCTGTTTGGACAAAATCGAGAGCTTCGCTCAACTGAGTTGCTCGATTATGATTAACGTTCTTGGAAAAAAGTACTCTAGTTTTGCTGCTGTTAACTTTTTGTCTTAACAACTCACAAAATTTCTCCAAACATTTGTTGACAGTCTCCACTTGTTCCAAGCTTGCTTCTGCAAACAACAATAAATCATCAGTAAAAAATAAATAAGATATGGGAGGGCCGGTCTTACCAAGTCTGATTAGTTTCCAAGAATCGGAATTAATTTCACTTTGAATAAGGTGTGCTAGCTTTTCCATGCAAATCATAAAAAGATAAGGTGATATTGGGTCCCCTTATCTAATCCCACGAGATGGTACGAATTCATCAGTCTTATCTCCTTCCCACAAAATTTGCATGGAAGAGGTTGAGATACACGCTCAAATCACATCCAATAGGTCATGAGGAAATTGGAGTTCCTGTAGACATGACATAACAAAATCCCATCGAACATGATCGTATGCCTTCTCGAGGTCTATCTTGATAGCCATAGATCCCTTTTTTCCCCTCATACTTTTCATAGAGTGGACCACCTCCTGAAAAACAACAACATTATATGAGCTTGTTTGACCTATGATAAAATTACATTGATTCGGAGCAATAACCTAAGGAAGAAAACATTTAATTCTGTTAGCAACCACTTTAATAATAACTTTATCAAAAGTTAAAAATTGATTTAACAACAGAACGTCAGAACCCAGTAGTGACTCACTTCATGTTAGACTAGGCCGAGGCAGCGCTGTCAGACCACAGCTTGTAAATATTTTTAAGAAAATAATGATCAAGTCGCAATAATTATATAATTATCTACAAAAACTTGATTCGTTTGTCCTATTGTCTTTGAAAAAAGTTATATATATCACGTGCTAATTGAATTTCTTATACTAAAAATATAAGATGATAGAATAATTCAATTTTAACATTAAACCAGAAAGCTACAGTTGGCTGTAAAAGAACAGGACTAAGGTTTAAACTTTAAATTTTCCCATCAAGCATCCGTGAATGTGAATAGACACTTGACATCATAAAAATTTTTTAGATGTAAAAAAGTTCAACAAGATTATAAAATGGTGCAAAAATATGGCAGTTATCAACATCCATTAATTTTGTGTGGCCATATTTAATGTCAAAGTATAAATAAGTAAGAAACGTTGGGTTATATTAATAACAACAATATTTTTATATCATCTTAAAAACTTTATTAGTAGATTTGATGATGGCGCATCCATGAATATTTTACGAGTAAATTTATACCTTAACTAGGAAAATTATAAAAAGCTTCCAACCTTAAATTTACAAGTGGGTTTAATCCCTTAATTAAATTTTCATAATTAATACTTAATTGAGAAGTTTTAAAAAATTCGTAATTCCCTGCTTTAATATTATTAGATTAGTTACTGAAATTAAACTCAATTGAAAAATGCCGAGATCAAATCATTAAGATCCCAACCTTAATATTAGTTTCACATCTTGAATCTTTCCGGGAGAATTTATTTCTGGGACGCGCAAGACAGGTTGTTAGTAAATAATTTTCCTTTTTAAAAAGGTCCTAATCCATAAATCGAAACAACTTTAATTTTTTTAAAAAAATAAATTAAACTGGCAAAAGTGGGGAGTGGCGAAGAATCGGTCTTTGCCACATGAACAGCATCCACGTCAGCCGCTTAATGCGTTTGGATATGGCACCACCAAAAGGATAAGGAGCCTCACCTCCAACCAAGTGTTACGTCACGGGCAACATATAAAATTGGTGGTTGAAGAAAAGTAGAAAACTTTTATCCCGGTAACTGTTATGAATATTAAATATGTGGATGTTCATTGACTCATATTACTCTTCCAGTCAACTTGATATAAAGAAGAAAAGATGATTTGACACAAAACAAAAGTAAAAGAAGACAATGACATAAAGACAGCAAAAGAAGACAAGGACATAAAGACGATATAAAGTAACCATGATTATTTAAATATAACCATGGTAATACAACCAGGGTTAAATTTCTGCCTCTATATAAAGGGCTGTAATCGATTGTTTCAATTGAACTGTATGAGAACTTCTCTCTAGAAATTCTATTGACTTTCTCTGAATCCTGTCAATCTTCTCTCTTATCACATATACTTTTATAACACGTTATCAGCACGAAGCTCTAAAAGAAGGTATGATCTTCTTATGGTTTCTTTAATGATTATATATATCCTGTTTTATTTTATAGATCTGGGATAATCTGAGCCACTATATGGAATTAGAGAGGTACTTTTACCGATTGTTATATAACATCGGATTCCATGGTTAAGATTGGAGATCGTTATTGTTTTTATATTATTATTATTATTATTACTATTATTATTGTTATTATGGCCAGAAGTCATACTTATCTGATTCTTGAAATTATGACCAGAAGTCATAATGTTTTAATTTCTTATAATATGGCCAGAAGCCATATCCATTCTTATTATATAGCCAGAAGTTATATACATTTTTCATCTTATTATATGGTCAGAAGCTATATATATTTTTATCTTTTATCTTATTGTACTGCCAGAAGTCATGTACAACTTTTATCCTGAAGATAATAGTTAATTCCTCATCTTGAGATTAAATGGCCCGAAGCCATACATGGCCTGAAGTCATGAGATTAAATGGCCCGAAGCCATACATGTTTTAATTTTCTTATCCTACCTTATGAATTATTTATTGCCTTTATGAATTTACAGTTATTGTATTGTATATTTACATTTCATATTTTAATTATTTTTATTTATTTCTTTAATTAGTTTGAACCATGGTAAACCTAGCAAAACTTGAAATTGTGGCTCTTGATATTACTGGGAAAGAAAGGTATATTATTGAAAGAAATGTATGATCACCAGAAGATGATCATTCTTTCAAAAGCTCATTTTGAGTGGATGCATTTGCGCTTGCAAGATTTTAAATATATAAGCGAATATAACTCAGCTATGTTCAGAATTACTTATAAATTGAAATTATGTGGAGAAAATGTTACTGATGATGATATGTTAGAAAAGACATTCTCCACATTTCATGCATCCAATTTGCTCCTGCAGCAGCAATATCGTGAAAAAGGTTTCAAAAAATATTCTGAGTTAATTTCTTGTCTCCTTGTGGCTGAACAAAATAATGAGTTTTTGTTGAAAAATCATGAATCCCGTCCAACAGGCTCAACTCCATTCCCTGAAGTGAATGTAGTAACAAATGAATTTTATTGTGGCTGTGGACGTGGGCGTGGCAGTGGTCGATATCATGGAGGTTCAAATTCCTACCAGAAGTAGGAAAAGACTGATAAAGAACCAAAAAGGGCGAGAATTCTGAGTATGGTGATATAGATAATAACTATTTGGATGTTACAGATTTCTTAATATAATTTTAACTGTTATATTTTATTTAAAGTTTTTTCTATCATATATATTAATTTTAATTATGTTTTTATGAAGAATGAATTCTATTGGCATCAATCCTGAAGATTTATGTCTCGTTGATAGTGCAACAACGCACACCATACTCAGACATGATAAATATTTTTCTTCACTGGTAATACGAGAAGCCAATGTTCAGACTATATCTGGTAGTATAAATTTAATTGAAGGCTCCGGAAGAGCTAATATTTTGTTACCTAAATGAACAAAATTATGCATTGATAATGCATTTTATTCTACCAAGTCTAAAAGAAACTTATTGAGTTTCAAAGATATCCGCAGAAATGGATATCATTTAGAAACAACAACTAAAGATAATAAGGAATATCTTGTCATTACAAATATAGTTGCTGGTAGAAAATGCATATTAGAAAGTTTTCCTATTTTTTCTTCTGGTTTGTATTACACATGTATAAGCACAATTGATACACATACTATTGTGAACCAGAAGTTCAATAATGCAGACCAAAAGTTTGCCTATACAAACCATCAGTTTGATAATGTAAACCAGAAGTTTACTAATGAATTTAATGTTTGGCATGACCGGTTAGGCCATCCCGGTTCAATAATGATGCGACAAATAATTGGGAATTCATGTGGACATACCCTGAAGTGTAAACAAATACCACAGTCCCATGATTTCTCATGTGCTGCATGTTCCAAGGGAAAGTTAATTATTCGCCCCTCACCAAGTAAAGTAGAAAGTGAGTCTCTCACATTTCTAGAACGGATACAGGGAGATATTTGTGGGCCAATACACCCACCATGCGGACCATTTAGGTACTATATGGTTTTAATTGATGCATCATCTAAATGGTCGCATGTTTGCTTATTATCTTCTCGCAACCTGGCGTTTGCGAGATTACTTGCTCAATTGATTAGATTAAGAGCACATTACCCTGATTATCCTATTAAGAAAATTCGTCTTGATAATGCTGGTGAATTTACATCACAAGCTTTTAATGAATATTGTATGTCCCTTGGAATTGATGTTGAACATCCTGTAGCTTATGTTCACACGCAAAATGGACTTGCAGAATCATTGGTTAAAAGGTTGCAACTAATTGCAAGACCTTTACTTATGAAATCTAATCTACCAATTTCTGCTTGGGGCCATGCCATTTTGCATGCAGCAATATTAATTCGCATTAGGCCATTAAGTTATTTAAAGGTTTCCCCCTTACAAATGGTTTTTGGTCAGGAACCTAATATTTCCCACATAAGAACTTTCGGGTGTGCGGTATATGTGCCTGTAGCACTACCACAACGCACTAAGATGGGCCCACAAAGAAAGATGGGAATATATTTTGGGTATGAATCTCCATCAATTATAAAATATTTAGAACCATCTACAGGAGATTTATTTACGGCACGATTTGCCGATTGTCATTTTGATGAATCATTTTTCCCAACATTAGGGGGAGAAAACAAGCAGCTGAGTAATGAAATTAGTTGGCTTGTTGCGGTTTTTCCCTTCATCTTCCTTTTCATTGACAAAGGAAATAAATGAGTGGATCCTAGCTGAGCGGGACGAGGCGGTGAGATTGCAATCGGAGTAGCGACTGAAACGGTAGGCCATGCGAATGACATAACAAAGGAGAGCTATGAAACAGGCACCGCCACAGAGAAGGAAGAGACCCCAGAAGCTCTTTAGCTCTAATCTGTCTATGCCTTGCTTTGACCCTTCCGAACTGCATGCACTTCTTGAAAGCCATTTGTCATGTATTCTCTGAAGATCACCATTCTTTGAGAGCTTCAAGATTGCTGTTGACATGTCTATTGCCAAAGGAGAGTCTCTCAGAAAAGCCTGCAACACAATCATTAATGTGCCTAATTGATGGACTTATTTGTTTGATTTATATTTTAACTATTATTATATATTATATTTGTTATGTAATTAAAACATCCTAAGTATAACTTGTTAGTTACGTTAAACCCAGTTCATGTTAGAATTTTTCCTCAGTCCATTTAGTCATTTATAACCTTAATGAGAGGACTAGGTGAGAGTGACATTAGAAAAAACATAATTCACCGCCCTTAAAGATTTCCTAACTAGTAATGACTTTTCCCATTTGTTATCATTGTGTGCAACCCAGTCAGAAGAGCCCCTAATATCACTTTCTACTGATAGTGTTCTCTGTCTATAGCTTGTCTTATCTCGAATCATGAACTGCTCCAAATCATATGGTAATAAAAAGGGTAGCTCATGGTATAAAACTCTAACTAGATAGGGTATGGGGAGGTCAAATGTACGCAGCTTGAGCCCTACAAGCAGAGAAGCTATTTCCAAAACCAAATCACATGGTTATGGCAGAGATAATTTTTATGGAAGTCTTTAGCTGCTACTTTGTATTGTGAGACTCCATATCTTTGACTTTGATATTGTTTTTATATGGTTTGTCTTACATTATTGCTTAGAGGTTTTAGGGTAATATGTCACTATTTCAAAGTTGGATGAAGAGGGAAGAAAAGGAACTTACAAAACCCCAACCCATTTTGGTGAACTCTTGACCAACGATTCCAAATTCACATCTTGTTGAAAGAAAGAGCTCCATGTAAGCACGTTCATCAATTATTGCTGCAACACCACCATTGGCAGGTCCATCCTTCAAGGCTTTCTCATATTCTGATGGAGAATTCAATGGTACAAGCCTTGGTTTCATAATGTTGAGTTCCTAGGTGAGGTAGTTCTCTGCAAATGAACCTCTCAAATAGCCAATGAGTTCTTTACTTGTCGCTAAGCTTTCAATTCCTTTCACAGGTGAAGAAATTTGTTCCACTGTGAGTATGGAGGCAAGGCTTGCTATGTAGCTGGAGTTCAATATCAGAACTACAAATAACCATATTATCAGCACTAAGCGACCCAAAGTGCTCAAATTTCTCTCTCCTACAAAGAGTTCATGAGATTATTATCCGAAAAATTGAAGTTTAAAGAGGTTACTGACATATCACACTCTCTATTATTGAAAAAGGATACTATCTCTTGTCCTAATTATAAGAGTTACATTTTAGTCCTAAATATAAGACCTCAATCCACTTTGTCTATCAAATTTATAATTTCTTCCCCAAATAATCCCTATTGATTATACATATGAAGATGGTTTTCATCAAGAGTAATTTCACATGATTCAAGAGAGTATTTTAGGGAAAATAATGCCCATTTGTTACCAAAATAAAAACTAACTTCCTTTATATCCACAAATTAGTTAACCAACTCTTATATTAAGGGATAAAGATAGTATTAGCTAAAAACTTATTCACTAGAATTTATTGTGCTTTTTTTTTTGTATGAAATTTGAAATGAAACAGTAGTCTGTCACTTACTATGCTCAAAAAATAGGGTTGAAAAACTAAACCTGCACAGAGAAAATTCACATGTTAGCAACAAAGTATATAGTTTATGAGGTTTGTGTTTTTGTGTGTGTAAAGTACATAGTTTATCCCCTATGATTTAGAATTTCATGAACCGAAAATGGAGCTTCAGTAGTTTATTCTTTCCTTACCATATAATGGTCACAAACTGTCTTCTAGGGGGACCTCTAAAATCATCATTTACTCCCCGTTCTAAAATCCACACAACTGCTCCCACAAAAAAGAAAGACATTCCAGTCACAAACCACATCATTGGAGTGAATGGTCTTAGGAAAGCCCAAGCATTGGAGTTTGATTTTCTAATAGGAGCCACAACAACAAGCCCAGATTCAATATATGGTTGTGTGAAATCCACTATCTTTGTTCTGTTCGTGGTAATAGTAATATCACCTACTACAGCGTCAAACTCCTGCATATGTCAAAGGTATAGTCTCAAGATACCAAAGATCTGATAAAACACATGAAATTGGATTCAATTCAAATCATGTATCATTTATACTTACACTGGTTGTGATTTTGTGCAGAAGTTCTGAGTTTAATGGGTTAGTTTTACCATCTCCAAAAGGGACAAACTTGTATGGAACTGGGTAAGGCAATAAGTCGACTGCGGCTTTGAACACATCAACACAATAACCTCTAAACATTCCAGATCCTTCAATCCTCGACATGAATTCGTGGTAACTAATCCTGAGAGGCACCCCAATTCTCAAATGCCTTCCATCGTTGGCGAAAACCCAGTCACGAGGTGTTACAATTGTTTGGCTAGGCCATAGCACACCATAAAGCCCTTTACTTGAAGAATTTGAATGACCAGGTGCTTGTCCAGTGTGTAAACCAGAGGAATTTGACCAAAATCCGATCCTCCTAACCCCAGTTCCAATCACATTAATGATCTCATAAGCAGGATTCATCAACTCACCATCTAAACTAAACATGATTTGACCTGTTAAGCCAGTTTTATTGACCTTCATAACTTCTTCCAACAATAAACTACCATTAGCAAAGACCCCAACAGAATTTAGGTCTAGTCTATCACCTGTTAGTTTGTTCAGGCTTGAATCATTTGAAAATGATAAAGACCCTCCACTATTGAAAAATGATTCAAGTGCATATGCTAGGACCCAAACAGTGTCATAGGCAAAAAGGGCATAAGTGTTCCACATGAAAGGACTCTGATCAAGAGCTTTCTTATCTACCAAGTTACCCCACCTGGAAGTAAAGTTCTTTTTCATCCCAGAATCTGGTGTGTACATTCTCAAGGTTATAACACCTTGGAGGTCATTCATGTATGAAGATGATCAAGATGGATCGGTATCTAGAACTGTAGAAAGCCAATCAGTGGCCAACCAGACATAGCCATTTCCCAACATGAATAGTGAATCAGCCATCTTAAGTACATCTAGACCAAAACTAGGGTATATGTGGAGGACTATAACCCTTGACTCCCTTATAACGACCTTAACTAAAGCATTGTTTATTTCTTCTCTATTTATGTGATTAGGTCTAAGAGGGGCTTTATATGAGATCTTACAACATTTCTCAGCTAGCTTATCTTCTAATGCAACTATCCCATTTCTTCCATGATCATCATCAATGTAGATTGCTATCACATCCCTCCACTGATAGTAGTCAACAATATCTGCCATAGCAGCATCTGAAACTGATCACTCAATGATGTCCTGACAAAATATGGGAACTAAAGGGAAGTCAAGGTAGGGTCTGTTGCTGCAAATGATAGTAAGGGTACTTGTAGTTCATTGGCTATGTGTGAAATCACATGAGCCATCACTAAGTATTGAGGGCCAATTATGGCCACTGTGTGATTCTCCATCAATAATAATGCTGTCAAAAATAAACAAACAAACATAATCATTAGGAATTTGAATCCTCTTCAGTGAAGGATATGCCTAAATCAGTAAATCCTAATAATGAGAGAGAGAAAGAGAAGGTGAGATTCACAAATATAGCTAGGCAGATATTTTATATTCATGCATGCATATATACATTCAAAAAGAGGGTAACATAAACATTTGGAAAAATTTCACTGCGCCTTTTTATTGTCACACCCCACTTCCAGCCAAGCCACACATGGACCCCGTAAGAGGTGGACTCACAAGAGTTCCTCGCTCCCCAAGCGATATTTTCCGCCTCCGCAGGGATCGAAGCCACTACCTGGGGGTAAGTAGCGCCTCATGACAATCCCCACTACCATTGAGCTACTTACCCCCAGGTAGTGGCTTCGATCCCTGCGGAGGCGGAAAATCTCGCTTGGGGAGCGAGGAACTCTTGTGAGTCCACCTCTTACGGGGTCCATGTGTGGCCTGGCTGGAAGTGGGGTGTGACAATACCCTCTGAAGCCATTTAATATGAAAGAACTTCCAAAACTTCATAAAACTTTACTGCACACCTAGGGCTAAATTGAAATTAAATTTTTTTGACTGAAAAGACATTTATGCCCTTGTCTTGTACATGACTAAAATGGTCTTGCAATTTCACTTATTTGTGTTGTAAATAAGCATGTTTTCACATGTGTCTTGTAAATAATCATATTTGATTTGTAAAGTAAGGGCACAATTATCTTTTCACCCGCAAATTTAAATTTAAATTTTCACCCAAGGGTTGCAGTGAAATTTTAGAAAGTTTTGGAGGCTGTTTGATATTAAATGGCTACAAAGGGGTGCATTGGAATTTTCCCTAAAAATTTAAAGAGAACATATATATATATATATATATATATATATATATAGAGTTTGAGAAGGACTTACAATCAATGATGCCGAGAAAACCAGTGGACAGTTTGGTGTCTTGGAATGAAATATTGAGTTTAGTTCCGTTAAGAACTGATGGATTGGAGTTTATATCATCCTTTGCTGCATCAATTGCAACTTTTGCAGCTTTGCCAATGGTTGAATTGAAGCATAGAATTGCCCCAATGTTGACAGAGTTAGGTCTTGGAGGAACACCACTTAATCCGTTTGAATAAATGCCGCAGTAGAAAATCACAAGAACAATAAGAAGCCATATTCTCTGCATGATCTGCTCTTTGACAAACACAAACAAACTTGCAACATAAGTCACTACTATCAAAGTGAAGAACATAAATGAACCTAGAAATTAAAGAAAAGAGCTGACAAGAGTAGTGATGAAATATATATATATATATATATATAGACACTAAAGACAATAGTTTTTCCTTGGTTTTGACTCAGAATGAATGAGTGTACGTACGTAGCAACTTAAATAAAAGCAAGAAGAAAAAGAAAACAACGTGTTTTTATCAGAGAAAAAAAGGAGAATATACAGCATATATATAAGCCAGAATATCAGCTTACTTTTTTTCCCCCACCTCTAAATAAGAAGGTGAAAGGTGAAAGCTAAGAGATAGATGGAATGAAATGCGTTTTTCCTTCCTTATGCTTCGAGGCTGCAACAGCTAATTGTTGTTTTATGAATATGTCAAAATGAGGTAGCATGAAACCCTTTATATAGAAGTGGCAAGGCTGATGGGGTCATGAGTTATGAACTGTTTTGTGCGCTCACCGTGTTGTTTTTTTAAGTCACGCCAGCATTTGAAACGATATACCAGAATATCTGAATTAGAACAGTTAAGTGGGTTTGCATAAGTTCCACCAGAGTTAAACTCTCATTGTCCCAAATAAATATCATAGATATGTTTGTTAGAAAGAACCAACCTTGTGGGAAATGATTTTATAAAGACCATGGTTCAAGAGACAAATTGAGTTAGAATATAAATGTACAAAATTATCCCTGTTAGTTATTTATTTTTGGCAAACTTTGGGCTAAATATTCGAATATTGGTTTGTCACCTTTGATGTCATGTTAGTGGCCAGAGCTCTAGTGGCAGCTCCAGCTCTAGCAACCATGGTGGAGGAGCAGGAGAACAATCAAGTAATTAAATATGATTTAATTTAAAATTTTATTGAAGCCCCTTGCAACTTAAGGGTCTATTCGGTATGAGGGATTTGGAGGGGGAGGGGAGGAAAATTTTTTACAAGTTAGATTTAAGAAAAATAAAGAAGTGGGGTTATTGATGAACCCATATAATGTGAGTTCATAAAATAAAACTAGGTTTGAAAATGTAGCGTAGTAGCTCAACTTAAGCCGTTCTTGTGAGGAGATTAATTTCCAAGTTTCTAAATAGTAAAGTGATAAATACCTTTAATTTGTGAGAAATCATTTTGAGAAATTGATTTTAAAACTAATGAAGTAATATAAACTAAAGCAATATTTTTGTATTTTTCGGTTTTCAAAACAAAGAAGCAAAAGGAATTGAAATTAACACTAACAACAAGATAAATTCAATTAACTAATATAATGATGAAACGGGATTCCCTTGAGTTGAGGTTTTAGTCTTCCTTGCTTGCTAATGATTTGAATTCCATAATGAGCTAAGAGGATGGAACTAAGTTACCACTAGCTCCATACTTGCAATAATCATTTAATTCATTCAACCGAAGCAATTAAATGAATACCACTAATTAATTGTGACTCAAGGAGATAAATAATTAACTTCCAATTCTAAATTGTAATTACCATTACAACAAATCAAAATATTCAGTTTAATCATTTAAATCCACTCAACCAAGTCGGAATAAACAATTCAACCTACTCCTAATATGAATCATACAAAGCTTAATTAATCAACTCTTAGCTCAACCACTAAGTTTATTCACTTAACATAGAACAATATAGATCACAATTACATATTTAACCAAGCTACATAATTATGAACTAGAAAGAGAGCTTAAGGAATTCCATTAAAATTTAGAAGCTCAAACCATTACCAACTCAAGAAAATCACCAAAACTTAACTACTCAGAGAGGAAGAGAAGGATAAAGCTTGATGAAAGAAGAAATTAGTCATAGATGCTTGCACACGCCTAGAAGCTTGCGTCTCCTCTTTTCAATTCCGCACACATTCGGTCAAGCATCCTTCAAGTGCAGCGCCTCTCTTGTTCACCATTTCACATTCGGGTGCTTCTTCATTCCATCGGTCCAAAAAGTCGGCTGCTTCCCTCCTCTCTTTTATTCCATTTGGTGCTTCCTCTTCTCCCTTTTCACACAGCCGCAACACACCCTTTAAGTCGATGCTCTCCTTTCTCTTTTATTCCCTATTCGGTGCTGCAGGTCCTCTTTCAATTCAATTGCAATTTCGGTCCAGCTCCTTCCTTTAACTCGGTCAACAGCTCTTTTCCATTAATTCCCTTCACATTCGGTTCAGCCCTCTTTTCTTCATTTCTTCCCTCACGGTCTAGCAAGCTTTTTCTTTAATCCATGGGTCAACAATTTCGGCTGCTTCCTTTTCTTTTCCCCTTTCACATTGTTCTCGGTTCAGCAGCTTCTCTCTTCCTTTCTCACAGCCGCCTTTTGCTTTCTTTCTCTTTGCAATTTAAGTGTTTTTAGGATAAAAGTGAGTTGTATCTTGGATAAGAAATAAAAATCAGTTTTGACATTAAATAGAAAGTTTCAATCACCAAATAAGACTCTTATTCATTTAATCTCTTTTTAAAAAAAATATAAAAATAAATTTTGCACTTATAATATTTCATTTTTGTCCTTCATTAAGCTCCAAAATAACATCTTTGACATTGACCACTCAAGTTGTGCCACATAATCACCTATGAAATTATATTCACAAAAGTAATATCGTTTACTCACAATTAAAGAATACTGGAAATAACAAATATTAATTAAAAATATAACAATTTAATTAATATAATTCCCAAATTATTCTTTCACTAAAATCTCATATTAACACTTGATTATACCTAAAATATTCAATTAAGTCTCACAAACGCCTAAGATTAATTAATAAAAATATATAAATATTGAGCTATAAAATTTTAATATAGAGATCATGTAAGATAAATGAGTAAGAAAAATAAATTTAAAACTTTTAATCCCACTTTTTTTATTTTTTTAAATACAGCTTAAAAAAATTTTCCCTTCGCCCACTTTCCCTCCCCTCACACCAAACAAGCCCTTAAAAGAGAATATACTTTTCTAATGTAAGAGACATAATTGTAATTAAATTCCAAGTGAAACTACTAACTTGATAGTTAATTATACGACAACTTTGGCATACATTCAAATAGCTATCATTAAGTTGTTGGTGGAAATAATATAAAGTGGAGAAAATAAGTTTGAATTAATATATATCCGGAAGTGCATTTATTGAGGTGGTTTTAATCTTAACACTCACGGCCCCATAAAGATTAGTCCAAGTTCAAAGTGATTTGGGGGCACTCTAACCCTCTAAGCTTAACCCAAAAAAAAAAAACTAGCTAATAAATTTATATGTATAATATAAAATTTATGTAAAACCACGAAGCATGCAGCTTATTATCCTTCAAATTTGGGAGAATTACACTTAGGTCCTATAGAAAAAAAAAATGAAGAAATAGTCCCTGTAGATTGCAAAATGAAAAAATGATCCCATTAACAACTCCATGAGCCTGTATTGACAACTCGTTAACAACTACAGGAGCATGTATTGACAACTCCATGGGACCATTTTTTCATTTTGCAATCTATAAGGACCATTTCTTCATTTCTCCTCCTCCATAGGACCTTAATGTAATTCTCCCTTCAAACTTTAATTTATGCTATATAGCTCATATTTAATTATTTATTTTATATATAATAACCTAAAATGTATTTAATTTTCTGATTTTTTCTAAGATGAGCCCATTATCAACTTCATTAATTATTTACAGATTTGACTCCTTCAATTGAGGCTCCATTAAACGAATCTTAATTGAGGGAGATCAGCCATTAGATTGTACCAATCGGAATTAGTTCTAGTGGAAGAAGCTAATTTCTTATAACATAGTGAACTAATATTTGAATTTTCATAAGGAGAAATAATCAACAATTTTTCAAATAAGATTGCCTCCAATAAGAGAATGTGTGTGCCTATAAAAAAACTGTTAGATTGTGTTCTAATGATATTAAGGTATTTTAAATAAAAAAATTGAAATGCATGCAAATCCCCCTTTATTCATTGTCTAGATCGATCCTCTGGCTGATTAGCTAATCACTTAATTCTATTGATTAAAAGGTGCATACAACTAGGGTAAAATCATGATTTGGGAGGGAGAATCCAAAATAGCAATAATTTCCAAATAGAATATGTATATATGCACTCACTTAATTAACTCGCTTATATATGCACTTTCTGTCCAGGACAAGTAAACAACCAAGCTAATTGAGACAAACCTACACACATTCTTTTGAAACTCACCAATGAATACTAAGTATTTTAGGGATAACATAATTAAATCTTATAACTGAAAAGTTACAATGAGTACGCACGCTTAAGTGCAGTCCCCATTATCCTTTAATTAGGAACATTGTGTGTGCAGTAGTCCTATAAGCACTTGTTTTAGTTGCCCAGCTTCTTTTATTTTTGTTTAATACTGAAGCATTGACATTAATTCCTAAAGGCTCATTCATGACCAAACAATATAATAGCACTTTGTGGTCATTACACCAAGTGTCAGTATTTTATGGGAAAAATTTTGCATTTTTAAACAGTCATTCTCTTATTAGTGTGTAAAATAAACAGAAAATTATAAAGTCAGAAGAAGAGGGACGTTACACGTTTTAACAAAAAGATTGTTTGGAAGAAGCTATAAAGAATTTGCTGAGAAAATTCCATGGAAGAAAGGGTGCCCTCTTGGAGACTCAAGAACTGCACGTGTTTTCACAAACCCATCATGTCTCACTTGCCATAATACTATATAGGGAGAATTATATTCAGGTCCTAAGGAATAAGAGAAATGAAGAAATGGTCCCTATAGATTGTAAAATGAAAAAAATGGTTTCATGGAGTTGTCAATACAGGTTCCTGAAGTTGTTAACGAGTTGTCAATACAGACTCATGAAGTTGTTAATGGGACCATTTTTTCATTTTGCAATCTGCAGGGACCGTTTTTTTATTTTTTCTTTGCATGGAACCTAAGTATAATTCTCCCTACTATATATGATACATGAGATCTAATTTTAGTTTTTTTTTTAAAAAAAATAATTCGTAGATACTTATCATTTATTTCGATTTTATTTTGTTCAAATTGAGCCCTATTGTTTGATATGTTAATTTTAGTTTATAAATTTTATTAAGTTTTACTTATAAAAATGCACCATTGTTATATATGGTATTACAAGGAACAATATAATAAAAATTAGAGAAAATTAATATGGAAGTTCTTATAGTTTCTCTCAATTTTGAATCAAGTCCTTGGATTTTTTATTTTTATTTTTTTGTTATTGGCTTTCTACAGTTAAATGAGTTAATCCTTACTGTTAGATAAAGACTAAGGGTGTTAAAATTTGCCGTTAAAAAGCATTTATACCTAGATAAAGTCTTAAACGTTCTTCACCTTCTTTGGACCTTTTTTGTCACTTTTATATTATTTTTATATCCATACTAATTAATTTAAGTGATTTATCCATGGTCTAATCAATAGTAATTTTATATATTAGGCTTCGAATAATTTTTTTAAGAAAATTAGAACTTAAGTTAAATTTGATCGACAGATGTCTGTTAAAAATTTCAGATATACACTCCTAAAATATGTCGTCATCTTTTGACCTATTCTTGAGGATTTCTTCTTCTTTTTTTTTTTTGGAAAACGTTGTCGTCCAATTATATCACCCTGTAATTTTGCGAAATAATAATCAGATCTTATATGTCTACCAATTTGAGGATATTAATTTAATAAAAAAAAAAACCCCACGTTTGACCCCTTTTTAGGTTAAAATCAGGGTTATGAAAATCGGACCGGACCGGCCGGTCCGGCCCGGTAACCAGCGAACCGGCCGGTTGGCCGGTCCGGTTTTCATTTTTTTTAAAAAAAAAAAATTTTAAAAAAAATTTTTCCTTTAGAATTTCATACTATAAGTCTAAAATCTTCAATTTCTCACCGTATCATCATCATCATTTTATCTTTCATATTTTTGTTTTACTTTTATTATTATTATTATTATTATTATTATTATTATTATTATTATTATTATTATTATTATTTTAAATTCCTTTTACTATTATAAATCTCATTTTGATAAATGATCTTTTACTCCTATAATTAATCTCTTATCATTTATTATGAATTAATTATTTTTTATTGCTAATTAAATTCTCATTTAAAAATTAGAATGTACATATACCCCATTGTTCGGGCAAAAAAAAAAAAGTGTTTACCCCATTAATTCTCTCTTTTAACATATCACATTTGAGGTTCAATGAGAAGGTCGACCTACATTGATATCATAGTCTTGTGAGTTAATTAGATGTTAATATTATATACACACACACATGAACCATTTTAATCATACTAATCTTATTAAAAGATTTTTAATGCTCTTTTGACCCTTTTTTATTTTGGTAAAAATAGTAGCAGGTCACTTTTCTTTTGCTCCCCCATCTTTCTCTTTCAATACAAACCATTGAAGAAAGTCTTATTGCTTCCACTTATACACACACACAGAGCATAGCTCTGTGATATTATATTGAGCTAACGATATAGTGCCACACTAATTAGTGTTTTGTCTCCGCTATGTACGTATGAGAAGAGTAGCGATTATTTGTTTAATGTTTATTGTACATTGTTAATAATTATTGACCATTTTTAGAGCAGGGCGTTTATTTTTATTTAAATTATCTTAATTAATGCTCCATTAATATAAAATCTATGAGTATATTCCAATAAGGAAGATCTCTTATTGATATGGTTGGTTGAAGTTGATCTTCGTAATAATTAAGTTCTTAACTAGATGCCTTCTTGGCATTAATTGAAGTACTATTGACTGATCATGAGTATCGCACGAATTAATTAGTGCTTTAGTGATCACGTGCCTTTATAGTATATTTGTGCATTGTGCCTCATTGTTCACTATATATATATATATATATATATAAATGCGTTGAGGACATCAGACAAACCTTTATGCTAGTTCTGTTTATTCAACCATCTCCACCATGTTAATTTAATTTGCTTTCATTGTACATTTATCCATATACATGGTAAAAAGTTTCATCGTATATTCGAATCCTTTACAATAGTGTGTGTGTTAGTTATGATATATATATATATATATATATAACCTTAATTAGTACCTAGGGTTAGTAACACCTCTAAACCATTTCTAGTTTACTTATAATAGAGAATTATTTTCTTCTCAATACTACTTCATATTTAGCATATACTCCTCTGATCCTTAATATAAGACATATTTACTTAATTTGATTAGATTAATGAAGCTAGTTAATATGACATTTATTTTCTAAAACACCATAATTATCTCCCTTAATTCTTCTATTCTCTCTCCTCATTAATTATTGTGGAGGAAGCATCAATATGACTAAATTAGGAAAATATTGATAAATATAAAAATCATGTCTTATAATCACTACTAGAAAAAAGGCTTTTTAGAGTTAAAAATGACTATTTAGACCAAACTTAGGTTCGATCTTATATCGAGTGGTTTAAAAACTCTAACACTTTTAAGATCGAATAATGACAACCGGTCTGAAAAATAAATTAAAAATTAAAAAATTCAGAAAAATCCAGATTTCAAAATCATGGTGAAGAAGAGTAGAAAATATTAGATCAAACAATACATTCAAGTTTTCCAAATTTAAATAACTATAATATATTCGATAAAATTAAAAGAAAGAGAAACATGAATTTGGCATCATCTTGGAAAAAATCTGACAGCGGCACAGACGAGTGTAGATCTGGGTGATGATTCAATGAGAACCTGAGATTGTGTGATCTAGATATGAAGAGCATATACTTGGACTCGATGAGCACAAATCTGGACATGATGAGCATAGATCTGAAAGCCAATGAGCACGAAGAAGCTAACAAGTACGAAGAAAAAGACAAGCACAAAGAAGAAAATTGGTGTCGAGGAAGCCGTTGAATGAAGGTGGAGAACATGTTCCTTTTGAAGTAGTTGGGGAGGAGATCATAAGTGATGAGATGAGGAAGGGGAGAGCTTCAGAAAAATGGCAAACGTAGATGAAAAGATGCAAAGATTGTAAAATTTGGTTTTAAAAAGGCAGCTGAGTCAAGTCTATATAATTGTTTTTTAGGTGTAGATAATTTTATGGAATGGATTTAACAAAATCCGGAATAAAAGCTTGTAAATATTTTTTAAAAAATATTTTTGATATTTTTTTAGACCGGTTGTACAAAAACCAGGTTTAAAAAGTATATTTTAGACCGGTGGTATACAAAACAGGTCTAAAAAGCCTATAAGTATTATTCTTATAAAAAATATTTTAATGCCTTTTACACTGATTTTAAAAGTATATTTTAGACCTATTGAATGCAAAACCAATCTAAAATTTTACATATATTTACGAAAATACCACTGGTCATAGTTTTTAAACCATCTCCACCTATAAGAGGTCTATATGTAGTGGTCTTAAATGTCTTTTTTCTAATACTATATATTTAGGACTAAGATCAACTCCCAAAATATGTTTTATATTCACCATAAAAAATTCATCTTTTAGTAGCGGTTACGAAAAGCAACTACAAATATCAGGATTTGTAAGGTTTTAAGGGAAACTGTCACAAATTTGCTATGGTATGACACCCACCAAATGACGTAGTGGTAAGTGATAGTACTTTGTAGCGGTTAGAGCACAAAAACCACTATAAAATGTGGTGCCAACTTGGAGCCCACCAAGCAAGCACCACATTTGTGGTGATGTATTTGTACCGATAAAAAGGGTAAACCGCTACAGAAGACAAAAGGTTGGAGGTTTGTAGCAGTTCCTTCTAACTACTACAAAATGTGTCGTAATTTGTAGCGGTTTTTTCCTACGAAATGCAAAGGGTTGCATGTTTGTAGCAGTTTCCAACAACCGCTACAAAGTATCACGTTGACTAAGGTAGGGTTTCATGCTTTGTAGCGGTTGATGTAGCGGTTTTAGAGAGAACCGCTACAAATGTCACAGCTATATAAACACCGCTACCCCTCTTTTTACCGCTTTAGGCAAATTTCTTTGGCACTCGCACTCTGAGAAGTTTTCATCAGATTTGAGATTCTACTCGAAGATCTAAGGAGTTAAGCACTTAAGGTTAGTAAAGTTACTTATTTCATTTCGTTTTTTAGCTGAATATATTTATTTATAGTAACTTTATTGTTATTTAAATATATTTTTGTAATACTTATGAGTTTCTGAGCCTATTTTCAATGCGTAATCTGTTTTTTTAAACCTCTATTTTTTATTATTATTTTTAATTTGTTTCTGAGCCTATTTTTAATCTGTTGGTTATTATTATTATTATAAATATAGGTTAGGTGTGACTGTAATTTAGTTTTAATTGGTTAAGTGAGAGATTATAATCAATTATATTTGTATTTAATTTCTTATTCCAAAAAAATTTGCATTAATATGAAAAGTAAATAATTCTAATTATAATGTCTTTTGGGAGAGACAAGGGAAAAGGGAAGGCGGTAGATGAGCCTAGAGGACCTTTTCTATGGGGGCAGTACTTGGGGTATAAATTACCCCAAAGTTCAACATGTCCCCACGGCACCACAACAGACGACCCTACTATAGCAAGCGACTTTGACAAATAAGAGACTTGTAAGTGATGTCACGCATCGAGGTATAAGACAATTTGGAAGGGTAAAAAGTAAAAGAAGAAACCTGTAAAGATTCTCATATACTTTCCTTTGAAGCCGTTATTGCAATGATTGTTTATGTCGTCTAAAACAACTGAGCACATGAGGTGGCATGAAGTTGACAAGAATTGAGATGGTAAGTTAAGACATCCACGGGATGCAGAATCTTGGAAAGCGTTCGACTTAGACTTTCCACCTTTCACAGTTGACCTTAGAAATGTTCGGCTTACTTTGGTGACCAATGATTTTAATCCATTTGGGAATCTTAGCACAAGTTACAGTTTTTGGCTGGTAGTCTTTTTTCCATACAACTTGCCCCCTTGTATGTGTATGAAATAGAGCTCCTTCATTTGTCTATGATCATTCTAGGGAAAAAGGAACTAGGTAATAATATAGATGTGTATCTCCAACCACATATTCAAGAATTGCTGGACTTGTGGAATGTCAGCAATGAGACATATGAAGTGTACGAGAGAACACTGTTCAACTTGCATGCAAGCTTGATGTGGACTATAAGTGACTTTCCTAAGCTGGGAACATTATCCAGGTGGAATATGCATACTGGGAAGGCGTTTCCAACTTGCAATTTTGACTATAACTCAGTGCGCCTTCACCATGGTCTAAAGTGATGCTTCATGGATCATCGAAGGCTTCTCGATGTTAAGCATAAATTTAGATTGCAACGGAATCGTTTCAATTGGAAGCCGGAAAAATGAGGACCTCTTCAAACTTTATCTGGTGTAGATATCTTACAGTAGTTTCAGGATGTTGAATTCAAGTTTGGAAAAAACGACAATGCAGCACAAGTAGGGAGAAAGACTAACCAGACTTCTTCTTCTGAGCCTCAGTAATGGTGGAAGATAAGCATCTTCTTCACTCTTCTATAATAGAAATCTAATTTGCTTCCCCATAGTTTTGATATTATGCACATTGAAAAAAATGTATGAGATAATGTGCTATACAAGCCACTGGACGAACCCGGCAAGGCAAAAGATTATCTTCAAGTAAGGAAAGATTTATGGGCCATAGGAGTTTATGAAGATGCGTGGCCAGATAAGCATGACAAATTTCAATCGGCAAAATTCACCCTCACAAAACCGAACAAGGAAATCTTCCTCACAACTTTGAAGAAACTAAAAGCTCCTAATGGATATTCAAGTAACATTTCACGATGTATTGACATGCAGACTCGAAAGATTGTTGGGTTGAAGAGTCATGACTCACATGTTCTTATGCAATAATTACTTCCGCTAATAATAAAAAATACACTACCTCCCAATGTATCCATCGTTTTAGTGGAGCTGCATTCTTTCTTTCAAAAATTGTGTTCCAAGGTTTTGATCGTTAAGGAGCTAGAACAACTGCAATACAAAATTGTTCTTACGCTTTATCATTTGGAGATGATATTTCCTCCGTCCTTTTTCACTGTGATGGTTCACTTGACAGTCCATCTTGTTCATGAAACAAAGCTAGCTGGCCCATTTCAATATCAATGAATGTATCCTATGAAAAGGTACTCATTTTACATATGTCTATTAGCATTAAATTCTAAATTTGCTAGCCACAAATTTCAACATTTATTAAAATTTTTCATTACTAAATTTATAGGTTGCTTGGAAAATTAAAATCTTACATAAGGAATAAAGTGTGGCCAGAAGAATCTATAGCTGAAGGTTATATATGGGATAAGGTCATGTATTTCTGTTCAAAATACTTTGATGACATTGAGATATCTTTCAACTGACTGCCTCATGTAGATGATTGTCCTAAATCTGAGCCATCATAAAAGAGTTGTTAATCCCCGTGTTGATAAACCGTTGAAGGAAGTGAGAACTTCAAACTAATTGCAATTAAGAAGTTCCAAGCACATAGACATATCTTGATTAATTGCATTCATGTTAATTCCCTTCTTCGGTAAGAATTGTACACTCATATATTGTTCTATATATTTTATTACATTTCACTTACATTTCATGATCACCTGTCATGATTAATTGCAGGGAATTCAGAAGTCATGTGAAGCTTCAACTCAGGATCCATACACAAACATCTTCCAAAATTGATAAAAATGTCCACAGAGAATTCCCAAGTTGGTTTGCGCACCGAATACTAAATGACCACAACCCACACTCACCAGATTTCGAAGCTCTCGCAATCAACCTACTTGACCATGTAATAAGGTTTACAGCATACAATGTTAATAATTTCTAGTTTTGCACTGTTTCACGTGATCAATGATTGCTAACCCAAAACTCAGGTGTTTATGGCACCTTTGGAACAAGGAGTTATGCGAGCAGCACTGACTGTAACATGCAGTTCGGAGGCGTCCCTTATTATGGAAAGCTTGTTGATGTCATCGTACTAAATTACCAAGGACGTTTTACCGTGATGCTCTTCAAGTGTTTGTGGGCAAATATGACAATTTTACGGGGACTCACAACTAATGAATTAGGCATCACATCCACAAATTTCTCACGGCCAATTCACACCGATCAATCTGAAGATGATAAGCCATATATTCTTGACTCAGGGCACACCGGGTTTATTATGTTGAGGATAAAAAGCACATGGATTGGAATATGGTTGTTCAATTAAAGCCTTGAGACTTTTATGAAATAGATGATGGTGATAACATCACCTATCAGAGTGAGTCACTCCAGCCCGCCAATTTCGAAAACTTCTTCCTCAAAGGGGATGGCAATTTACCTGTAATTAGGTGTGTTTTTATAAGTTACACTTTATTATTACTTAATTTAAATATAATTTTTGTACAAAGTCATACACTCAACACTAACATTTTCTCCACACATTTTTTTAGGAATGGCGACGAAGAATGATTAAAAAAATATAACTTTTGTTCTTGTAAAGCATTCAATTTATATTTTTTTAAAACAATTGTAATTAATATTTGTAGCAGTTCATAACCACTACAAACTAACAAATAACTGTTACAAAAATAAACTGTTACAAAAACTATCACCTTAATAGTTACAAACATATCGTTGATCTCTATAAATACCCCAACCACACCTCATTTCTTACCCTCTTTCATTTCTTCCCACCCCTCTCCTCTCTCATTTTTCTCTCCCTTGTTGATAAAGAGATAAGCTTATCTGATAAATTTTTTTTCTTCAAAACCTTTGATATCATCTTTTCATTTTATTGTGCTTCTTCATATAATTATTGGTTCCTTCCACTAACATTACTTCCATAAGCAAATATATCCTTCCATCTTCAATTTCATAAAGTGAAGAACCTAAATCATTATTACCTACACATTCTCAATATTAAACATACATAATATTCATACTTATCTAACTTAAAAATTTAATCATTCTCTTTAAATAATAATTACTATCATTTAAATTGTTACTTAAATGATAAACCATTCATAATAATATTGGAACAATAGATTGAAAAAATTATTCACTCAATTTTTTTAAATTTATGCAACATTTAGTAGCAGTTAGTATTAAAATTCAAATTTAAATTTTTGGCGCCACAAGTTGAAATTTCATTAAATATTAGTGGCAGTTCCCCAACCGCTACAAATGTTTGGTGCCATATTTTAAAATTCTAAAATTAATTAGTAGCAGTTGGTACAAATGTTGGCGGCAAATTTTCAAATTTCATTTCCCACCGCACCCAATTTTGGGAAAAAGAATTGGCACGGTCAACCGCTACAAAAAAAATTAAAAATATATAATGCTTGAAATTCGAATGATAGTTGTAGTAGTTTGCTAACCGTTACAAGATGCTCATACAATGTGTAATCTGCAGATGCATCTTGTAGTGGTTTGGACAAACGGCTACAACCATAGTAGCAGTTATGTTGACATGCATAGAGGTTTCATAAAATCGCTATAAAATCATTTGCAGCAGTATGTTTTGTAGAGGTTCGCCTAACCACCACTACTGTCGTTTGTAGCAATTAAAACCGCTACAAATACGTCAATTCACTACAAAAAAACATCGATTTTCCGACGGAATTTGCGACGGAATCAAATTCCGTCGCAAATTCCGTCGGAAAACCGTCGGAAATTCCGTCGGAAAATTGTCCGACGGAATTTCCGACGGAATTTTTTCCGTCGCAACATTTGCCACGGAATTTGCCACGGAAAATATTCCGTCGGAAATTCTGACCTTTGCCACGGAATTTCCGACGGAAAATTCCGTCGGAAATTTCCGACGGAATTTCAGACGGAATTTCCGACGGAATTTTGAGACGGAATTTGATTCCGTCGGAAATTGAGAGGGAATTTCCGACGGAATTAAATTCCGTCGCAAATTCCGACGGAATTAAATTCCGTCGGAAATTCCCTCGCAATTTCCGACGGAATTTCAGACGGAATTGAATTCCGTCTCAATTTCCGACGGAATTGAATTCCGTCGGAAATTCCCTCTCAATTACTGAAAAATTTATTATTTTTAATTAATATTTTAAAAATTTAAAAATATTAATGAAAATTCCGTGAAAAAATTTAAAAATTATTTTTAAATTATTTAATATTTTAAAATTTATTTAATTTAATTTAAAAAAATTATTTATATAAAATTTATTATTTTTAATTTAATTTTTATTATTATTTTCTAATTTCTAAAATATTTTTAATTTTCAATCGTAGGTTTTGGTCCTTATAGGGGCAAAATAGTCATATAAAAAATAAAATTTATTAGTTATTAATTAATATTAGTAAATAAAATATTAGGTAATAATTATTTATTAGTTATTAATTAATGTTAATAAAAATTTAATTTTAGAAATTAAAAAAAATATGCACATAAGATTATATATATAATTGTGTGTAATAATAGAACACCAAAGCAGTCGAGCTCATCTGGTAAGGCATCGCGCGCGTACGGACGAGGTCGTGGGTTCGAACCAAAGGATGGGCAAGTTGAGTTGCATTTCCAGGAAATATGAGGTTGCGACACGTGGCGGAGGGAGGTTGCGACACGTGGCGGAGGGAGGTTGCGACACGTGGCAGACCGAGGTTGCGACACGTGGCGGATCTGGGGGTCGACGACAAGGTGGATGCCGCCGGAGATGCCACGCGCTGTCGCCGGCGATGAGGGGGCGGTGGCCGGAGTTGCCAAGTGGATTTTTAAAATTAAAAAAAAAAAAAATTTTGCGACGGAATTTCTGACGGAATATTCCGTCGGAAATTGAGAGGGAATTTGCGACGGAATAAATTCCGTCTCAAATTTCCGTCTCAAATTCCGTCGCAAATTCCGTCGGAAATTGCGACGGAAATAAATTCCGTCGGAAATTCCGTCGGAAATTTCCGACGGAATCTGAATTCCGTCGGAAAAGTTTTTGTGACGCTGTTATTACCTACGGAATCAATTCCGTCGCAAATTCCGTCGGAAATCAATTCCGTCGCAAATTCCGTCTCAAATTCCGTCGCAAATTCAAATTCCGTCGCAAATTCCGTCGCAAATTCAATGTTTTTTTGTAGTGATTGAACCGCTACAAATAAATGAATTTTTTTGTAGTGATTAAGGATATTATCTACTTACAATTCATTTATTCATTTCACTTATTAGCTTGGCCGTTCTGAAAATGAAAGAATCTAATTCATTTAACTAGTATTGTTTTGGGTAAGCTAATAGGCAGATTATTTTCTCGCTAGGGATAAACGTACAACCTTTAAAGATCCCTTTTTTGGGACAAAAGGTTGATCAAGAGGTTAATATTAGATATGAGAAAAATTAATAAACACACAATTTCAATTCTTGAGTCTTGAAGCTCCCTATATTTTATTATATATAACACACACACACACACACACTCAAAGATAATACATACATATAATTTCGTTTCAAGTGTTGATGATCATCATTACTGAAATGGCTTTAGCTTTCCAATTGGCTAAATCTCTCGCAAGTACATATATATATATATATATATATATATATATATATATATATATATATATATATATATATATATATATATATATATATATATATATATATATATATATATATATATATATATATATATAAATGAGTCAATATCTGTGTTAATAATTAAATGACATAATGAGGATATGATCACGTAGATATTAGTTAAATTTAAAAAATTATGATTTTGGTGGTTGTAATTTTAATGGAAAATAAAATTCAAATTACTTTTAGAATAGAATGTGGGAGCTCTTGAAGGAGAACATGTAGCAAGTTTAATCAAGAGCATTTTAGTATTTTTAAGGCATTTAGTCCTTTTAAATAATTACAACTTTTACGGTACTTTCCAATGAATATTATTCTCTCTAAGTCCTTCTCTCTAATTTTCCTGAAAGCTAAATGAAAACTCGATGGATTAAGTATAATAGATACTTATTGTTTAGTTGAATTTTTTTAAATGAAACGAACTTTGTTGAGTATTTTTACTAGGACGCTGATAAAACTTAATGGATTAAATAGACTTAATTGATACACCCCATTATTCATTACCTACGGAGCATAATGTTACCTCTGGCTGGATAAATTTGTGTACGGTGGGTACTGATCTATGTTGACATTAGAGAAGAAAAATTCTGTTATCCGTCAAGATGGTTTTCCGGTTCCATCACATCTGCCCTAAAGTTTTCTCGATGCCTACATTCCATGTTGGTAGTGTTGGTGCCCTCAAGCTCTAGGAATAGCCTAGTATTGTACACACAAAATGACAGTTGAAACTGATCACAATATTCATAATTTCTTTTCAGTGCTACAAAAATAACTATTGATATAAAAAGTATAAGATGAAAAAAAAAACACGTAGTCATTCTAATTATGATATTTGCAAATCGACTTTTTTAGTTAAAAAAATAGGGAAATTTAATTTCTCACTCCTTATAGTTTCAAAAAGTTTTGAGTCAGGTCCTTCTAATTTTTTTTTTCTTTTTTATCCAATCCATGAAACTTGGATATTTCCGTTTAGTTTGAGCTGAGGGAGGTGGTGTGGCGCTAACTAGGCTAATCCTCCCCCACCGGCGTTGACTTTCTTGATGCTCTACGAACTTCTCACACTACTCCGTCAGTTGCTGCTATCTTCAATTGAGAAAGCTTCAGATGGAGAAACTTAAGAATCCAGTTACGAAGATTCCTGTTTATATGTCTCGGCAAACTCCATCGTGTGCATGGGATATGGCCAAATTATTGGCCAAAATGATACTCCCTCTTATCCCAAATATAAAATATAATTTTTTTTTAAGAGATTAAGGAAGTTAAATGAATTACTTGATTATAGTATATATTGTAAATAATTAGATTATATATTTTAGATTATATATCAGTTTATAAATCACCTAAATTAGTTGGGAGAAAAAATAATTACTATAAATATTTTATAATAATTTATTAGCTTCCTTAGTCACGTACAAAAGTCAACTAGATCTTCTACTTAGAAGCACAGGCAGTAGTTTACTTAGAAGCAGAGGCAGTAGTTGAGAATGCAGCTGTCATAAAAATTTGATTGGAGAATTTTGTTCTGCTCGTAGTTGTACGCAGTAATTCGTCATTGTCTAATATCATTTCTGAATATGGGCCGTGTGATAATGAAATTCACAACACAATAACATTGTAATAAAACCAATACCAATGATGACAATAAAATTACAGTCCCAATAAAAATTACATAATTCCATAGCTAAAAAAATTCCAGCAGAAGAACGATCATGACATACAAGTCTGGACGCCATCCTCCTTATTCTTTTTGTGTTTAATTTCTACCACACCATATGTCCAACTGAATAAACTATTATATCATAGCTAATATTACATCCACTAATAATAATATATGACACTCGCGGCAGAATCTGATAAACCAGAGTTATACTTGAGCTATTGCAGATAAATCCAAGCTGACCAGCTCCAACTGATGATGGCAATGAGTAATCAATAGTTAAATCATCCTACAGATGATGTGTAATTTAGAAAGAAACACAAAAGTAAATCTTTTATCAAAAGATAACAATGGTAATTAAGAAGAAATTACTTCCTACTCTCCTCAATATATGATCTAATTTATTTAACTTCCTTAATTTCTAAAAAAAAAGGTCAATAAGATCTTATATTAAGGATTAAAAGAAATAACAAGGAAGAAATCACAATCAAAATAGGCAATTAACCAACTCAAGAGATTAACCTCTGCCGTCACCAGCAAAATCAAGGAGAAAGAAGATGACCCAGAAATCTAAACGATAAATATAAATACTTTAAAGTAATTTATTTATTTATTTTTCTTAATCTCTCCAAAAAAAAAAAAGATCAATTGTATCTTATATTAAAGGTTGGAGGAAGTACCCATTAGATGCGAAGCCACTTGCGCCATCTTACCACAAGGAGCATTGTTGCCACATAGACAGAGTCTGCCAGATTGTTTAAGAAATAGAAATAAGCATGCCTCCATGATCGAATAACTAACAATGATCCAAAGACTATCCAAAATCCAACCGCAAATCCCACGCATCCGCAACCCTCTTCAAATTTACCCGTTCCACTTGCATTGCCAGCACACCCACTTCTTCTCCATATTGATTAGCACTATTATTTGGTTGGGCCTCTTCCTCAACTTTGTTTAGCTCTACTATGTCCACACCCGAATTAGGATTTTGTTGGGCTGTGTATTTTGGGTCAAAACAGTTTGACCCATTTGGAAAGAGAATTCCCTTATTTTAATTTTAGAAATTGTAGCTTTGGGCCGATATAGCCCAGCCCAGCTATTAACTTTCTGATCCGATTGCCTTCCCTTCATTATTTCAATCTTCCTGCGCACATGTTGTGGTTCGGACTGACTTCCCCTTTGTTCCTCTCCAATTGGTCCATCAATTGGCACCTTCTCACTTTCGGAAGACTTAGATTTTCAACTGAGAAAGTGTCGCTGTTACCTTGGGAATATTCTCCAACTACCTCGGTTGACTTAACATCCACTTCTTCCCCATGCATGCAATTAAACTTTCCATGTCCCCTATGCTCCACCTTGCTCTCGGCCGTCCGACTGCTGGGCATCTGTTCTGTTGATGTAGAGCTCGACTTAAACGGCGGAGCACACATATTGGCATCAAACCTTCCCTTTTCATCATTGCTCCCACCAGCTCCATTAACATCTACCACAAACATAACATAATCTAGATAATCTTTCATACTTAACCTGAATCCACACTGTCGTCTTGCTGCAAGTATTTTTCACAGGACGCTCAATGTAAAATCCAGGAACTAATGGTTCTTCAATATTAATCTCCACCCGTACCCTCCCAAAACTTTTGATTTTAATCTTCTCCTTCCCCGGATCCTCTATTTCTAATTTTTCCCACCTCAGATGCAAGTGACTGATAGTTTGAAATACTCCTACCTTCTGGGGCCATGTTATGTAACTGGATCCAGAAGAGGCAGCTATTGATTTGGATCTCACAATCACTGACATAAGCCTCTCTGCGTTGAAGAGCCAGAACGTTGTGCCTTACCACCCACGGGTTTTCCAATAACACATTTTTAGCATCCTCTACTTTTTTGAAATTGAAGGAGAAGTAGTTGGTACCAATATTAGACACCTCCATTTGATCTTCTTTTACTTTCCAAGCTGCAATAACATTTTCTCGAACTGTTCCTACTCCAAGTCTAGTCTTCGATATAACACGCCCCACTAAACTTTTTTCATCATAATCCTCGGCTTCTCCCCCCGACCATTCAATACTGAGGTCTCGATTTACAGTGTCAGACATTTCCATCGCAAAACCACTGTGACGTTCACTCTTTGATTTTTACACTTTGTTTTTCTATTTAAAACTCTCTAAGAAAATTACTTACTCAGAACTCCCATATAAATTGAAAAACTCTATTGATTTTCGGAGGATAAAAGAAAAGAAACCAGCACACAGAGCAGAGATACCTTGAAAAGGAGGAAGAGGAGAAAACCCTGAGAGACTCTCAAGAGAGAGACAGCACCAGGGCCAATTTTTAATATATATTATGATGATACATATAAGTATTTTAGGATATTATATAATATATGTTATAATTAAGTAATTTATTTAGTTTTATTTATCTTTTATATTAATGACCAAATGTAGTAATACATATTCAAGCTTTCTAGGATAAAATATAACTTTTGAATTTGAAATTACAAATAAAAAATTAAATATTCCTTAATCATCGAATTTATCAATTTTTTATAAATATCCAAGGTTCAGGAACACGGACCGGACCGGCCAGGAAACCGGCGAACCGACCGGTAGACTGGTCCGGTCCGGGTTCCTATTTTTTTAAAAAAATATTAAATTTTTCTTAAAATTTCATTTTAATAAGCCTAAAATCTTCAATTTCTCCCTGATTTGGCTCCGATTTGACTCACTAACCCTTAATCCACTATCCAATCGGTTTAGTACCCGATCCAAGTTCATAAACCTTAATAATATCATATTTATCATTTTTTAGGATTAGAAAGAGAGAAAGAGGATGCGGCGTATTAACTTGTAGGGTTTTTAGGAATTTGAAAAATAAAAAGGGATTCATAGATTTGCACGAATCAAAGCCCATTTCTTATAAGCTTATATAGGCTAGGCCTAAAAGCCATTTACGTTAGAATTCCCTTCATGAGCTTGTAAGTAAGAATATAAAGGGTCAATAAAAAAAACAAGAGTGCCCAATTTTAGACTAGTTTTAAAAGGGTAAAAAAAAATTAATTTTTAAATTTTGCATATTTTATATCGGTTTTAATATAAATCGGTCTTAAACTTTTGGTATTTAGGACCGGTTATTCATTATAACCAGTCTAAAAAGTTTAAAATTTTTAATTTTCTAAATATTTTAATATTTTTAGACCGGTTTTATTTATAATCGGTCTAAATAATTTTTTTAAGATTGGTTTTTTTTTAGAACTAGTCTTAAAAGTTCTATATAATTATAAAACTGCCACCAGTCAACTTTTTTAGACCTCATCCACTATAACCGGTCTAAATGTGGCGATCTAAAAAGGCAATTTTGTACTAGTGTTATTTGGACTAATATTTAGAGAAAATATTTGTAAATTATTGGAAAAATAACACTAAAGTCTCAACCTAGAAAAATAATATCAAAAAAGTCTCATAATTCTTCAATTGTTCACTTGTCATTGACAAACTATGAGATTTTTTTGATATTATTTTTCTTGATTAGGATTTTGATGTCATTTTCGATAAATTATTTAGAGGTAAGATGCATATAGCTCCAAAATATTTTTCAAGATGCATTTTTCACTTTAAAAATATTTCATACTATAATTCTAAGTGTTAACTATAATGTATTAAAAATGGATCAATTTCACCGTGGCTAACAAAACCCTTAGTTTAACCATTAAATAGGGTTAAATTACTAGAGTTTGACCTTAGCATAACATGTGATAGTTAATTATATTCTTTTTGTTAAACTAATTAAAGTGAAGCTTAATAACCTGGATACTAGTATTTGCTAGGGGAATTACTATAAGATCTTAAAGGAGAGATTTAGTAACCCAAAACTCGATATTAACTTTGGAATGTGCACTGATAAGTTCCATGGTAGGAAATGGCAATAGGTTTTGCTCACTTTTAATTGGAACTTCTTGATAATTAAAAATCTCTTATTATTTCTGTTTTTTTTTTTTTTTTCTAAATCAAGCCCAAGGACACTATCACCACATTGCTTAACGCTAGAGACACTCTCATTTTCCTTTTCTTCGGAGAAATAAGAATCTCATATCCACATTTAGTTGAAAAATATGGATGATTAAGATTTCATATTTTATAAAATTAATATTATAGAAATGAATAAATAAATTTTATTAGTTAAATTATGATCTACACAATTTATAATTGCAATACAAATAAAATAAAAAAATTCCATTTATAAATTTATAGAATATTATAATAATAATTTCATAAAATATTAAATTTCAACGCTCTATTTTTCAATCTAATAGTAGATTTTTTTTTTTTGTTTGGAAAATCTTATGGTAGAAATAACACTTAAGCCAAAAAAAAAAAAAAAAGAGGAATATGAGATTATATGCTCTCACTAGAGGCGCGGGACCGACAAAACCTGCGGGCCGAGTAACAACTAATAAGCCCAGTGAAACCAGAAGTGGAGCTCCTACGCGTCGATTTGCTGACCCGATTTTCCCGATCGAGTCCGCACCATGAGTCGCCAAGGGCACGGCTGCCGGTGGCGGCAGGAGAAGAACAATGGGAGAGAAATACGAAGATATAAGGCTTTTACTCTTTATGATGATAGCAGATTTCACTTCCCCCAATTGCAATTCGAACGGTGGCCTTTAAGAGTCTTCAGGAGCGCCATGAGGATTTTGTTCTAGAACTGCCGTGGGTTGGGGCGGCCGGCGAGAGTTCAAAATCTTAAACGCCTCTTATGTACATATAAACTAGAGCTCCTTTTTTGTTTGAAACGAATAAGAATATAGGTATGGTTAACAAAATCTTGCTTCCTTTTGGTTATGTATATATCGCTGGCTCTGAATCGCTGGGTAGGGTTGGGGGTATGTATACGAGGGCTTTGGTTGAATGTTCTGTCTCTGTTTTGGACTGTTCGCCATACTTGGTTCATTGCTCTGTTAAGATAGTACCTGGTTCTTTTGTTTATTTGACTGGTGTTTATGGCTATCCATCCTTATCTGACAAGTATCAGGTGTGGAACTGGATAAACAAATTTCATTTATCAGTTGATGGCCCATGGACGTTGAATGGGGACTTTAACCAGAGGTTATATTCCCATGGCAAGATAAGCAGAAACAGGGTGAGGGAAGAAGCTTCTCGATTCCAGAATCTTTTTTTTGACACTCAATTAATTGAATTATCAATGAAAGGTCCTAAAGTTAGGGATGAGGCAGTCTGGGAAGAATTGGATAGGGTGATTTGTAATATCCAGTGGCTTCAGAATTTTCCACATTCCATTCTTCAAATTTTGCCAATTATTGCCTCGGATCATTCACCTTTAATTTTTGATTCTGCTTTTGATGAGAGGCGAGGTGTAAGGCCATTTATATTTGAAAATTTTTTGCTAAAGTTTAAGGAGTGTGATGAATTGAGAAAGAAAGTTTTGATGCAATCTCTCTCGGCTGATGAGGTAGATTGTGCTTTTAAACAAATGAAGGTGAATAGTCCTCCAGGGTATGATGGATTTAAGGCTAATTATTTATTTATTTTTTCAATCAATGACATTCCCATTAGTCCTAGGTACTATATTCATAACGGTGGTTCCAAAAGAAAGTTCTACTCAATTTTTGGATGATTTTCGGCCCTCAGTCTTTGTGGTGTTTTATACAAAATCATTGTCAAAACTTTGTGCAATAGGTTGCAGCTGATAAGCTCAGATATATCAATTTGGAATTTCTGAATGTTGTTAACTAATACAACTTTAACTTTAGAAACAATAAAAACATTCAAGAAAAAAAAGTGTCTCTATGGATAACATTGGTGGATTTTTTGCTTGTGCCTTTTGATGGTAAAAATTGCTTGACAATACAGAAAATGTCTAAAGGGTGTTTCTTGGATCTGCTGAAGATAACATAGTAGGATTTTTTTTCCCCAAATAGAATGTGTTGGATGGATTGTCCTTGAAGCAAATCCATGTTTAATGGTTGAAACAATATAATATGAAACAAAAAATAACATAATAAAAAAGGGTATATTAATATAAAAAAAAACATAAAATAGTACCATGAGTTGAACAACATAATAAATATATATAACAAACAATATCACAAGAAGGACTGAGAATTAACAAATAACACAATATAACGATAAGGTATAATAACATAAAAAACATAAAATAGTACCATGAGATGAATAACATAATAAATATATATAACAAACAATATTACGAGAAGGATTGAGAATTAACAAATAACACAATATAACGATAAGAAAATAACAAAATTAAAATGTATAGAAATAACAACATAATAATAATATATAAAAATAACATAATATGTAATAAAGATATAGGAAATTAAAATCACACATGATAATTGGGAAAGGGGATAATTGAGTAAATGAAATATAATATAGAATATTATTGTGAACGAGAAAGAGAATAGAAGAAATTGAAATCTACACTATAAGCCTTTAAAGTGGACTCATGCAGATAAAGTGTTACAAAAATGAGAAACATACAAAAGATTAAAGGTGAGAGAAACGGAGAAGAGAAAGTAGCAGGAGAAATAAGGTGGTTCTCATTCATCTTATGACTTTCCATCACTTGGTATATGTACACTATTTATAAGCCACAAATCCTTCAATTACATTTCAAAAGAGTTACACAAGAGAATAAATCTATATAATTGTAAAATACTCCCTCCGGTCCTAAATATAGGACAAATTTTGTAGTGCAAAACTTTGTCCTATATTTAGGACCGGAGGTAGTATGTTATATTGGGAGGTCATGTGTGTTAATCATAAGAAACTCCCAAGAGGCTATTCATTTGTAAGTTATATTGATTTAAGAGACAATTAGTGTAAAGGACCTACTAAAAAAATATTTATTAAAAAGGATCTTAAAAACTGTAATTACTTAGAAGAACCAAATATCAAAATATAAATTTACAAATACTAAATTGCCCCTAACTAAATCCCTACTTCTTCTCTACCACGACCACATCTCAAGCATGGGACAGTTGGTAAATTTTTTTTATAGTTTTACTTTAATATACTATTAAGATAATTAAATCATGTGAGCCTCGTAAATAATTTAGTTTCACAGTTTTAATTTGACGTCTTATATATATAAGATATTTTCAATATTTATTACTATATAAAATTACATTTATAAAAAGTATGATAATCCATCACACTTTAAAAAAAAAAAAAATTGTTCGTCCTCCCTTAATCTTATAAAAATCTTTGGAAATTCATACCTTTTACACCTCTTACTAGTTTTTAGTACACAACTGAATTAATTAATCCAATCTCTTTTTTCCTTCGGATTTTTCAGTTCCGTCATCCGTGACTGCTCCGCGATCCTGTCCAAGATTCAAACTTCCAGGCAACGACAAAAATAATTATTTCATGTTCATCTTTGCGTTTTGTATCATACCGTTTGGGGAACTAAGAAGCTTTTTCCCAGAAAACTTCATAGATCTTATAATTAGATTTTGAGATCACTGGGTCGTTGACATTGGCTCCTGAATTTATTTATTTTCTTTTTTCTAAAGTTCTAAATATAAAAGATAAATAAGGCTACGTTGTTTGATTAAAAGTAATTTAGTATTTTTCAATTTTTATTTTTATTTTTGTTCTTTTTAAATAATTACGATTTTTAAGGTCCTCACCAATAAATATTATTTTTTCTAGGTTATTCTCTCCAATTTTCCCTTGTTTTAATTGGATAACTTCAAAAGACACTCTTAGAAGGCTATGGACATTCACATAAATATGATAATATTTATAACAAAAGTTGATATCACCATTTCAAGATTGTTTATTTTACAATCAGGGGTGGATAGTTTGCTTTTTTTTTTTTTTTTGGAAGAAATATAAATTCTTTTATTTTTGTTATTGTGAATAAATTTTTGCCAAATGTTATTGCGAATCAATGTGGTTAGGAATGTGTAATTATTATAAAAAGTTGAATATAAGCTATGCATTGGGAAGATGATTGCGGATATCCATGTTAATTTGAATATCTAATTATCATCAAAACTTGAAATATGAGTTATTGTGGTGGGAAAAAACATGAGTTATTGTGGTGTTAATATCATATCTGGATTGATAATGCTTCATACACTTGCCTTTTTATATTTCGGAAAATCTATAATGCGTATGAGAAATAATAAATTTATTCTTTTAAAATTTAATTTGTTGCTGATGGAGGTAATTAATTATTATCATTAATTAATGTATAATAGAGGCCAATTTAATTTTAAAGGAGACAATATTATTTTGAAATATTTTTTAATATATGAAAACTTCATTTGAAAAATTATGAAGTTAATTACATAAATTAGAGGGGAATGCAGTTTTAACTTTTAAAGCTATCAAGTCTCGATTAATATCTAATTATACAGGTAAAAAGGGGTTAATATCTAATTATCATTAAAAATTGAAGTAAGAGTTACTGTAATGTTATTAGTTTTTAAATTTTTGTTTTTTAACAAACTTGTTCACTTTCACTTTTAAATTTAGTGTCTTGAACTCTCTATCTCGCCACTGACCTTCTCCGCTCGCTCCTCCATGGCGTCTCCCACTACAAAAAATCACTGAATTTTAGACGGAATTTAGAGATTTTGACGTAATTTCTAACGGAAATGGATTTTCGACGGAATCAATTCCGTCAGTAATAATAGCGTGGCAAAAAAATTTCCAACAGAATTCAGATTTCGTTAGAAATTTCGGACGGAATTTCAGAAAAAATGTCCAGCTAAAATTTCTGACGGAATTATTTCCGTCACAATTTTTGACGGAATCTGAATTCCGTCAGAAATCCCCTCGCAATTTTTGACGGAATATTCCATCAGAAATTCCCTCTCAACTTCCGACGGAATTGAATTCCATCGAAAATTCCGTCGTAAACTTATTTTTTAATTTTTAAACTTTAAAAAGCCAAGTGGCAACTCCGGCGACTGCCCCCTCATCGTCGGCGATGGCGCGTGGCAGCTCCGGTGGTGTCCACCTTGTGGCCGGCACCAAGATCCACCACACATCGCAACCTCTTTATTCTTAGAAATGCAACTCAACTTGTCCCTCCTTTAGTTCGAACCTACGACCTCGTCTGTACGAGCGTGATGCCTTATCGGATGGGCACGGCTACTTTAGCGTTCTATGATTACACAGTTATATATAATATTTTTTTCTGATTTCTAAAGTTAATTTTTTATTAACATTAATTAATAACTAATAAATAATTGTTAACTAATAATTTTGTACTAATATTAATTAATTACTACTCAATTTTTTTTTATAAATAAATTTTTATATGACCATTTTGCCCCTACAGAGACCAAAACCTATGATTGGAAATTAAAAATATTTTAGAAATTAGAAAATAATAATTTAAAAATAAATTTAAAGTAAATTAAAAATATCAATTAATAAATAATAAATTTTTTAAGATTAAATTTAATTAAATAATAATAATTTTTAAATTTTCCGACGGAATTTTTGAAATTGCATGGGAATTTCCGACGAAAATCAAATTGCGAGAGACTTTCCGACGGAATTATATTCCGTGAGAAATTGCGACGAAATTAAATTCCATCGGAAATTTGTGATGGAATTATTCCGTTAGAAATTCCGTAGCAAAATAAGGAATTTGCCACGGAATATTTTCCTTGGCTAATTTGCCACGGAAAAAATTCCGTCGGAAACTTTTCCGATGGAATTTCTCCGAAATTTGGCATGGAAAATTTTTCCGTGTTTTTTTGTAGTGTCCTGCTCCGAGTCCGAGGTTGTCATATCTCTTGAGCAGATGGGCGGCGAGAACCTTGTCAATATCTCGGTCCTTGAGTCTCCTTTTTTAGACCCACTTTTTGAGGCTGCTCAAGCTCAGGGTCATGCCACTCCTTCAATACAGGTGCAAATGCCCACAATTGCATTGTCTGCGTTTTGGAACTACACCACAGCATTTGGCGACTCTGAAGCAACTACAAAATTTTTCCGCCAGTTGAACATTGAGTCCTTACTGGCCCTATTCAAAGCCGCCCACCAGTTGGGGAGCAAATCCCTCATGGATGAAGCCTACACCAATCTCTGTGTCAAATTGTAACCCCCTGCCGTAATTAATATTCAGAATACGCAATTAAAGTGAAATAGAGACCAATAACAAACAAATAACATTTATAAACCCATCTACCAGACGGGGTTTTCACAAATACCTTTCGAAATCGTTCATAACCTGGTCTCACATTCACATTCCGAATACAATTACTACATAAAGATAAATCACATTTAAATATATCAGAGTACGCAATAAAATAATTCCGGCAACTCCGGATTCCATTTATTATCTCAAGCTTTATAGGGCACATTCGCCCCTACAAGCCCTCATATGGGGATTACACAAATCCTCTCAAATACATATAAAAATACCCAAATGCTCATTCCAAATACATAACCAAATATCTCATCCAAATACACATCACGACCTATCCAACCATATATACATAGTCCCAACTATTGAATCGATAACCAACTACCAAACTTCAATCCTGAGGGAGTCCTTGTCGCCCTTGAATGCTTGCTCCATCCTCGATCTACCTTCCCTGTCTAAAATGTTGGTAGGGGAGGGTGAGATTCGAGAGAATCTCAGTAGGAAAACAATATCAATATGCATGTACGATAAATGTTTAATGCATGACATGCTTGCATCACACAACTCATGATAACACAATGACAATTTGCAAGCTCAATGCTTCGAACAATATACCTATGGCCATAGCATAAATTGAAACATAGCTTCAAATCACACATAATTATGCAAAGCTAAGACATGCACCAACACACTAACACATATATCGAATACAAGCAGAAGAGATATGTTCCCTACACTTTTCTTTCCACGTATGCTCCAGCTCCGCTTACTTGCGATCCAAACGAATACTGAACCCTATAAACCAAATCAAGGATATAGGGTCAATCTCAATTCCAAATCCTTACTTTTATATCACTTAAAGTTGGTTACCATTCACACCCTTTAGGTGGCTAAAATAAGCTCAACGAAAGCCTAAAGGATTGGGACGTACTAGGTTGGAAATCACCTTTCAAAATCTCAAAATGCTGAAAATTGGGTTTTGGCTGCAGCCAAGAATTCTCTGGCTGCAGCCAAAAATGGCTAAAAACATCACAGAAACATTTTGGCTGCAGCCAAGAATTTCTGGCTGCGGCCAGGACACGCACAGAAAGTTTTGTGCTGCAGCCCAAATTTTCTACTGCAGCCAAGGAAACTTCAAAAATTCATAACTCGCTCTAGATAACTTGAAACAAGGTGATTCCAAAGCCCATTGAAAGATATTCAAATCCAGATTTACACAAAATCCAACATTGCTCCAAAACAGAATCCAGTTTCGTCCTCAAACTTTGGACAAACATAAATCCCAGTTCACAAAACGAAATGACACAGTTTATATGTCCATTTTGAAGCTTAAGATGTGAAATTCATGACTGGAAAGTTTAAGAATTTTTATACATCATTTGCCCATTCAAAACACTCACACAAACTGACTGCCCAGAATAGAGTTTCAATGAGCAACATTTCAGTTTTTGCACTTTAGCTTCCAATGATCCCATTTTCACATCAAACATCATTCTCACACAAAATTTCACAAGGAATCCATTGGAAATACCAAATCAACCAAATTCATATCACATTGACATGTTTTACCAATAATCACAACATGTCATCACAAAACCACATTTCAACACAACATTCTAACTCTTCCCATTCCAAATTCTCAAATTGATTCCAATGACACCAAAACACACTATGGCATCAATTTAACCACAATTCAGCATTCAAATCATCCAATTCAAAAATCACACAAAATCAGGGCAAAATTCGAAATTCACAATACTCAACTACAAATCACAAAACTTTGATCAAAAGGCTCCAAATACTCACCTCTTCCTCTTTCCCAAACCAATTCTTTGATTCTTCATCTTTCCAAATTTCCTCAAGCCATCAAACACCACCAATCAAGAATCTAAAACCATAGAGATGAAGCTCTCATCACTATGAACAACATTATAGAAGGGTGTTTTAGCAATAGAGGACAAGAAACAAGGCAAATCTTACCTTTTTCTTTTCTCTTTCCACCTTGAAGCATGGCGCCATGGAGGACAAGAGAGAGAGATGAAGATGATGAGGATGATGATCAGATTCTTAGGGCCAAAAAAACGTCCAAATAAAGAGAGGAAAGAGGGAAAATGAGTTGAAACCTTTGACCAAATCCAAGGGCTCAAATGATGCCAAGTGTCAACATCTTGATCCATCAACCATGAGCTCACCTAGGCACATCCACATGGGATTCCACCCTTTGATCTCAACACAAAAATCAATCCTAACCATTGATCTTGAAGTTACCAATGAGCTTCCTCTTTGGTAACTGACCAATTGGTCGGTAACTTTACCGTTTTGCCCCTGATTACGGTAATTCTCACTGAATCACCATCAAACACTTCACATCTTTTCATTTAGCCATAATATGCGCCTTCCCTCCATTTTAAGTCAATTTAGATATTAATCCATAATTGAACTTAAATACAGGGTTTCGGCATTACTCGGAACACATACGAATCACATCGGGTGCCAAATCACGCCATGATCTCCAAAAGGGTTCATTTATCACTATTGACATCCACTTTTAGAGTCATTAACCCTTAATCACCATTTAGGATCTTTCTAAACCGGGGCTTAGAAGTCCACTTATCTCAGGCTTATTCTCTAGCCTCGAATCTCAAAATTCGGGGTATTACACAAATTCCTTGGAGCACCCCCAAAATATGCATCCAAAGACAACCTTAAGGTTCTCAATGATATTAATAACTTTTTCTTGCAGAGGGAGTACTATCTTTAAGTTATTACATCTTAGTAGTTTGCTTTCAGTCAACAACTTCTAATAATAACATATGTTTATTAATATTACTAGTCTAAATCTATAAGATGCTTTATATTCAAACGAGGAACTAGAAAATCTTACCAGTATGGACACATGTTTGATATAAATTTGTATTGTTTGTGTTATAAACACTGTATTGCCTGAGCCAATAATAAATCAAACTCATGCTAATGGAATAATCTGGAATGTGAAGTATTTCAAATGGAATATATTCATTTGATCCATCCTCCGAGCCCTAGAGGCCATGGATAAGTATTGAGGGAGAGTCATGGGAGGAGAATGTGTTTAAAGGTCAATTAATTACACAACATGCGAGGTCTGAATGCAATGTTCAAGGGAATAATTAAGTTAAATTAATCATGCAATGTTCATTAACAAGGTTTTTATTAATTGTTCTTAAGAAAATTCAAAAAATATATGCTAGCACAAACAAAATGTTATTCTTTTTCACTTAATTTGGTATTAGAGTTCAAAATTTGATATCAGTTTTCTGATACCAAACTCTGAAAATGAGCTAATAACTATCCTATAAAAGCTTGGTAGAGGAGTAACCCAATTCCCTTAATGCATAGTAGACACGGGCTCCAGTCTCTTCTTACTTTGGGTGCCACCTAGATGAATCAAATCCACATCCCTAGACATCTGATATTGAAATTGATCCGCACTCTAGATATCTGATACCAAACGTTAGGAATAAGCCGCTAACTATCATATTAAATGCCTAAGCTATTACCATCGATGCAAACAAATTCCTAAACATTGTGTTGTACTATGCCAAATGGTTGATAATGCGCGCGTGCTTTTACGCACTCGCGTTGCAAGTATGCCAGGACCCTTATAAGCCTTAAACAATTGGTTTAAAATTGGAGATTTAAGGTAAAATGTAAGCTTTTATACCACCATTTTTCTCTATTTTAGATTATTTTTATTTTTATTATTTATATATAAGAATTTAAAAACTTTGAGAATACTTTGTACATTTAAGGGAGGAAATGCATTAAAAACAAATGAAACTAAAAAAACTATACTTAAATATTTGGTCTGTTTATTAGGATTTTATTAAGAAAGTCCAAGGAATATAATATACAAAAGCACAAAATTATTTTATAAGATTTCATTTAATTTGGTATCAGACTTCTAATACCAAACTTTAACAATGGACTACTAACCGTCATACAAAAGCGTAGTAGAGGAAAAACCCAATTCCTTAAATCTAGATCATACATGAGTTTAGTCTCCTCCCACATGGGGTGTCACATAGATGATCTGAATTCACATGCCTTGACATCTTATACCAAAACTGATCCACACCCCACACATCTGATACCGAACATGAGGAGATCCACTATCAAGTTTTCAAGATAAGTGTTCTTTTTTGCACAACCTAAACCTACGGGGTTTAATGCATTTTGGCCAAGTTTAATGGTATGTTATAAATTCAATCAACATATTAGCTCGCATTATTTTAGTTAACAAAATCATTACTTCATTGGCTAATGAATTGCTTACTCTAAACCTATAATTTGATAGTCATCCAAGGTAAAGATGAAAGAGACGTAGTGGTTTAGAATAACTGTAGCGTCGAATATAACAATTGATGATGAGCTGCCAAACATACGGGTGAAAATGAAATAACAAAATACAACTACATTAGTTTAATATTAATGCACTAATAATGGTCTTCAATAAGCAATAACAATACAATGCAAACTACTGATATATCCGGCTAGTCATTAATAAGTCAATTAAGAAGTTGTAGCACAATAAAAATTCTTCAAAGATGTTAACTCGTTTGCAAGAAGAAGCTCATAATCTCATTGAGTACCTCAAGGTCGTTATCAGATCTAAATTCTAAGGTTCTCCCAAAAATCTCACACTAAGCTTGTCGTATGAGGCATCCATCAGGGATTTTCTCTGTAGCTAGTTGGGTAGCTTTCAGTAGGGTCAGCAAGGAATTAGGAGCCAATCTACAAAAAAATCTTTGGGTTGCGTGCTTGTTCCCAACCATGGTGGTATAGTTCCATATTGCTAACAATGCGCTTGTGGATATGTCACTCCTTATACGCGAATGGCCGAACCCTGAGCCATAGTAGCCTCAAACAATTAGTTTATAGTAGGAGACTGGAGGGGCAAGATATTGACAAGGTTTTGGCTGATGGTGGCCATTTGAGTTATGAGATGTGCCATCCTCCAAGGCTTAGAAGCTAGGGATAAGTCTGGGGGAAGAGTCATGGGAGGAGAATGTGTTTAAAGATTAATTAACTACACAACACGTGAGGTCTGAATGCAATATTCATGGGAATAATTAAGTTAAATTAATCATGAAATGTTCATTAATTAGGGTTTTATTAAATTGTTCTTAAGAAAATTCAAGAAATATATGCTAGCATAAACAAAATGTTATTCTTTTTCACTTAATTTGGTATCAGAGTTCAAAAGTTGTTATCAGTTTTCTGATACCAAACTGTTGTTAGTGACTTAGGGACTATTGGCGTAGCGATGCATACACATAATCTTTCACACAAATTACCCCTCACCCACATCCTCTTTTACCGCTGGGAAGGCACGTTGTCCTTACCCAAACCGTTGTTAGCGACTCGATGACTATTGGCGTTGCAATGTATACACATTTTCAAGAATACCTTGGCTTTCGCCGCTTGCATAAATACCTCAGCCTTCCGCCATATTCACATAGCTTCACAACAACCCGCATTGCAGACTCTAATTTTACGCACTGCCTTTCGGCCTGAGGTCAACACCGGTGCAACCAGTCTGGTGTCTAGCTATGCTGGCCATGCCGGAGTAAGTGCCCTCACAAGTGAGAACCCTCGATCATGTAGTTGAATTTGCCATCAAACAAACTAACTTTGCTTTGCGGCCCCAACCACACCTCAATCTCAGCTTGTTCACAATTGTCACAACCCTCATCCCCTTTTACCACCGGGAAGACACTCAGTCCTTACCCGAACTGTTGCTAGCGACTTAGGGACTATTGACGTGATGGTGCAACTTACAACATATACTGTCCCATCCCTGTGGCACCACCTCGAAGGCACGGTCTAGGCCCATCACTTGGATTTGTGTTGGTTTAGAAATCAACATGGTTCATGAATTTAATAGACAGTTATGAATTTTAATTGAAGAGGTGTAGCCTTCAAGAGGCACCTCTTTAAGGCATTGATTCATGTTTATAAATACCCCAATCGTGACACCATTTGGTGTAGAGAAAGAGAAGCCTCGGTAATCTTTCACTGAGTTACTTTATCTTCCGCCAGTTCTGCCGCCCTGTTTCCTTATAGGATGGGTTCGTTTAATCATGGGGAGATGTCTCTTCCTATTTACTGAGGGGGATGTGGAATATCTCTTAAGGACAGTGTCCTCGGACGCGACGCGAATCAAATATCTTCTTGTTTCTTTGCAGATTTTACCTACATAATGTAATGTTCATGGGAATAATTACATTAAATTAATTGTGCAATGTCCATCTCAAGATGTTGACAAGGTTTTGGCCGATGGTGGCCATCTACGTTATGGTGTGTCCGATCCTCGGAGCTGTAGATGCCATGAAGAAGCCTCAGAGGAGAATGTGATTAAAGTTCAATTAATTACTCAACATGTGTGGTCCGAATGTAATGTTCATGGGAATAATTAGATTAAATTAATTGTGCAATGTCCATTAATTAGGTTTTTGTTAAATTCTTATTGAAGAAATATATTTTAGCAGAAATAAAATGTTATTCTTTTTCACTAAATTTGGTATTAGAGTTCAAAATTTGGTATCAAAGTTTTGATACCAAACTTTGAGAATGGATTAATAAATATCTTGCAAAAGCTTAATAGAGGTGTAACATAAATCCTTTAATTTATATCAGACATGGGCCCCAGTCTCCTCCCACTTTGGGTGCTACCTAGATGAAATGAATTCACTTTCCCAACATCTGATACCAAAACTGATCCATACTCTAGACATCTGATACCAACCATTAGGAATAACCTGCCAACTATCATATCAACCACCTAAGCTATTACCATTATCACAAACAAATTCCCAGACATTGTGGTGTACTCTGCCACATGGTTGATAATGTGTTCGTGCTTTTGTGCACCCGCATTACAAGTATGCCAGGACCTTTATAAGCCTCATATAAGCCTCAAACTATTGGTTTAAAATTGGAGATTTAAGGTAAAATGTAAACTTTTATCCTACCATTTTTCTCTTTTTTAGATTATTTTTATTTCATTATATATATATATATATATATTATAAATAATAATTTACAAACTTTGAGAATCTTTTTATATTGAATGGAGAAAATGGCATGAAAAACAAATGAAATTAAAAAAAAACTAAACTTAAATATTTATTAAATTTTTATTAAGAAAATACAGGGAATATATGCCAGTAGACAAATATTTTATTCTTTTTCCCTTTATTTAGTATCATACTTCTAATACCGAACTTTAATAATGGACTTTTAACCATCATGCAAAAGCGTGTGGAGGCATAACCCATTTTCTTTAATCCAAATCAGAAGCAAGCCCAAGTGTCGTCCCACTTTGGGTGCCACCTAGATAAACCGAATCCACATCCTCAAACATCTGATACCAAAACTGATTCACACCTCTAGACATTTGATACCAAATGTTAGAAATAAACCATAACCTTCATATCAAATGCTTAAGCTATTAGTAGAGGAACAAAGTAATTCCTTTAACCCAAATCAAATATAACAACCAAGACTTTTGGTGACCTTAGACACCCCTGGGCTAAAACGGATCCACACCCCCCAAACATTTGATACAAAAATTTATAAGAGAAAAAATACTCTAAATTAAAAAGAAACTACACAATTTTAGGGTATTTTTCTTGGAAAAATTGTAAAAAAAATTGAAAAATTCTCCTTTTTTGTCCATGATATAGGAGCTAATTAAGGAGTTGATATAGGTTCTCAATGAAAGACCTATTTCATATATTTTTCAATTTTTTTTTTCAAAATTAGCCCTATTAACATTCCTTCAACAATAATCAAGTAGGAGAGAGGTGGAAGGAATTAAGGAAGATGATTAAAGTGTTTTAGAAAAAAATATGTCATATTAAGAAGGGAAATTTTTACTTAACCCCCATTGTTGCAAATTTATATCAGTTATGCCCCAAAGAATTATGAAATTTCATTGCACCCCCATCGACCAAAGTGAAATTAAGTTTTGTAGGTAAAAATAAAATGATATCCTTACTTTATTTTTATTAAAAAAAGGTTTAATTGTTGCCAGAGCTTCGATGACCGGTCACCACCAATCACCAGGCTAGAGCAACCTTTGACGGCTGGCTAACAAAAATTCGGCTTCGGCCAGCTGGAGCTCTGGTCACTATATATTAATTTGTATTGTTTGTATACTTATTCCACTTGTTCATAAAAAGTTGAACAAGTCCCATTTGCTAGTGTCAAATTCCTTATGCAGAAGTGAAATAAACATGTGAACAACACAAATTGAATGAGTGTTACTTGCAAGTGTGCAACTCTTGATGAATAAGTAGAATAAACATATGAACAACACAAAATAGTTTCTGGTGGCCGGAGCTCCGGCCGGCTGATGTCAGAGTTTCATTGGCTGGCCGACGGACGCCGCTTCGGCTCCGTGGTTAGCGATGACTAGTCGTTGGAGCTTCGACGACGATTAAACCTTTTTATCTTGAAAAAATAAAGGCAAGGGCATTATTGTGTTCTTACCTACAAAATTTAATTTCATTTTAGTCTTTGGAGTGTAGTGAAATTTTAGAATTCTTTGGGGTTGACTGATATAAATTTACTTTAGTGAGAGTTAAGTGAAATTCTCCTTATTAACTAACTTAATTAACTTTCTTAATTTAATCAAATTAATTAATTAGGTTTTACATTAAGCACTAGAGGAGTATGTTGATTACATTAAAAGAGTTATGTAAATGGCAAGAAAATAAATAATATGAATTATAGTAATAATGAATTAGGATAGTTCACGGAACTTGTACAAAGAGTATCCCTCCCCTCTTTTGGTGCATATATAAAGATTTCTTAGATATATTTTAAAGCTTCGGAAATTCTTTATATATAAATGCAATATGATATTTAGGAGTTTGAATTATAATATGTTAGAATCAGCTGATACCCAAGAGGGGGTGAATTTGGTGTAAAATAAAACAAGCTTGTGCTTCCCCGTGTGTTGCACGGGTGATTGTACTTGACGTATTAATCAAACATAGTTTAATTTATAACATGGGAGCTGATCGAGTTGAAGATCAATGAAATAAACATCCGAGTATGAGTTGAAATGTGAGATTACATATTAGAAATGAAACCTGAACAACATTATACAACAATGTCCTCTCATCCATAAAGACTACATATTGGAAATGACAATAATGCAACATATAGAATTTTTAATTTCACACATATCTCCTTTTGTTGCATCCTTCCATTCTCTCTTGGCTCTGCAGCATGTTGATGACCATCATAGAACACACTGAACTATGCATATATTATTTAAAATTTTAAGTACAATTGTTAGAATGCACTAAACTTAGAGAATACTCAGTTTCTATTTTTTTTATAGCTTGACCCTTTTGCAGACTTCATAATAGATAGCAATTATGATAAAACCATTTAGGACTTATAAAAGAAGTTATTAACTTACTATGCGACTAAAGAACTTTAGCTATTGTCTAGGCAAACTCACCTTTTCAACTTAACTTTGATTCTTTTTTCAAAAGTCGTCTCGTCAATTTGAAGACTTCAAAAGCCAATAGCTAAAATGAACTGGGCTCAGCTTCTTATGTGCATTGTAGATGTATTGGGATCAGTTTCCTTATATATGAAAGTCGTCAAGCTACCTAATAACATCACAACAAAATAAACAAAGAAAATATTATAGGCTGAAAAACACTTAGTTTCCGTTTCAAGCATAAGGCTGTCATGAAACAAAATATATCACAACAAAGTAAAGCTACACGGTTCTAAAATGTATATACTCATTTAAAAGGCTTCAAAAAAGCAAAACTAAACAACTTTCAAATGTATAGACTCTATTGACCATTCTCATGTTGATTGATAACTACTTAGATGGTTCATGACAGTTTTTAATCTTTTCATTTTTGCCAGATTCATGACATTTTTTTAATGCACACAATGACTAACTATAAATCACAAGTGGAAATCATTGGTTAGTTAATATTTGAAGCCATAAGGGAAATTAGACCAAACTATATACCAAGTATCACCTGACCCCCACTCTGAAATTTAGGAACACTAAGGAGTTTAAAACAATGCTCAGCCATCAACTTATATATGGGCTCAGCGGAACTGCTTGGCAGGAGGTGAAGAATTGATATAGAATATATAAGCAAAATCAGTTTAAAATGTCCATAAAACCAGTAAGAAATCGAGAGTATCGAAGAACATTAAAGAAAATAACACCCACACGTAAGCGGAACATTAAAGCAGATCAAAGGATTCTCAAGTAATACACTCACCCTTTCGTTGAAAACAACTAGATTGAAAGAGTGTAGTTCTTTAATCGGCCTTGATTCTCTAGCTAGATAATGGACAACCTCCATGGTGATGATCCTATCAACCTTCACCATAATACATCTCAGCCACATGCCCTCAACAACATCATCAAGGCCAGGTGGTTGCAAATCTGTTCCGGTGTCCATGTGTGAGACGAAGGGGAAGAGATAAGAGGGAGCACAAGGCTGAGCGAAAGGGGAAGAAATGAGAGGGAGCAAATGAGTCTGAGATGGGGTTAGGGTTTTAAGATGTCCTATGATTGAGCTGATGATAAGCCTCTCTGCTGACCCATTAAATGCCTGACATGGCTTATGAGAAGCCACATGATTAAATATTTTATTGGTATTTAAGTTTGTCCAAGCTAAGCGACAGTGTTTTGTGAGGGGAGACAGATAAGCCCTTTAAGTGCATGGATTGAGTGATGGATTATTATATTGATATTGATTTAAAAATCTTTTTGTATCTTAATGAAAGAGATAAGTATGAGAATAATAAATTAGAAATGCACAATCAAATATCTAAGTCAGTTATGCTAGAAACAAAATAGATAAGGGTAAAGAAGATGCCAATTGCAATTTATCCTAGTTAGGCTCATCCACAATGATCTACGTCTAATCCCTAATTTCTACTAGAGATTTTTAATCCACTATCATTTTGTTTAATCCAAACACAAGAGAAGCTTTTACAATCTCACAAGTTTAGTAGGACACTTGTGAAGCCTTTTACAATTCTCACACCAAGGTAAGTAAGAACCCCCTACGCACTGTAACGATACAACCTCTCTTGATGATAAAGGATTACAATGATCTTCTCTCTGATAAGTGAATTATATATATGAAAATCACTTAAGCACAATAGAATTATCTCTTTCTAAAGTAAATGATATAAGAACTAAAATATAGAGAGTATATGAGTTGGAGTGTTGGATTCAGAGTTTTAACATTTTGGCATCGTACACACTTGCTCTCTCTTGCTATTGTTTTAAATTCTCTTCTATTTATAGTTGATGATGGGTATTTGACTGTTGAGCATTGTAATATCCTCTCTACTAAATCCTTACCCAGAACGCGGAGATGTTGTTTTCAAGATATGGACCAATGATCTTTAAATCACATAGCAGCAACCTTTACCGTTGCTACAAGGTTCACCCTTAGATTCGGCACACTATTGCTTCCAAAACATTTTAACTCAAAGTAAATTGTAATCCCAGGCAGAAAAATGGCAACAGTTTAACGGACAGATTGCAAAAGAATTACAAATTTTAAGCTCCGTATGTGAAAACATATTGAGTTGTAAAATAACTTCAAATTGGAAAGAAATATTCAATTTCCACTTCACTTGTTGCCTATTCAATCAAGTCACTCTTTGGCCCAAAAAAAAAAATCAAGTCATCCCTCAGCACGTCAAACATGAAATATGCCCATGCTTCCGATCATTGTACGCCAAATAGTACTTTCTCATTCTCCAGCCATCACATTTCCTCAACACAGAAAAACTCCCACAAATCCACTAGAAGAAGAACAATAAAAGTCAAAACCCGTCACCTTTTCCTCTCAGCTCAGCGACTTTTGACGCCATGATGAAAAGAAAATTAATAATGGAGTGAGTTGCCTATTTCGTTTTTCACTTCAATAAATATGTAAAGTAATTATTAGAACATGATAACATTAATTATATACCAAGGTTCAAAAACTCGAACCCGACCACATTTAATCGATCTTGACAGTGGTTTAAGTGTTGGTAGATCATACTAGGGTTAACTTGAAGTCAAACCAAGCATATTAAAATATTGACAATAATAAAATACAATAACATCAATAATTTCTAATTTCAAAATATAAGAAAATAAAACAATTATTTAATTGTAACTATTACATAATACAATAATATTCATCCTTACAATCCTTCAATCACTAAAATTTATAATCATTTATAACCAGAATCATGATCAAGTTCATTCTAATTTGAAGGGGCTGAGACATCATGAGCTGGATGAGAAAAAATAGAAGCTCGTAGTATCATCCTTTTTTTGAATAGCCTAGTAATGTCATCATTATTCAAAGCCAGGGTTCAAGAACCGTGTGTGTGTGTGTGTGTGTCTTTAATCTAAGACTTGAAATTTGTGTTTGTTTTGATGATAATGATGACTATGCACGTAAAACTATGGTGCATTCTTTGACAATGTGAAAGTGGGAATCCTGGGACCTGTTTTGTTGGCTGCAAATGATAGCAAGGGTAAAGAGCAAATAGTTGATATCTCTAAGAATCAATGGACTGACAAAGTGGGATTACAAGGTCAGCTTGATCAACTCTAGGATTCAAAGTTCCATCAGGCCTTGGCTTCTTTTTGGCCTCCCAAAGAACAAACCCCAAATTTGGTACAAGCTACGTAATTAAAATCAAATGTGTCAATATATCATAAGGAGGTCAGCTTGATCAACTCTATAGTTTCAAATCATTGGTTTCAGTACTTATAGTTTGATAAAGACTTGATTTGAGTTTAACAAATGATCCCTATAATTTTATCAAGTTTTGATTTTAATCCATATATTTAAACTCATCCCTGCATGATAAATTCCTAAAGGATATTCATGAGGGGAGAACTTATTTCATTGCTAATTTTACCGTCTTATGTAATTCAAGCTAGTACAAACCAAAAATTCACCTTTTGTAGCTCTTCCTCTGGGAAGAGTGTATATCCTAATCTCAAATTAAATCATATTCTAATCCCATATTACTTAATCTCAGAGTATAATTAAAATTTCCTTCGTCAAGGTAAATCCTAATGCTCAAATTCACATCTAATGGTGACCAATCATCAAACAGACATAATAACGCAAGATTAAGTAACCAAAATTAATATAAATCATAACTAATAAATCATGAAAATAACATCTAGCTCACTAATGAGTTCATAATTTCTCTAGGTCTAAAAAGAAAACTAGCCATTCATAGGTAAAATAAAATCCATATTAAAATAAAGAACCATATTCAAAGAATAAAGAGAATGAAGAGAATGAAATCAAATCTGAAAAAATCTCTACAACAAAGGTTGGCTAAGGAGGAGAACTTTACTGCTGTCTCTTTTGCTTCTTCGACTTTCTTTCTTTCTTGCTGTTGTGATGTGTCTGTGTTTGCTACCCTCTGGCCCCTTTTATAGATCTACCTCTTGCGTTTGCGTGCAGCTGCACGATTATATCCAAATCTTATCTCATCTTTTTTTTTGCACACATATATCATATTCTTTTTGCCACCTCCCTGTATGAATCTTGCCAGAGTTGTCTTTATCTTTGCATGGACCCCCACATCCTTATCTATTCACACAATATCCTTGTTTTAGATCATGATTCAACATTGCTACTCCTTCAATTCTGTAGGCCCATGGATTGCTTATGCCTTGTGCTATTTTCGTTGCAACCATTTTCTTTTTCTTTAATTTCATTTTATTTTTTTCTTCATATAATATCTCCTGCATCATAAAATAGGATATGAATAGATTTTATGTTAAGATTTCTTTTTATCCTGAAATTAATTAAAAGATAAAAAATATATAAAAGATAATTAAATAGGTATAAAATATCAATAAATTTAATCAATTATGTCCAAAAATCTATACCTATTTAATTATAAAATATAAATTTATCAAATTCCCCCACACTTAAACATTTGCTTGTCCTCAAGCAAAAGAAAGAAAATTCATTATTTGAATAAAAAAGAACATTATTTATGAAATTCTAAAACAGAGACCAGCACCACCACATTTAAATCGTGCTATTAAATTTTATTCAAGTTAATGTCTTACAAGAATGGGTCACTAAATCAATAGCCTTAGACAATTGTGATCATCTTTTAATGTCCCATAATCAAAGGATCATCAAGTAATAAGTGCAACACTAAGATTAGTAAAGGAATATTACACTACCCAACTTCTCCCAAAAAATTTCAAATGCCCTCACTTGACCAAGCTTTTTATTTAATTTACTAAGGATCTTCAAGTAGAAAATTAGTTCATTCCTTTTGCTTTTTTTTTTCTCTTTTTTTTCATCTTAAGCTGTTGTAAGTCCCTTTTTCAAGCGGCATTGCACATGGATGATGCAGCACCGATTACTTAGTTACTCCAACAGATACCTCAAAAGGCTTTTAGCCCAACTCATAGCTTGGCTTCACCGTTACTCCAACAGATACCTTAGAGGAGGCCATGATTGGAGCATAAATGAATAATAAAGCACTTTCTGAATAAGCTCATATGATAAGTTTGGATTGGATCATCAAGTTTATGACTTTTTTTTTTGTTATTTAGTAATGTGTTTGTTGCTACTTGTTTGGTTGAGGTTGTGAGTTTGGTGGCCACTCGGCTTTGTATGCCAGATTTCATGCTTAACAATAGGGGTGTTCACTTCACTACAAAAAATTAGGTCTTATATTTAGGATTGTAGGAGTACTAATCTTAGTTGGTCAACTTTGTGGTACTACATGCAACTTACATGGTATACTACTTGAGAATTGCTCTTTGGATTAAAAACAGTTAGATCCAAATTAAGGATATATTATTTTAGACAGTATTTTTTTTCTTTTCCAACTTTGTTGCCCTTATTTTATAAAATTGGGTTAGTGCGTTGTATTTTTTATGTATTGTTACTTACTAAAAATAGAGAGATATAGGACACGAGTGGCTTTGAGTTTGACCATGTGGGTTGTATGAGCTTAGGTTTAGATGTCCTGCTTTGTTGACTTTGACTATTTTTTAAAGGGTTAAGGTGGAATTTTAGCTTAAATATTTGTCTCTTTTTTTTATGTGGGACTCATTTGTTCTCTCTCTATCTTTATAATGGATGTTTGGGTCAATTTAACGCGATTGTTATAATTGCACCCTTTTTAAAAGATTGTGTCTATTTTTTCACCTTTAAAAATTTAATTGTACCATATTCACCTCAAAAAAATCTTCATTGCTAAAGTTGGACCTTAACCCTTTTTTAAAAGGGAGAATATCATTTGTGCCTCAAACAAGGGAAATAATATATTGACAACTCCGATAACTTGTTAATGGTAGCTTTTCAATTGTCAATAGGGACTTTTATGATATTATTTCTTTTAGTTGGGACCTAAATGATATTCTTCTTTTTTAAAACTTGATTTGAATTGTTAGGCTTAGGGCTAGACGATAATTTAGGAAAAATTGCAACCATATTATTCTCTAAAAATTCTTGTATTTCATCACATTTTTATTATTATTTTTTGTCAAACACATTTTTATTATATATTTATTGGTTTTGAACTCAAATTGTGCATAAAGTTTATACATATAAAGAAAAATGTGATGTGATGAAAATACTTTGGCAATTATCAAATTTTGAGCCAAATGTATAGAAGTTTTGATTAAATTAAATAAATTAGAGAGCTCATAAACTCCTTCTCTTTGTAGAAGGATGATAACAAGATGTAGAAGCTTACAAGGATCATTAGAAGTGGGGAAAAGAAGAACAAAATTCAAAAAGGAAGATCAAAGAAGTAATTTGAAGATACTCTTAGTCGCTTTTATCTTTTGCCTAGCTATAGCAACACAAAAGCGAAAACACCCCAAAAAATGGACCTTTTTGTGTGTGCTCGTTGTTGCCTCGCTACAACAAAGCAAAAGAAAAAACACTTCAAAAATAGGCCTTTCTGACCACGTTCGCTGTTGCTTCATTGTAACGAAGCAAAAGCGAAGTTGCAAAACTGATGCTATGCATTTGGAAAAATTGACGAATCTAGGGCCTTTTTAACCTAAGAAGGGGTGCCAAAATGCATCATTCTGCACAGAGGAGAGGCTGATAACAAGAGGAGGCTACTTGGGAGAGAGCTCTTGGATAATTTAGAGGCTCTTGGAAAATATTTTTGGAGAAATTCAAGGGTCTTCCTTGTTTTTTCTGGTTTTTCCATCATGTCTTCCCATTTTGCTGATATAGATATGAGTTTTAAGTTTAGTTTTTGGTTTGTATTATTATAAGTAGCTACAAATCTCATTTAGGATTGCTTTTGCCCATTGTATGGATTGAAACTGCAAGATTTTCTTGTTGTTGAGAATATATGCTGATTTTTCTTTATGCTTAATGGCTATCTTGTGCTTGATCACCACATGATTAGTTCAGTTCAATTAAATGATGCTTAAGAGAGCTATGTTGGTTGTGAGAGCTATTTTGGTTGTAGAATTTGAGAAAAATCATGTTAGACTTGAAATTTATATATTACATGGATGGTTTGTTGTTAGAATAGAGATATATATAATAGCCTCGCATAGTCTAATGAAGAATTATTTTCAAAAGATGGTTTTCATTAATTACAGACAAGAGATTGAATATTTTTAATGAAGATTAAAAATCAATCTTGACTTGATAGAGCTTGGTTGATTATTTTAGAATCTCTGACTTGCATATGGACTCATGCAACAAGTATAGGTGATTTAATTGCATAGTTTCATGAAAAATAATGGGGAAGAAATAATCCTATACCTTTAATCTCTTGAAGTAGAATCAATTTTCCTATTGCCCTTGTTTTATTTTAGTATTTTCATCAAAAATTCCATATTTAACTTACTCAATTTCGAATGATTTCATTTAACCTAGTTAAGAATATGGTAACAATGATTAGCTCACTTTCGTCATAGTTCTTATGGAACAACACTCTTCTTATCACTATACTATTACTTGCGACCTATGCACTTGCGGTAAGCTAAATGACAAACAATCATAATCATGGTTACAATTATTAGCTCACTTTCATCATAGTTCCTGTGGAACAACACTCTTCTTATCACTATACTATTACTTGCGACCTATGCACTTGTGGTAAGCTAAATGACAAACAATTACAATCAAGTCTCTTGAAATCATTAAATTACAGTGAAGTCCTAAGGGACCTGGTTGTTATTAATTCTAAACATGAAAGTACAATTTTTCCCCAATAACAAGTTTAGAGCACCCAATGATAAGTTTCATGGAAACCAATGACAAGTTTAGAGCAACTAATGACAAGTTATATGGAAACCAATGACAAGATACATGGCAACAAGTGACTACATAAAATATTGGTTCAAAAAGCAAATACAACTTTCACATGTTGTTCCTCTCTTGCATCATCCTTTGTTGGTTGTGCATTGTTATCTACCTTCTCTCCTACATACACATGTTCACTTTATCCATTGAATTTAATTAATTGTTCTACTCCATCATCTATAAGGTCCACAATGGTTGTTGTATCAGCAAAGGTCAATGTGAATTTCATGCTACTTCTACTACTTTCTTTTTGAACAATTGATGCTATAGTTGTTTTCAACTCCTCATACATAGTGTCTTCCTTCATAGTTTTTGTTCTAACGCTACCCCCCACATATTCCTAATCACCTTCTTCTCTATTTAGAGATTGTCCCCCTATATGCAAGAGATATATAGTACATGCTTTCTAGATGTACTCGCCATCTTTTCTATCACCATGCATAACAAAGTTGTTATTAGTAACTACATGAGCAACATTAACAACGTTAGCATACTATATTAACATGTTTTGAAATCGCATAATAGAGGTTATAAATACTTAAAGCTTCATCATTTTCATTCATCCCTGTCTAACCAAACAAAAGCATAGCACAATGTCTATAGGAATAGAGTAGAAATCCAAACCATCCCTCACACTCAATGAAACAACAGCATAAATCATAATGACAATATACAATCAACTATCTTTACAGGTTTTTGGTATTTATTTATGAAATTTATGTTGTTGCCACGTAACTTGTCACTAGTTGCTCTAAACTTGTCATTAGTTGCTCTAAACTTGTTATGGGGAAAAATTGTACTTGCATGTTTGAAATTAATAACACCCAGGTTTTTTGGGACTTCACTGCAATTTGATTATTTCAAGGGACCTGTTTGTAATTAATTATGTTAATTGGGACTTGATTGCAATTTTTCCTAATTTATTTTAATATAAGTTTCACATTGTTAATATATATCCAAACTCTAAATGAACAAAAATAAATGTTTAGAGTTTAATTTGTATAATAATATATCCAAGTTCTACAAATCCAAATTGAATACTACCAACCCTAAATATAAGAGTTAGTTTAGAAGTGAATTTTGGTCCTAAACATCATATCCTTTTTCATTTTATCTCTTAGATTTATCATTTTTCTCTAAATTAAATTTGTTTAACTTATAAACAGATATATATTATGATGACTTTTTTTTTGGCCAGCAGAAGAACTTGATTCATTTCATAATAAAGTAAAGTACAAGGAAAACAAGAAACCTAACGAAGTCCACCATAACAACATGAAAAAACATAAAATTGAATAAACATTACAAAAAACAAAAACAAACTAGCCAATGCCAGAATTGTCAGTTTGAGATTTCAAATCCTTCTCTAATAAAATTTGCAATTGTGCAGGAGGTCTCCAAGTCCAATTATCTGGACACTGACCATGCAACGAAGCACAAGCCACCCAGTTAGTGACTCCATTAGCCTCTCTTGGAATCCATTTGAAACATAGGAATCTACATGAGTTCCTTATAAAAAGGATATTTTCAATAACATTAAGACTTTCCCAATCTGGAGCTGAAGCCTTCTTTTGCACACATTGAATGAGATGTTATTTATCTGATTCTATTATTACATCGTTAAGATCATTATCCCAAATATAACATAATGCTCACCACATTGCCAAAGCCTCAGCCATAAAGTCTAATGTGGCCCTAAGCACTTGTGCTTTGCCATCCACAATGTAGCCATTAGAATCTCGTACTACAAATGCCTCTGCCGCCATACTTTCATTCTTAGAAAAAGCACAATCAATATTTACCTTCAAAGAATTTCCTTATGGAGGATTCCACTTCAACGCATGAGCTGAATTGTCCATAAGAACTGAATTTTGTATGACTGAACTAGAGCTCCGATTGTTAGCCTACCAGAATTCTCCAAGAATAATTCCTGCTTGCCTCAAGATGTACATCGGATCAAGGCGTTGCTGTTGATATACAAAGTTACATCTTGCTTTCCATATATGCCACAGGATAATTGCAATATAAGCTTTATCATAATTAGACATGGATGGGAGAACAAAAAGATCACTAAGCCAACTTCTCAAGTCATTATGTTGATAACCATGAGTATGAAGAGCAAAAGTACTCCCAAACCAGACTCTTTGCACCCACTCACATTTTAACAATAAATGTGATACTGATTCACTTTCAGACATACAAATTGGACATTTATCAGATCCCACACAATTTCTTTTTTCCAAATTCAACATGGTTGGAAGTGCATTTGAGAGGATTCTCCACATGAAAGTTTGAATTTTATATGGCAATTTTAATTTCCACGCATGTTTCCAAATATTAAAATTACTTCCATTCATTGCAGTTGCATTAAGTCCACTTGTACCTAGATTAGAAGTCATAAACCATTTATATCCATCCTTAACAGAATATACAGTTTTAGAACCTCTAATCCAAATCCATTTATCAGTTCTATTGCTTAAAATCCGAGGCATAATTTTGATTGCATTAGCCTCCTCTTCAGAAATAAAATCCCTTATTGGAGATAAGTCCCACCCAGTTTGATTCAATAAGTCATTGACTTTAAGAGCAGAAAAAGAAGGAAAAGGGCATCAAGCAAACAATTTATTACCAGGTAGATTATGAATCCACGGGTCATTCCACACTCTAGTGTTTAGACCATTTCCCACACTTATTGCCACGTTGCCTTCAAGTAATTTCCTTCCTGCCAAAATATTGTGCCACAACCATGAGGATGAGCTTCCTTGCTTTGCTTCCATAAAGCTAGTTCTTGGGAAGTATTTGCTCTTCAGAACTCGAGCCCATAACTTATCAGATTCCTACAAAATGCGCCACCCCAACATAGCCAACAAAGTAAGATTAAAAGCTTCAAAATCTCTAAAATACATTCCTCCTTCCTCCTTTGGCTTCTTTAAAGTATGCTGCGAAGCCCAATGAATTTTCCATTTATTAACATAACCTTTCCACCAAAATCTACTCACAATACTATTCAATTTAGCCAAAACAGATTTTGGGAATAAGAAGTAGGACATAGAATATACCTGATGGAATTAGCCACAGCTTTAATCAGTACCTCCCTTCCCGTATCTGATAGAAAACTCCGTTGCCATCCCAACATTTTCTTCTTGACTCTATCAATTACAAAGTCCAGAGCATGTTGCTTGGATCTTCCCCAGATGATTTGTAACCCTAAATAGCTTCCAGGAGCATCCACTTTTGCAATCTGAAAAATGTGTCCAATTTCCTCTCTTAGTAAGCTGGTACTTGATAAGAGAAAAATAAACATGATTTCCTAATATTAATCAATTGTCCTGAAGCATGACAATATGTATTCAAAATATGTTGCAAGTTTCTGCAATTGTCAATATCTACCTTCAAGAAAAATATAGAATCATCCGCAAATAAACAATGGGTTAACTCTGGACAAGAACGAGTTATTTTGATCCCTTGAATTAGCCCTCTAGCTTGTCACTTGTCAATCATGACTGATAGAGCATTGCTCACCAAAATACAAATATGGTGATAGAGGATCTCCTTGGCGTAGACCTCCTCTAGGACCTATTTCTGACATTCTTTTTCCAGAGAGCATATGATAGAAAATGGACTGAAGATATACACCATAGTATCCTTTCAACCCAACTATTGGAAAAACCCATTTTTAGCATTAAAGCAACCAGAAAATCCCATTCCACATTATCATAGGCCTTATTCATATCTAGTTTGATAGCCATTTCTGAGTGTGTTTTTTTGTTTCAAATGATGAAAGGCTTCATGGACAAGAATAATGTTGTTTTGAATAAGTCTTCCTGGCATAAAAGCCCTTTAACACTTAGAAATGAGCCCATCAAGAAGTGGTTTAAACCTATTTGCCATGATCTTGGAAAAAATTTTGTAGGCGAAATTACATAAACTAATGGGCCTATAATCATTAACAGATTCTGGTCTTTCAGTTTTGGGGATCAGAACCAGATCTGTTTTATTAATGACACTTAATAAGAAGCCATATTCAAAAAACTTGGTAACTAAATTGCATACCTGATCACAAATGATGTGCCAATTTTTTTGATAGAAGCTACTAGTGAAACCATTGAGTCCTGGTGCCTTTGTCCCTCAGAGACCAAACACTGCTTCTCAAACTTCTTTAGTAATGATCCTTATCAGCATGTCATTATCATCATTGGAAACACACAGTTTAACATACTGCAGTATATCTATGAAATCTCTAGGATCAGAGGATTCAAACAATTCTGAGTAAAAGCTATTAAAACATTAGCCAATAGCTCTACTTCTTCAATCCACTGGTCATCATCACTTTTCAGTCTCGCAATCCTATTTCTACATCTTCTCATTATTGTGGTAAGATGGAAGAATTTTACATTTTGGTTACCACACTTCAGCCACTAAACCCTTGATTTTTGTGCCTAGTAAAGTTCCTCCTGCTTCCATACATCCTCCAATTGCTTCTTTAAAAGCGATAGCTCCTTAATCAAATTATCATTACGCGCCCTTGACATACAATCATTAATTTGCTTCATTAATTTCTTGACCAATAGAAATTGGTTCCCAAATTCTTTTCTGCTCCAGTTTTGTAAGACTGAACTAAAGGTTTTCAAATTATCAGCAAAATCTTCAATCTTGACGCTGACATTTCCTGCTTCCCAGTTCGATTGCATGAGTTGCTTAAAATCTGGATGTTGAAGCCATCTCTGATCAAAACGGAAAGGTTTTGGAAAAATCCCATCTTTATACTGAAAATGCAACAAAAGAGGGGCATGGTTAGATCCAACAAATTCCAGAACTTGCATAACCCCCTTGGATATGAACTCCTCCATATACCATTTGTGACTGCCCTATCCAGACATTCCTTTATAAGTCCTTCACCATCTCTCATATTCATCCATGTAAACCGACTTCCCTTAGTTTCCAGTTTTAGTAGCTCACATACAGACATAAATTCTCTGAAGCTCTCAAAATCTCTTTCTGGGACTCGGCACCCACTTTCCTTATCCGATTGATAAGGTAAAGAATTGAAGTCTCCAATTACTGACCAAGGAATATGGGAGGCAAGTTTGAGATTGGTTAAATTCAACCACCATCGTCTTTTTAGAAGATAATCACACGGTCCATATATGAAGGTCATGGAACCAAAGTTCTTCCCATCAATCAATATTCAACATGTATAATAAATCTGCTTACCACACTTACATCCAATTCCACCCCATCTTTAGTCCATAAAGCTAATCCCCCTGATCTTCCTATAGGGTCCAACTCTGTGCCAGAATCAAACCCCAATTTCCTTCTAATCTTTTCAATTCTATCCCTCTGCATTTTGTTTCTGATAAAAAGACAATCAAAGGTTTAAATTTTTGGCACTGGAACCTTAGATTTCGAATCGTCGAGGTTGTTCCGAGACCCCGATAATTCTAGGAAAGGATCATGATTCCTTGGTGACTGGAGAAGGCTAGTCACCACCCCTTTCATTAACCAAAGATGAACTCTCACATTGAAATAATACCTTTTTTAATTTGCTTTCCCTCGCTCTCCAGATTGTCGCCTTTCTTATTGATCCAAGGATCCATAGGAGAAGATCAATATATTATCATATGAATTCTTATTGACCTTGTCACCCGAACTTGGTTCTATTGTATCGTCATGAATAAAGCACTGCGACAGACAATCCTTTCCCTTTCGGCCACTCTCTATAAATATCTTTCAGCCTGCTGCTTTTCTTCCGCAAAACCAGAGGATTCTTGTGAATGCAACTTTTTCCTTTTCGCTAATGGAGACGTCCAACTTTCCTCCGCAGCCCTCTTCAAATTTACCCATTCCACTTGCATTGCCAGCACACCCACTTCTTCTCGATATTGATTAGCACCATTATTTGGTTGGGCCTCTTCCTCAACTTCGTTTAGCTCTACTATGTCCACACCCGAATTAGGATTTTGTTGGGCTGTGTATTTTGGGTCAAAAACAGTTTGGCCCATTTGGAAAGAGCATTCCCTTATTTTAATTTCAGAAATTGTAATTTTGGGCCAATATAGCCCAGCCCAGCTATTAGCTTTCTGATCCGATTGCCTTCCTTTCATTATTTTAATCTTCCTGCGTACATGTTGTGGTTCGGACCGACTTCCCCCTTGTTCCTCTCCAATTGGTCCATCAATTGGCACATTCTTACTGATGGAAGACTTAAGATTTTCAACTGAGAAAGTGTCATTGTTACCTTGCGAATATTCCCCAACTACCTCGGTTGACTCAACATCCACTCCTTCCCCATGCATGCAATTAAACTTTCCATGTTCCCTATGCTCCACCTTACTCTCGGCCGTCCGACTGCTGGGCATCTGTTTCGTCGATGCAGAGCTCGACTTGAATGGTGGAGCACACTTATGATATTCTCAAACATTTTGAGAATAAATTCTTTATGTATTCAAAAGAATACCACACCTAACCTAGTCATATCACAACTTTGAATAATGGTGACTTATAACACCTTAAGTCAAAATAAGCTATAAATGAATCATCATTATGTACCATATAGATGACTCAACTCCCACTAATCCAGTGATATAATAAAATGTATGATGTTCTCAATATGATCCTGTTGGTTATGATTAGTTTTGATGATGTCAAATATAGATATTAATTATTGAGAGCAAAAAGTTTACATAATGTATTTATCTCCTACGTTGACTAACTACTATGTTTAATGTGAAATATCTTGTAGATTAGTCAAGCAAAGAGAGAAGATATCAAGTTGGGTTGAAAAGATTCATGTGATTTAATACTGTGAATTATTCTAATAGTCAAGGCATTATCCGAATAGTCAGTGTGATTTCAAACTCGGTTTCTAAATATGTTATCCGGATAGTAGGATAACTATTCGAATAGTAAGGGCACTATTCGAATAGTGTTATGATTATCCGAATAAGTTTTTGATGAATTTCAGCATCAATATCATAAGACTATCAGGATAGTAAAGTTACTATCAGAATAGTAAGATTACTATCAGAATAGTAGGGAGACTATCAGAATACTTTGACATATTTCAAAGAGGACTATTCGAATAGTAATGGAACTATCAGAATAGTCTCAGTGTAAAAAATCAAATATTATTCGAATAGTGAAGTGACTATTCGAATAGTCAATAACAGCAGCATACTTTGTGTCTTTCAGCATGGGCGATATTCAGTATTTTGGTCATATCTTCCAAACCACAACTCGGATTAAGGTGAACCCAGTGGCATATGAAACTATACTTCCATTGCGTCATTTTGACACCAAGATCAAGTTGAAATGAGTTCAGATATGAGAGATATGATATGTTGAAGTTGATACATGAATCAGCATCATATTCCTAGACAGCTTTGGTATTTTGGACATAACTCTCAAAATACATATCGGATTGAGACGAAACTAATGCCATATGAAAGAAGACTCAAAGAGATTTCCATGGATAGTTAATTTGTCATATTTAGAGTTATATTCAAAGAGATATATCTTTTGGAAGTTGGTGATCGAAATCAAGCTCTATTATGTTCCAGACCAATCGATACACATTGAATCTTAACTTTTGAAATACAAAGTATTTGTGATTGATTCTAGTTGCTGTGCGAAGAAGACTTAAAGAGCTTTATAAGGATAGTTCTTTTGCCATGGATTTATATCCAAAGAGTTACGCCCTCAGAAGTTTATTCAAATATAGAGGTTGCAGTATTCGTTTGCGAAGTTTCATTATCAAAGGTGCACTATTCGAATAGAGAAAGTACTATTCGAATAATATCATTTGTTTTACAAGGCAGCTATTCGGATAAAGGATAAAGTATTCGAATAAATATTACTCATTATCAAAGAAGGCTATTCGAATACAACAGATGTTATCCGAATAACTGATTTTCCAGAAAACAGAGTATCACCTTGAAACTTCTGAGAATCATTGAAATTTTGTGTAACTTGTTCTTATTGATTATAATTACTCTAACACTTTATTATATTAGTGATTAAGCATTCTCCAGGTGATCAAACAAGAATTAAGACGCAAGACGGAGAAAGCACTTTTGTGTCAGAAGCTTCCAACGGCTAGTTCAACGGTAATATTTTAAGCCTCAACGGGAAGAAGAAAAGCTCAAACGGTCAAATGCTCTTCATCAACTATAAAAGAAGAGTCATTCAAAATGAATAAAAGAGAGAGCACATGCCTATAATGTTGATATGCTATTACTCTGAATCTTACTTGACCGAAGCACTGTAATAATACTCCTACCATGTACTTCAGTGTTAATCATTATCTACTTCATATAGAGAGAAGTAATCTTTTGTTGTAATCATTCTATATTTGTGAGAGTTACTCAAGATTGGGGAATCTTGAGTGGGAAACAAATTGTATCCTTACAGTGTGTACGGGGGAGCTCATATCTCAGTGGGAGAATTGTAAAGGCTTCACAAGTGCCCGAATCAAACTTGTGAGATTGTAGTGGTTCTCAAGTACCCGGTTAAACTTGAGGGAGATAGTAGATTGAAATCTCAGGAGGAGCCTGGGGACTGGACGTAGGTCATCGTGGATTGGACCGAACCAAGATAAATTACAGTTTGCATCTTCTCTTCCCTGATCTCTTATATTTCTAGCATATATGATTTCAATAACTGATTATGGTTTTATATTTCACTACTTACATACTTATTGATTTCATAAGATGCGAAAAGAATATCAAAGTAGTTAAGTTTTTATAATACACCCAATTCACCCCCTCTTGTGTGTCAGCCTGTTCTAACATTTGGTATCAGAGCCAACCTCTTGTTTAAAGGACTTAACCATCTCAAGAGTTATTAATGGCCGATTTTGGGTATTACTCACTTTCAGAAGGTTTTGATTATACAATCCCACCTTATTTAAAAGATATCGATTTTTGGTTTTGGAAGGCTAGAATGACATCATTTGTAAAAGCCTTTGATTTTGATATGTGGAACATCTTTACAAATGATTTTGATTTCAAACCGAGAAAGGATTGGACTGAAAAAGAAAAGAAAATGTTTTCGTTGAACATTAGAGCAATGAAAATTCTATATAGTGCTTTGACCGAGAATGATTTTGAGAAAATCATATTTTGCTCTAATGCCAAAGTTATTTGGGACACTCTTGATTCTTTTTATGTTTCTAACAACTGTAATGAAGTTAAAAGTGTTGACAGTTCATTAGAAACTATAAGCTGTATATCTATGATTGATGAACAATTGGAAGTCGAGAATGAAGAAGGAGAAATCATAGAACACTTCCATGATTTAGTCAACATAGAAGAATAAGAGGAAGATGATTCCCAAGAAGAGCTCATTACAGACGAATTTGATGGGTCATCCTCTGGAGCTCAAAATGTACATATGGTAAACAATTCCAATTCTTCTGAAGTTATTTTGAAAACTGATTTTCAAAATTTGCATAAAATTGTTTTTCAACCAATTATTGATTCTATTGAGAAAAGTAACAATGTTTTCAAACATGCTGGAAATTCATGTGGGAAGAAAGAACTTAGACAAATTGATCATTTGATATCGTCTTTTCTTGATCAATACAATACTTGCATAGAATCTCATAATGCACATCATTATATTATTTGCAATTATTGTGGTAAATCAGGTCATATTTCTCACACTTGCTATATTAGGAGAAATTCTAATGTGAGAAATAATTTTGTTTGGGTTCCTAAAATACAAGTGAGTTCAAATGCTAACGTTCAAGGACCCAAAGCAAAGTGGGTACCAATATGTCCATCTAATATTTCATGTTTGCAGATTGATTCTAGAAAAAATGGATATAAGGGTACAGAGAAAATGAAGAAGATTCCAAGAGTTCCTAATCCACCTGAAAGGAGATTCACATCAATTAGGAGAACTCTCGGATCACCTATTGCTGGAACTACAAAGTCTAATAACAAAGAAAGGAAATGGAGAATAGGAGGACGTTCTACCTCAAGAATGAACTACCATAGAGTACCATTCAACTACCTTGAGGAGAGCAAGAGATGGAGGACCTCTCAAGATTCAAGGAAAAGACTTTTAGAGTCTACATCATATGAGAAAGCATTGCATACACCCAAAGCCATGAATTCAAAAGTTAAACATAATAGAAAAATGCATTGGGTAAGAAAATGCAATCCTCCAAGTGCCTAAAGCAAAGGTATACAACGGTAAAACCTCCTGCACTATTATCTTTAGTATTTATTGAGGTTTGTATCTTGTTACCTTAGGAAAGAACATAGCAAACTTTCTTGGAAATATGGTTTCCACATCTCTTAGAAAGCTTATTTTGCAAATTTATTTACGAAGGGATTGCAATGTTCAGAAGTTTAGTTCTTTATGCATACATGCAAATTTCAAGAATATCCCCTATTATGCATAAAGTCATTGATTGATTCATTGTGCTCAAATTGGTCTGATTTAATTATCGTTAGAACATGTGAATTTTATCTTGATTCCTACAAGCTAACAAGAAATGGATCCAAGCAAGGTTGGTTACCAAGAAGAAAAAGAAATTTATGCAATTCTATAGGATAAGAAAGAGCTTCTCAAGGCTATGGCCACATGAAAACAAATTCATATCTTGATGATGCTGAATTTTGAAGTTTTGATTTTGATACTGAGTGTGCAAAGGAGGAAAATCAATATTACTCCATCAAAACCAGGCAAGCTATTACAAGGGCAAGAGGAATTACGGTGATATCTAATCCTTACCCTATAACTGTGTTTATATGAATGATTTAATTTGGGTAATGAATATTTTTCCATTATTGCATTCCTTTAGCAATCAATCTTTGATAATCATTAAATTATTTACAGATTGCTAAATGAACCAAAAGTGAAACTCTGCATAGTTTTTCTATCAGCTCATGTTTTGAAGTGCACAATCCAAAATTGAATTTTGGTTTCAATTCATCCTGTTTATAAAATTGCATACACATCATGGGTTGAAAATTTTTCATATTTTATTTGCATTCAAATTGCTTTCAAAATTGGAAGTTAATATGTTTCTATCAGAAATGCTTCAAATATGACCACTAGGGTTTTCCCATCATTGATCATAAATGTGCTTCCACTCCTTAGTCTTTATTCTCTAATGAGTTAGCCTTCATGTCTAAGAAGTTGATCATCTATATTTTAAGCCTCAACGGGAAGAAGAAAAGCTCAAACAGTCAAATGCTCTTCATCAACTATAAAAGAAGAGTCATTCAAAATGAATAAAAGAGAGAGCACATGCCTACAATGTTGATATACTATTACTCTGAATCTTACTTGTCCGAAGGACTATAATAATTCTCCTACCATGTACTTCAGTGTTAATCATTATCTACTTCATATAGAGAGAAGTAATCTTTCGTTGTAATCATTCTATATTTGTGAGAGTTACTCAAGATTGGGGAATCTTGAGTGGGAAACAAATTGTATGCTTACAGTGTGTAGGGGGGAGCTCATATCTCAGTGGGAGAATTGTAAAGGCTTCACAAGTGCCCGGATCAAACTTGTGAGATTGTAGTGGTTCTCAAGTACCCGGTTAAACTTGAGGGAGATAGTAGATTGAAATCTCAGGAGGAGCCTGGGGACTGGACGTAGGTCATCGTGGATTGGACCGAACCAGGATAAATTACAGTTTGCATCTTCTCTTCCCTGATCTCTTATATTTCCAGCATATATGATTTCAATAACTGATTATGGTTTTATATTTCACTACTTACATACTTATTGATTTCATAAGATGCGAAAAGAATATCAAAGTAGTTAAGTTTTTATAATACACCCAATTCACCCCCCTCTTGGGTGTCAGCCTGTTCTAACATTTGGTATCAGAGCCAACCTCTTGTTTAAAGGACTTAACCATCTCAAGAGTTATTAATGGCTGATTTTGGGTATTACTCACTTTCAGAAGGTTTTGATTATACAATCCCACCTTATTTAAAAGATATCGATTTTTGGTTTTGGAAGGCTAGAATGACATCATTTGTAAAAGCCTTTGATTTTGATATGTGGAACATCTTTACAAATGATTTTGATTTCAAACCGAGAAAGGATTGGACTGAAAAAGAAAAGAAAATGTTTTCGTTGAACATTAGAGCAATGAAAATTCTATATAGTGCTTTGACCGAGAATGATTTTGAGAAAAATCATATTTTGCTCTAATGCCAAAGTTATTTGGGACACTCTTGATTCTTTTTATGCTTCTAACAACTGTAATGAAGTTAAATGGACAACTTATTTAAATTCCTAAGACATCTCTGCATTTTCACCAAAATATACAGTCTCAGGATATTTTCCTTCCACACTTTTTCTTTTATAAGACAATTATATGCAAGAGTATATTTTAAACCAAGCTTCCAACCTTTGAGATTAAAAAGATTTAAAAAAAAAATTTTGTTGGAAACTCATAAAAAATATAAAATTGTCTTTAGTGTGCCCTTAAGAGAAAAATCGTATTATCCATTATGTTTCTTCTTGCAGAAATTTCACCTATATTAGGTGAGTCCAATTATGAAAAACTTTACATATAGACTAAGTCCCAGTCCATTAATGATATACTTATTATGTTACTCATCTCTTCCTATGAATTTCACTATATTAATCCGTTTATTATATTAACATCCCAATTTTGCTTTATATACTCCAGATGCGTCTAATGACACTACTCAATTACAAAGAAAATAACCTTTAGGTATTGTGAAAGGTCAACTATAAGGAGAGATGAATTATTTCACAATTAGAACATAATTAATGACAAGTGTATATCCATTATTGCCTTAAATCAAACCTTTTAACTATAAGCATATTATTCTCTATATGCCTATTACTTTATGGCTTTATAGCTGGTGGCCTTCTAACCCTAATTTATAATCTCATTCTTTTTCAAGTATGAGCAAAACCTATATACACACATTTTCAATGAATACCTAAGATCCATGCATGTACTCATAAATAGGAGTAATGACTCATGAGATAATAAACTAAGGATCTCTTCTACCGAATTAATGGAAGCATCTTACAATATTATGGATAATCACTTTATAGCCAACAAAACAATGTAACAATAATTATGAGAATTTCTAAATTCATCCTTGCCTATAAGCAACCATTGACTTTGTTCTATTCTTATGTACCTATGATGACCAGCTCTTAATTGAGATTAATTTAATAAGATAATTATATCTCATAATGCTATCCCACTTCTTAGGCCAGTATCATTAAGTACTAGAACTTTCCTTATGCCAATTTTATCCTAATGGAAAGAGTAATATTTATCTTCTTACAGGCTTAATGATTATCTCTAATAACTTCTATCAAACTAAGTAATTAAATATAAAAATCATGCTACAAGGTCAAAGTAAAACCTAATCATGCTTACAAAACAACTATAAGAGGCAAAGAAAAAAAAACCATCACAAACAAGTGTATGTTTACCAATGTAAATCATACAATTATAAATTCGTATCACTAAGGTCTACATGTGGGCAAAAACATTAGCATTGCATGAATTTATCTCGAATTGCTGAATCTAGAACGCAGTTATTTTTTTCTAATACCTATGGGCTACTTAGAAAATATAAAGCCATTATATTCCACCCTAATTAAATGTATGATTATAATTATCTACCTGTGGGCAAAGATTAATTATAATTATACATTTAATTACAATTGATGTCTTTAAATCTTTGTATGATGTATTTTGTTCGTTAGAACAAAATGGAGTGTATGTACCTAGCGAAGATGCTATGACTACTCCTTGATTCTACATACTCATCACAAAGACATTATATCGTTGTGTATACTAATTGTACATATAATCATAATTTGATATGGTAAAACCTTATGTGATTGACTATGCAAACAATAAGTGTATCAGGATGCTGTAGCTATTCCTTAAACAAAATATATATGCTAATCATTAATATCAAATATGTACGATTAAATTCCATATATATACATACTGTCAATAGGAATCCTAATTAATTAATTTAATCAACTTCTGAAGATTGATATTATAAAGTCCATATGAGATTGTTTATGCATGTTGTAAGAGGGCACTGTAGCTACTACTCTAGCATGCAAGCCAGTTATAAATATCAATATTGTATACTTAAATTCTGTATATGCACAACTTCATGGAGGACTTAACCAAATAATTTAATCAACATAAGTTACTAAATACAATCCTCCCACTTTGATTAAATTAATATTACCCATTAAATAGAGTTGATATTTTTAAAATATATAAGTGATTTTATACACATACAATAGAGGATGCTATGGCTATTCCCTAAAATGTATGTAAATCACAAATACCAACCTTGTGCATTTAAATTCCAAATATACATAAATCTTTAATGAGAATTTAATTGATTAATTTAATCAAAAAAATGTGATTAAATAATCATCTTAGACAAATTCTCCCACTATTTTATGCATTCAAAATAAATCCAATATATACACATCTGGATGGAGGGATTAATTAAAACCCTCCTCCCACTGTTTTATATATTCAAAATTTGTTTAAGAAATCAACTTCAGGTCAAGTGATAGTACATGCCAGAGATCATGTAAACAATCATAGTGCTAAATAAATAAATCAGAATATTTGCTCAAGGAATAATATTTATTTAGCTAAGAAATCCATGACAAACAACATAAATAAGGCCCAACATAAAAGTCCAGAAATTGTATGAGAAAAAGCATATCATCGGCCCAGAAAATAACCATATTAATTCACACAATTTCAGGAAATTCATAAGGCCCACAAATAAGAGTCCAAAAACGCCACTGTACAAGGCAGAAAACTAATTAATTAATAAACCAGGATCAGAATCCTGAAGCCCAATCAAAAGAGCCTAATTCGAAATTCAATGCATTAGTAAGCCCAAAATTCGATGAAGCCCAAATAGCAACAAAATCATTCAGATAGTTTTACTTAGGCCCAGATGCAGGAGAAGAATATTTTCATTCAAAATCGAAGCCCAGATCGCAACACAAATTAAAGATCCATTAATTTGCCTAGGCCCATAACAAAAAGGAGAGAAAAAAACGCAGGCCCAGTAAACAGGGCCTAAGTAAAATAAACAAAAAGCACAAGCCCAAAGATAAAATGGCCCAGAAAAGAAATTGTAAACAGTATACACAAGCCCAAAAAATTGTAAGGCCCAATACACAAAACCTAAGGATCAGAATAAAAATATAAAAGTCCAATTCCTAAGGCCCAAACCGGCGTGCACAGCCCTCAGTCATTAAATGAAACGGTGTTGTTTCAAGAGGATTGGGGTGATGTCGTTTCGCACGCAAGGAAGGCTCAACCGGCATACACCAAAATGGTGTCGTTCTGGTCATCTTCCCCAAGGAGTTCGGATCCCTAGAATCTGACCTGCGTCACCTGTCGTGACCCGCGATTTCAGGCAGTGTTCTTCGGCAAGCCTGATGCCAGAACGCGGCGATTCCAACGGCGGTGATCACGATAATTAATCCAAAAACACAACGTACAAGATTCTTCTATAGACATCAATCAAGGTTAAATATAGATTCAAAACTTTAAAGCATGAACAGATATGTTTCAGGCCCTTTCGGATTTCCATGAGGGTGATTTGAACAAGCAGTAATAACAGCAAACAAAATTGAACAGTTCAAATTTAAATCATGGGCTAAGAGGCGACGGTCATCAAAGAATAACCAGGCTCTTCCCTTCGTCCAGCTACCCAAAATCATACATGTATAATATATACAACAATATTCACGCTTGTGAGCAATCTTCTCAGAACCCCAAAGCACATCATGAATCATAAATTCACATAAAAAAAAATGGGCAAAAACATATGAGGAGTAACACACCATACTCTACTATTGTCTTCATATTATTTTTCAAAACAGAAAAATAAAGTAGCATACAGAAAATACCAGGCAGAGGATAATCGAAAAAACCTGTTTTGATACTTTATGTTGGAATAATCTAATATTAAAGATTCTAAATATCTTGTATAAATCTCATAAGAAAGAGCAGCAGCAAAAGATTTGATGAAATACCTCTAGTCATAGTGATTCTGCATGTATCTCACAATCTAGAAATTGTAGAAAACAAGAAACAATTAGAATCCGAATATAATATAATAGGTTAGAGCTTCTTCTAACTGGAAGATGAGGCACAGTGATGGTCTGTAAATAATCGTCACCCGTCAGGAAACCCCTAAGGAGCAAGTAAGTATTCAATGTACTACTCCAAGAACCTAGGCTATTTATAGCCTCCCATCAAGGCTTGTAACAACTTTATCGGTGAGTCAGGTAACCCTAAATCAAATCTTTACTCAAATCACTTTACGGGACATAATCAGGAGATATTTTATTCAAAATATATGAAACTGATAATATTTAAAGCAATATGCTAATATTCAGAATATCTTCATAATATCTAGAATATTCATTTGATCAAAATAACCAACTAGTATATCCTTTATATGATCAAAGAATAAACATATATCTATATATAATCTGAATAAAAATATTATGATTTTAATAAAATATCTAACAATATTCCCATGGCAAGATAAGCAGAAACATGGGGGGTGAGGGAAGAAGCTTCTCAATTACAGAATCTTTTATTTGACACTCAATTAATTGAATTATCAACGAAAGGTCCTAAAGTTAGGGATGAGGCAGTCTGGGAAGAATTGGATAGGGTGATTTGTAATCTCCAGTGGCTTCAGAATTTTCCACATTCCATTCTTCAAGTTTTGCCAATTATTGCCTCGGATCATTCACCTTTAATTTTTGATTCTGCTTTTGATGAGAGGCAAGGTGTAAGGCCATTTTTTTTTGATAATAAAAGATATTCTACAAATACATAAGAAGTTATCCTCCTGAGTCAACATGAAAATTCATCATGTTTACATCATTAATTAAAAGGGCGGTAATAGCATCAGGGGGCGAAAATGTGATATGAAGATCAATCGCCATCTTCCAAGCTTCTTTTGCCATAGCGTCTGCAACCATGTTAAACTCCCGAATGCAATGTGAAATTTCCACGTCCCAATCTCTATCCAGCAGCGTTTGAACCTCCACAATAAGCTGAAAATCAGGGTGTTCCCGAGAAACGTTACCCTGAATTATATCGATTACTTCACTACAATCAGACTCAATCATGATTTTTCTGTATCCTCTATCCCATGCAACTTTTAGTCCCCACAAAACACCCCAAGCTTCCGCAGATACTACCGTTCCTTGCCCAATTTGATACATATACCCCATCAGAAATTCACCATTGTGATCTCTCAACACACCTCCACACGTGCAAGTCCCTAAGTTGTCATTCCTAGATCCATCGGTATTAATCTTCACCCACCCAAGCGGTGGTGGCATCCACTGTTGTTGATTCCTTTCTGCACTCTTATTTTGAACCAAACTTGTATTTCCCCATGTTAAGCAGGCACGAGCACGGGCTAATATGGCATGACTACTCCAAGTGTTGTTATTAAAACATCTGTCATTTTGAGCTAACCAAATATTTCGGCATAGAACCGAAAACCAAAGACGAAACTCGAATCCCTGTATAACTTCTTTCCTCTCTGCACACCATGTAAGCCAGTCATTTCTCTCAAAAGAGCCAAAGAATTGATGACGCCAACCCAGAGGTAAGAATCCTTTCCATAATTCAGAAGTGAAAGGACAATCCCGCAAAACGTGGAGTACAGACTCACTTGAGTTATGACATATATCACAAAAACCCGTCGGATGACTACCTCGCTGATAACGTATTAAGTTTGTCATTAGACGACCATGAAAGCATAACTACAAGAAAAAACAGTACCTTTAAGGGACTTTCAATTTCCAAACACATCTCCTCCAGTTATTACTGTGAGGTTATGGGGTGCCTACTAGATATTTGTAGGCAGATCTGATGTTGAACATTCCATCTGAAGACCATCTCCATACCGGAAAATCCTCTCCATTACGCTGATTAATATTAACACGTGCAATAGCTATACATACATGACTTGGAAGTAGGTGCTGAAACTTTCTCATATCCCACTGTCCGGATGAAGTGATACAATCAGCTACTCTCCATTCATTCTCTCATATTTTTTATGTCTGTCTATTTTGCTCTGGCTATTCAGATTCCCCCAAGTAAATTGAGGTCCATTAAAACCAATATCAAGTAACTCGCTACTCAGAAGCCAATTCCGAAAAGACCTATCAATACCATTAGTCTTCCTGTGATTCTTACTCCAGCGTTCCTTGGGATGAGAAACAGCATTAAAATCACCAATCACAACCCAGCCTCCCATAGTCAATTGCCGAATACCCTCAAGAGTCCGCCACAGTTGACGTCTAATAACCATATTTGGGTGCCCATACACCACAGTTAGAGACCACTCATCCCTGGTACCTTTATTAACCACCCCATGAACAAATTGGCCCCCTGAAGAAGTAACAGAGAAATTTAAAGTAGAATCCCAAAACAACCACATACCTCCACTAAAACCACGAGCTTCAACCACGTGCATATTCATCCATCCCAACTTCCTAGCAATGAGCTTAGCTTTAACCCCTAGCTGTCTAGGCTCCAACAGGGCAAATAAATTAACTCCATGTCTGGAAACAACATCACTAAGTAACCTTCGAAAGGAGGCACCACCGGCACCTCGAGTATTCCAAGTCATAATAATCATTAAAAAATTAATAAAATAAGAGAAGAACACAAACAACCCAGGCATTATTGAGACAAATGTCCCTCCTGAACATCGTCAATCCCATGCATCACCACATCATCAACACCTCCAAGTGGACTAATTCGAGGTACAATGGTCTCTTCTCCTTTTGCACCTGGGTCAATAGGATTGGAGGCTTCTAGAAGAATAGTGGAGGAATTGGAATCTAATTTTATAACATTCTTCTTTCTTCCTGACCCCACTTCCCCACTTAAATTACACGACGTTCCAGCTTCTTGTGTTTTCTCCATACTCAATATTTCTTGGGAAGCTCCCTCCTCAATCCCTTTCTTTTTAGCTACTTGGATCCCACGTGTTTTATTCAACTTATTAAGATGCCCAACATTATTCACAGCATCACCACTAATCTCCTTTTTTCTTACATTTGAAGTATCCGATCTATTATTACCCTTGCTCCCTTTATTTATAACAGGTAAATGACCAGTTTTTACTTTCGTTTCTCGTGACCTATCTTCTGGCTTTGAACTAACACGAATCTTCCCCTGATATGCATTATCACCAGAACCGCCATCAACAATTGTCATGTCTTCAACATTCAGAGACTCAAACCGAGATCCTCCTCCCATATTTCTAGAAGGTAACTCCCGCCTAGGTTCACGACTATAATTGCCATTCCTTGCATTCGAGTTCCATTGCCCCCTTCTCCGACTTGGCGCCACCATCCACTCCCCATACATTCCAGCAGTTATTTCGGAGGATGTGGATGATGGTGTTATAACTGTAGAATTCGACATGTTATCAGTGCATGCTGACTTTGACGTATTTTTTACTTGATTATTTGGGCAATGTTCAGTATCATGACCATACCGCCCACATGAGAAGCAAATCAAATGCAGACCCTCATAAACAATCTTCTTTTCTTTCCCATTAATCATTATGGATGGAAGTAAAGGTGCATTCAAATCAATTTCAACACATATACGGGCAAAACGCCCTTTGGTTTGCCTAAGGGTATTATTATCCACTTTCAGAACCCTTCCAATTTGGTTACCCACCACATATAAAATACCCTTATCATAAAAATCAACAAGGAATTTAGGAATTCTTACCCATACTGCAATTTTGGAAACCTCACTAGAATCGGGATCAAACTCTGACTTCCATGGCTGTACTGCTAGGTAATGATCCATGTATAACCAAGGGCCTCCTGTTAACGTAAAATCATAGTCCTCCTTATTGCTCATACGAACCAGAAAATACCCAGAGCCTATCTCAATAGTTTCAACCAGCCCTCTACGTCCCCGTAACTATTGCATTTTTCGACCCAATTGATCTTCCCGCACCATTCTGCCAAGTAATCTAACGAACAATGACGTAGACCATTTCCGTGCTAGCTTCATTCTAAACTCCAGAGACACAATAATATTTGGACCCTTCTTTGTTATCTCCACCTCAATTCTGGATTTCCATCCGTCTCCTTTCCACCATTCTTCTTCTTCATCTAAACATTCCTCCCTTGTCTGATCTTCGACACATGCCTCCTTATATGATCTTTTTGGTGCTTTTGGTATAATTGTTTCCTCTTCAATATCCTCCTCCCTCATCCAGTCCTCAACCCGTGGGGCTAATGATTGCTTACCTGTGAACTCTTCATCATCATCTCGAATTTTCTTAGAATTACGCTCCAAAGCATCACTCTTCTTCATCAAAGGCACCGAAACCATTCTTTCAGGACTACGATCCCTCTCACGTTCAATCATGTCTAGCAGCTCCAAAGCCGTCCAGACGATGAAAAATACAATCTTGCACAAATATTAAAAAAAACAAAAACAAAAACAAAAACAAAAAAAAAAGAAAGAAAAAATAAAAAAAAACAAAAAACAAAAAACAAAAACAAAAACAAAAAAAAATGAGAGAGAGAGAGAGAGAAAATCTTCTTTTCTTACCTCAACTGAAACTGCACAGTGGGAAAAGAAGCAGATCGACTGGAATGAACAGATCCGATGAAGCAATGTACTGAAGAACCAGATCTGAAAGTTTTTACTATTTTCCTGACAATGACCGAAGCACGCAGTGACTCTCCTCTGTGTGAGACGCGATCTTCTTGGTTTGGACCGACAAATTGAGCTGTCGGATGAGTTTCTTGGCCTGAATCAATGTAAAATCAGACGGCACCCCTTATGGCAGAGATTCGCGAATCTGAACTTTAAAAAAAATGAAGACGAAAGTAGAGCTGTCGATGATACGTTCACACTGCGAACAACTTGCACCATCTTTGCCAGGTAGCAGTTCGGATGGGATCGTCTTGTCTCGAGCAGCAGGTCTGGTGTAAGGCCATTTATGTAATATCCCGAATTTTGGGATTGGAGGCTTTGGAATAAGCCTAAATTGAGTGGACTACTAAGCCCTAATTTAGTAGATGTCCTAAATCTATTCTCTAATGTTCCTTATATCTTTAGGGCATTAAAGAAAATAAAATGGTTAATTTTGAAGAAAGTGATTATGTTTTGGTGAAATCGCCTATGAGGTAGTGAGCTTGTCATGCGAGTTTGAATGATCAAATGAAGATCAAAAATTATGAAATTTTATGGGATGAAATAAGACATCCTAAGCTTTAATTTGATAGGTCATATGAATCAATTAGAGCTATACACAAAAAGATATGAATTTGTGAAGTTAGCCCAGAAAAACTGGAAAGTTTCTGGAACAATATGCAAAGATTGAAATTCTGGGAATTTTGTGATTCTAGAAAGCAAAAGTCTATATTTTTCCTTGAAACTAGACTCAATAATGGTTCTATTGGCTTTGGAATCACCTCATTTCGATTTTTCTAGAATTAGTTATGATTTTTCAAAGATTGGGCAGAAAATCTGCCAGAAAATCCGAAAATGCCAATTTTGGGAATTATGACATCATCAAAAGGCAAGATGACATAAGCATGGAATTAAAACATCTTCTAATCATCTTCAGCTGCTCATTCACGCACAGCACCTGAACATAGTGTGAGAAAGTTGAGAGAGTTTAGAGAGAGAAAGAGAAGAAAAATCACAAGGTAAGCCGATTTCTCCGACGATTTCGCTCCTAACGCGTATAACTCCGACTCTAAACTACTCCTCTTTATTCTTTAAGGTTTGGAAAGCTCAAATTTGGTGTTTTGAAAGTTAGAGTTTTCAGCCATCTTTGAGAAAAGCTAGTAGGAGCTTGAGGTAACTTCCAAACTCTTGTATATTGACTATTCTAGCTGCTGTGGGCAATTTAATCGGTGAAATTTCGCCGGATTGCCATTGGTTTTAATTTTTGGAAATGGGTTGTAGGGGCTGTTATGCTGCCCAAATTGATACTAAATGGTAGTTGTAACCTAATGGAATAGTCAATAAAGTGGTTAGGAGTGGAAAGAAACACGTTTACGGAGCCGAAACCGAAAAACCCCAATTTTCCCCTTAAAACCCATATATTTCGGCCAGCATTGTAAATGGGTCTTAGAGTTGGATTTTCAATGATTTTATGATTCCATTGGATTCAGTGGGCGAAAATAGGTGGGGTTACAGTTGGGCACTTTTTCGGAAAAGGTCGAGAAAGCTTAATTACGAAAACGCCCCTGAAACCCTTAAAGTGGGGCTGGCAAGGGTAAATTTGTAAATTGACATTGAATTTGATAATTCCGAGTGGGGAAATGGATTCCTTGGGCGAAAATATGTAAGAATAGCCCATGTCAAAATTTCAAGAAAAGTACAGTCGGACCGGGTACGGCGGGGCCGGGCCGGGTCCCCGGGGGTATTTTAGTAAATTTTCAATATAGCCTCATATAACCCCCAGAAACACTATGGAAGTGTCTAAATGGTATATTTGACATTGTAGGATCGAATGTAAAGCCCCGAGTTGCTGGCACGCAAATCGAGGAGAAAAGACTGGAGGTAGGGGACTTGCCTTACTTGCATGTATTGATATCTTTGCTTGTGTAGTGATGTATGTGATTGCTTTACTTGATTGTGTAGAGCATATTTGAATAAATGAAGCTCTGTTTCTGTTTTACTATGGCCATAGTTTTGTTACATGAAATATTGAGCATGCAGAAATATCATTATGGGGCATGTATCTAGATAAAGCTAACATGTCATACACATAGCATCTATCATGCATGCATTATGGTATCTGTTTCCTACTGAGATTCTCTTGAATCTCACTCTCCCCTACCAACAATTTAGACAGGGCAAGTGGCTCGTGGAGGGAGCGGCTAGGACTCCTCTGAGATAAGATTGTGTAATCCCCATTTGAAGAATTGTAATGGGAAATTGTATCCTGTGTATCTTTAGCGAAGGTATGTACCCGGGATTGCCGGGATGATTAAGTTGTGCACTCTGATATTTATATGAATGTGATTTATCTTCGCGTAGTAATTGTATTCGAAATGTGAATATGAGACCAAGTTTATAAATGATTTCAAAAAGTATTCGTGAAAACCCCGTCATGTGATGGGTTAGTAAATGTTATTTGATTATTATTGGTCTCTATTTCATTTTAATCACGTATTTCGGATATAATTACGGAGGGGGTTACATTTTTGGTATCAGAGCTGCCGTTCCTGGCAAGTAAAGGATTTGCTAGGATAATGGCAATAGTTGCTGCCTTAAGTCATAGATAATGACTTTGTTTGTTTGTTGTATACACATTAAGGTCCCTGCTGGTTGTGGATATATGTGATTTATGGACTGTGTATACATTATTTGTGATGTGGATATGGTGAGTCAGTATGATTCGCCCGAGAATTTGATGTGTAGACCCAGGGGTGAAGGTGATCAGACTCATCATCTGATTTGAAAACTGAGGAAAATGGTTTCCGAGGTATTTGATATTGAAGTTCTAGGCATCGTGACTAACCTAGACATTGGGTGAGAAACCCTAGGTGGTATGATGTTACATGTAGTGATATCATAGAGTTTGTGGGTGTAAAGGCCTTAAGACCCAGGGGACTGGTGTGCCTTAGGCTGGCAAAGATATTTGGATTTGTGTTGGGGTTGATGCTCCGTGGATTTAAGGGAAGTGATTTCCCAGTTCAACTGAGGTTGAAGGTTTGAAAGATGAATTGTGATCCAAGGATCAGACTCAATAGTACAGCTGGTCCTTAGGAGGTTGATATGACCTATATGGTCTGTGGTACCAGGATGTGGTACTAGATTGGAATTGAAATGTGTATCAGGTATCCTGAGGTTGCTAGTGTTCTTCTAGCACAGGGAAAAGTGATTATTCGGAGAATTTGAATTTGAAAGAGTTACCTACGAAGATTCGAAGTGGAGAAGGCAACCTATGGGGAGTTCTGATCGGAGAGGGCTACCTACGGTGACGTCTGATCGGAGCGGCTATTTGTGTGTTTTTCACCTGCGGCCCACTGGGGGTGTGTATGGCACACAGTGGGAGGACCGTGCCTTCGGGGCGGTGGAGATACGGGGGATATGTGAGTCCTGGGTGAAATGTAAGTAACCCAGCTGCCTGCTAGGCTCAGTGTAAGGGCCGGCCAGCGGAGCCCTGGTACGTAGTTGACCAGGGGGTGGGCACTCTAATGGGGTGTGACAATATAAAAAAAAAAAATTTTGTGACAGCCGCTGTGACGACAAACCCTAGTGTGCAGCTGCCGTGACGACGAACCTTAGTGTGCACTCGCCATGACGTTGAATCGTAGAATAGAGCTCTGGGAACGTTGGGAGTATGGGATCTCAACGAAGTGCTGGTTATGACTCTGATTGATTTGAGTTGAATGGGGCCAAGGTCTGGCCCAAATTGTGAATGTTGTCAGTTGTAGTAGGAAATTCCTATGGGACTCCTGTTAAATCAACTTGACATTGTTAAAGCACAGATGAGGAGAAAGACCTCAGAGTGTGCATCAGAAGCATGATAATGTGATATGTTTAAGTACAGCATTGAGCAGAAGCTCGAGTTTGCAGAAAGTGCAAGGTGTTAGTGATGGCTTCGGGAAGTAAATCTTTGAAGTCCAGATTAATTTGTGAGAAGGGGTCTTGAAGGATCCCAGTATGTGAAAAGAATTTGTGATGTTGAAGGTGAAGTTGTTAAGATACCTGGTTCTAGCTTGTTGCGATTGTGTACTGTGAGTTCATCTCCCTGGTTGGGCCAGATCGGGTTGGTTCGGTGGGCTACGCCTGGTAGGCATAGGCTCAAGATGTGACGGATATTTGTGTGTCTTTCACCTGTGGCCTCATGGGGTGATTCCCATAACGGAGGACCGTTCTGCTGGGACGGTAGTTTACGGGGGATTGACTATCTGGAAGCCAGAGTGGCTTTGTGATTTCCAGAGAGGCAATGTGATATGTGTATGCCAGTGAGGCAACATGTATGTATGACAATTGTGAACAAGCTGGAATTGAGGTGTGTCGTAGCAGAGCAGAGCTAGTTTATCTGATGGCGAATTTGACTACATGATCAGGGATTCTTGTTTGTGAGGGCAATTACCACGGCATGGCCAGCCTGGCTAGCCACCATGTTGGTTGCACTGGTGTTGACCCTAGGCCAAAAGGCGGTGCGTAAAATTAGAGTCTGCAATGTACGTTTGATAAGGAAGTGGATTTTCTTGTGAGTCCTGGGTGAAAGGTGAGTAACCCAGCTGCCTGCCAGTTCCGGTCAGGGGACGGCCATCGTAGCCCTGGTACGTAGTTGACCAGGGGGTGGGCACTCTGAAGGGGTGTGACAATAATATTGTGTTGATACCCAAAAGTCCCGGTTACCACTAGCGGAGTCACTGGTGGGTGTACGGGTGAGGGCGACACCATGAAAGTTGATACATAAGTGATATTGTGTTGATACCCGAAAGTCCCGGTTACCACTAGCGGAGTCACTGGTGGGTGTACGGGTGAGGGCGACACCATGAAAGTTGATACAGATGTGATATTGTTGTGAATTCTCAAAAGTCCCGGTTACCACTAGTGGAGTTACTGGTGGGTGTACGGGTGAGGGTAAAGCTATGAAAGTGGATATAGCGAATGCTGAAATGTTTATGTATACAGCTGAGGCCGTCGTTTGATGTATTGAGGTTGTGGTGTTTTGGGGTTACTCCCGGAAGGGGTAACTAGATTGAATTGAGCAGAGTGGTGGCCTATATTGCCCAACTGCCAAAATCTTATGATATGGCTCATGATTTAGAGCCTCCGGATATTGAGATGCACTAGCCACTCATGAATTAGGGGCTTGCGACAATTGTGGTTATGTGATGATGGTGTTGTGGCAATCGTATGTGGAAGCAATTGTATCTGTTTGGCAAAATGTATGGTGATTGGGTTTGCGTGGCAATCGTGAAATGGGCCGATTGTAGTTTATGGCAATAGGGTTGCACTCATTGGTTATGCTTCTTGCGATCGAGAATCAGATTTGTGGTGCACCGGTTGTCTGTGTGGTCTAGAAGGGACCATCCAACGTGAAATGAATTGTGAAACGGAAGCTGTCGTGAAGAAGCATATGTAGTTTGTGGATTAAGTGGTATGACAAATTTCGAGGACGAAATTTATTGAACGGGGGGAGAAATGTAATATCCCGAATTTTGGGATTGGAGGCTTTGGAATAAGCCTAAATTGAGTGGACTACTAAGCCCTAATTTAGTAGATGTCCTAAATCTATTCTCTAATGTTCCTTATATCTTTAGGGCATTAAAGAAAATAAAATGGTTAATTTTGAAGAAAGTGATTATGTTTTGGTGAAATCGCCTATGAGGTAGTGAGCTTGTCATGCGAGTTTGAATGATCAAATGAAGATCAAAAATTATGAAATTTTATGGGATGAAATAAGACATCCTAAGCTTTAATTTGATAGGTCATATGAATCAATTAGAGCTATACACAAAAAGATATGAATTTGTGAAGTTAGCCCAGAAAAACTGGAAAGTTTCTGGAACAATATGCAAAGATTGAAATTCTGGGAATTTTGTGATTCTAGAAAGCAAAAGTATATATTTTTCCTTGAAACTAGACTCAATAATGGTTCTATTGGCTTTGGAATCACCTCATTTCGATTTTTCTAGAATTAGTTATGATTTTTCAAAGATTGGGCAGAAAATCTGCCAGAAAATCCGAAAATGCCAATTTTGGGAATTATGACATCATCAAAAGGCAAGATGACATAAGCATGGAATTAAAACATCTTCTAATCATCTTCAGCTGCTCATTCACGCACAGCACCTGAACATAGTGTGAGAAAGTTGAGAGAGTTTAGAGAGAGAAAGAGAAGAAAAATCACAAGGTAAGCCGATTTCTCCGACGATTTCGCTCCTAACGCGTATAACTCCGACTCTAAACTACTCCTCTTTATTCTTTAAGGTTTGGAAAGCTCAAATTTGGTGTTTTGAAAGTTAGGGTTTTCAGCCATCTTTGAGAAAAGCTAGTAGGAGCTTGAGGTAACTTCCAAACTCTTGTATATTGACTATTCTAGCTGCTGTGGGCAATTTAATCGGTGAAATTTCGCCGGATTGCCATTGGTTTTAATTTTTGGAAATGGGTTGTAGGGGCTGTTATGCTGCCCAAATTGATACTAAATGGTAGTTGTAACCTAATGGAATAGTCAATAAAGTGGTTAGGAGTGGAAAGAAACACGTTTACGGAGCCGAAACCGAAAAACCCCAATTTTCCCCTTAAAACCCATATATTTCGGCCAGCATTGTAAATGGGTCTTAGAGTTGGATTTTCAATGATTTTATGATTCCATTGGATTCAGTGGGCGAAAATAGGTGGGGTTACAGTTGGGCACTTTTTCGGAAAAGGTCGAGAAAGCTTAATTACGAAAACGCCCCTGAAACCCTTAAAGTGGGGCTGGCAAGGGTAAATTTGTAAATTGACATTGAATTTGATAATTCCGAGTGGGGAAATGGATTCCTTGGGCGAAAATATGTAAGAATAGCCCATGTCAAAATTTCAAGAAAAGTACAGTCGGACCGGGTACGGCGGGGCCGGGCCGGGTCCCCGGGGGTATTTTAGTAAATTTTCAATATAGCCTCATATAACCCCCAGAAACACTATGGAAGTGTCTAAATGGTATATTTGACATTGTAGGATCGAATGTAAAGCCCCGAGTTGCTGGCACGCAAATCGAGGAGAAAAGACTGGAGGTAGGGGACTTGCCTTACTTGCATGTATTGATATCTTTGCTTGTGTAGTGATGTATGTGATTGCTTTACTTGATTGTGTAGAGCATATTTGAATAAATGAAGCTCTGTTTCTGTTTTACTATGGCCATAGTTTTGTTACATGAAATATTGAGCATGCAGAAATATCATTATGGGGCATGTATCTAGATAAAGCTAACATGTCATACACATAGCATCTATCATGCATGCATTATGGTATCTGTTTCCTACTGAGATTCTCTTGAATCTCACTCTCCCCTACCAACAATTTAGACAGGGCAAGTGGCTCGTGGAGGGAGCGGCTAGGACTCCTCTGAGATAAGATTGTGTAATCCCCATTTGAAGAATTGTAATGGGAAATTGTATCCTGTGTATCTTTAGCGAAGGTATGTACCCGGGATTGCCGGGATGATTAAGTTGTGCACTCTGATATTTATATGAATGTTATTTATCTTCGCGTAGTAATTGTATTCGAAATGTGAATATGAGACCAAGTTTATAAATGATTTCAAAAAGTATTCGTGAAAACCCCGTCATGTGATGGGTTAGTAAATGTTATTTGATTATTATTGGTCTCTATTTCATTTTAATCACGTATTTCGGATATAATTACGGAGGGGGTTACAATTTATATTTGAAAATTTTTGGTGAAAGTTTAAGGAGTGCGGTTAATTGAGAAAGAAAGTTTTGATGCAATCTCTCTCGGCTGATGAGATAGATTATGCTATTAAACAAATGGACGTGAATAGTGCTCCAGGGTATGATGGATTTAAGGCTAGATTTTTTCAAACATATTTTCGGGTTTAGCTAGTGAAGTTAAAGAACTGGTTGCTAATTTTTTGACTGAACTGACTTCTTATTTTGAGGCTAAAAAGGATAAAAATTGGGTTGATCTATGAGACATGAGATGCAAGCCTTAGAACATAATGATACTTGGGACATAGTGCCTCTACCAAATGGAAAGAAGGTAATAGGATCCAAATGGGTATATAAAATAAAATATAATTCAGATGGGACTATAAATAAATATAAGGCACACTTAGTAGCTAAGGGGTACACTCAGAGAGAGGGTATTGATCATCATGAGACCTTTTCTTCCGTTGTTAAAATGGTAACCGTTCAAGTTGTACTTAAACTTGCTGCTTTATATGGTTGGCATTTGTTTCATATGGATGTACACAATGCATTTTTACAGGGTGATCTCAATGAGGAGGTCTACATGGCCATTCTCCAAGGTTATGATACCGAGGGGAAGGGGATGGTATGTAGACTTAAGAAATCATTGTATGAATTGAAACAAGCTAGGCATTTTGTGCGAGAGAAGCTTCAAAGTGGTTTGATTAGTATCCAACATGTTAAATCTAAAGACCACGAGGCAGATATTTTAACTAAGGCTGTAGGTAAAGAGAGTTTGGGTCGTCTCCTTGTCAAGCTAGGCACTGCTAACATTTATCAGATGCCAGCTTGAGGGGGCACATAGAAAGATTCTGTAGTAATTGTGTGATATTTGTTGTATTCTGTGTAAACACATTCTGTCATGTGTAAATATTTAGATAGGTAAGATACTTATAGGATTGATAATATACAGGATATGTGGATATGGGCTTTGTGATCGTAAGGCCCATAGGTCTATAAATAGGGTCTAGAGGCACACTTGTAGATGATGGATTCTTCCCATTATTTTGATTAATAAAGTTATTCAATTTTCTGGGCCAATCCTGTAGTGTTGACAGAAAGGTCCAAAAGTTAGGGATGAGGCAGTCTGGGAAGAATTGGATAGGGTGATTTGTAATCTCCAGTTGCTTCAGAATTTTCCACATTCCATTCTTCAAGTTTTGCCAATTATTGCCTCGGATCATTCACCTTTAATTTTTGATTCTGCTTTTGATGAGAGGCAAGGTGTAAGGCCATTTATATTTGAAAATTTTTGGCTAAAGTTTAAGGAGTGCGGTGAATTGAGAAAGAAAGTTTTGATGCAATCTCTCTCGGAGGTAGATTGTGCTATTAAACAAATGAACGTGAATAGTGCTCTAGGGTATGATGGATTTAAGGCTAGAATTTTGGCTGGATTTAGCTGGTGAAGTTAAAGAGTTGGTTGCTAATTTATTTATTTTTTTTCAATCAACGACATTCCCATTAGTCTTAGGTACTATATATATAACACTGGTTCCAAAAGGAAGTTCTACTCAATTTATGGATGATTTTTGGCCCATCAGTCTTTGTTGTGTTTTATACAAATCATTGCCAAAACTTTGTGTGATAGGTTGCAGCTGATAAGCTCAGATGTATCAAAAAAAAAATCTCTATGGATAACATTGGTGGATTTTTTCCTTGTGCCTTTTGATGGTAAAAATTGTTTGACAATACGAAAAATGTCTAAAGGGTGTTTCTTGGATCTGCTGAAGATAACATATTGGGATTTTCCCCCCCAAAAGAATGTGTAGGATGGATTGTCCTTGAAAGCAAATCCATGTTTAATGGTTGAAACTAATATAATAGGAAACAAAAAATTACATATTAAAAAGGTATAAGAACATAAAAAAACATAAAATAGTACCATGAGATGAACAACATAATAAATATATATAACGAACAATATCACGAGAAGGATTGAGAATTAAAAAATAACACAATATAACGATAAGGTAAAATAACATAAAAAACATAAAATTTTACCATGAGATGAACAACATAATAAATATATAAAACAAACAATGTCACTAGAAGGATTGAGAATTAACAAACAACACAATATAACGATAAGAAAATGACAAAATTAAAATGTATAGAAAGAACAACATAATAATAATATAAAAAAAATAACATAATAATAAAGATATAGGAAATTAAAATCACACATGATAGTTGGGTAAGGGGATAATTGAGTAAATGAAATCTAATATAGAATATTATTGTGAACGACAAAGAGAGTAGAATAAATAGAAATTTAGACCATAAACCTTTAGAGCGAACTCGTGTTGATAACGTGTTATAAAAATGAAAAACATATAAGAGATTGAAGGTGAGAGAAATGGAGAAGAGAAAGTAGGAGAAGAAATGGGGTGGTTCTCATTCATCTTAAGACTTTCCATCACTTAGTATATGTATACTATTTATAGGCCACAAGTCCTTCAATTATATTTCAAGAGTTACACAAGAGAATAAATTTACATAATTCTGAAATATGTTATATTGGAAGGTCATGTGTTTTAATCATAAGAAACTTCTTCATTTGTAAGTTATATTGATTTAAGGGACAATTAGAATAAAGGATCTACTAAAAATAATATTTATTAAAAAGGATCTTAAAAACCGTTATTACGTAGAAGAATCAAATATCAAAATATAAATTTATAAATACTAAATTGCCCATAACTAAATCCCTACTTCTTCTCTACTGCTCATGGGACAGTTAGTAAATTTTTTTTATAGTTGTACTTTAATATACTATTAAGATAATTAAATCATGTGAGCCTCGTAAATAATTTAGTTTCACAATTTTAATTTGACGTCTTATATATATATAAAAGATATTTTCAATATTTAATACTATATAAAATTACATTTATAAAAAAAGTATGATAATCCATCACACTTTAAAAAAAATTTTGTTCGTCCTCTCTTAATCTTATAAAAATCTTTGGAAATTCATACCTTTTACACGTCTTACTAGTTTTTAGTACACAACTGAATTAATTATTCCAATCTCCTTTTTCCTTCGGATTTTTCAGTTCCGTGACTCCTCCGATCCCTTCCAAGATTATGTTTGTTTTAGCGATTCGATTGTTTATAAGCTACTTTTTATGTAAATCAAGACACAACTCCTCTCACATACTTACCTCATATATCGTAAATCACGATTAAAAAGCTGCTTTTAAGCATTCCATTCGCTAATCCAAACGAGCATTCAAACTTCCACGCAACAACAAAAATAATTATTTCATGTTTATCTTTGCTTTTCGTGTCATACCGTTTGGGAAACTAAGAATTTTTTTCCCAGAAAACTTTGTAGATCTTATAATTAGATCTTGAGATCGCTCGGTCGTTGACAGTGGCTCCTGAATTTATTTATTTTCTTTTTCTTAAAGTTCTAAATATAAAAGATAAATTAGGCTACGTTGTTTAATTAAAGGTAATTTAGTATTTTTCAATTTATATGTTGATTTTTTGTCTTTCTAAATAATTACAATTTTTAAGATCATCACCAATAAATATTATTTTCTCTAGGTCATTCTCTCCAATTTTTCCTTGATTTAATTGGAGAACTTTAAAAGACAATCTTGGAAGACTAAGGACATCCACCTAAATATGATAATATTTATAACAAAAGTTGGTATCTCCATTTCAAGATTGTTTATTTTACAATCATTTGTGGATGGTATGCTATTTTTTTGGGGTGGAAATATAAATCATTATATTTTTGTTATTGTGAATAAATTTTTGCCAAATGTTATTGTGAATCAGTGTGGTTAGGAAATGTGTAATTATTATAAAAAGTTGAATATAAGCTATGCATTGGGACGATGATTGTGGATATCCATGTTTGAATATCTAATTATCATCAAAAAAGTTGAAATATGAATTATTGTGGTGGCAAAAAAATATGAGTTATTATGGTGTTAATATCATATCTGAATTGATAATATTTCATACACATGCTTTTTTATATTTCAAGAAAATCTATAATGCATATGAGAAATAATAAATTTATTCTTTTAAAATTTAATTGGTTGCTGATGGAGATAATTATTATTATTAATTAATGTTGAATAGACGCCAATTTAATTTTAAAGGAGACAATATTATTTTAAATTTTTTTTAATATATGAAAACTTCATTTGAAAAATTATGAAGCTAATTACCATAAAATTAAAGGGGAATGCGGTTTTAAAGCTATCAAAGTCTCGATTAATATCTAATTATACGGATAAAAAAGGTTAATATATAATTATTATTAAAAATTGAAGTAAGAGTTACTGTAGTATTATCAGTTTTTCAATTTTAAAACTCTAACCTGTTCACTTTCACTTTTAAATTTAGCGTCTCGAGCTCTCTATCTCGCCTTCAACCTTCTCTGCTCGCTCCTCAATGGCGTCTCCCGTTCTGAATCTGAGGTTGGCATATCTTATCTCGTATCGCAGATGGGCGGCCAGAACCTTGTCGATAGCTCGGTCCTTGAGTCTCCTTTTCTAGATCAACTTTTTGAGGCTACTCAAGCTCAAGGTCACGCCACTCCTTTAATATAGGTGCAAATGCCCACAATAGCATTGTCTGCGATTTGGGACTACACCACAGGATTTGGCGACTCTGATGCAACCACAAAATTTTTCCGCCAGTTGAACCTTAAGTCCTTACTGGCCCTACTTAAAGCCGCCCACCAGTTGGATAACAAATCCCTATGGATGAAGCCTACACCAATCTCTGTGTCAAATTCCTCGGAGCACCCCAAAAATATGCATCCGAAGACGACCTTGAGGTGCTCAATGATATTAAGAACTTTTTCTTGCAGAGGGAGTACTATCTTTGAGTTATTACTTCTTAGTAGTTTGCTCTTAGTCAACATATTCTAATAATAATAGATATTTATTAATATTACTAGTCTGAATCTGTAAGATGCTTTATTTCCAAAAGAGGAACTGGAGAATCTTACCAGTATGGACACATGTTTGACATAAATTGTATTATTTGTGTTATGAAACACTGTATTCCCTGAGCCAATAACAAATCAAGCTTATGCTGATAGAATAATCTGGAATATGAAGTATTTCAAATGGAATATGTTCATTCGGTCATGCCATAATTACACAATATAGCAATCTGATTCAAGAGAGTTTGGGATAAGCAACAACTACATGATACTTCTCATGTAAGCTTAGCGGTGATTAATAATTTACCCTTCCTTATAAGTCATAGTTTCTTTAGTTAATCCCTTTTTATAAGTTGTATGTGAAATTGAATCGTGGTTCATTATATATACATATTAATTAAAAGGGAAGAGTTTGTGATAAGTGCATTTTATTTTGTTTAAATGTCCAAGTTTCCTGTCTCTTTAGTTAATCCCCTTTTAATATTCTTTTTTTTGCATCTTCTTTTCCTCTTTTTTGCCATTGTTTTTCTATTTATGAATTGCAACAGAAATGGAGGCATCCTGCTTGATATTTAAGAGTGAATGAGACATGTGAAATGAATAGATCAAGGTCATTTTAGACTCTTGTTAACTAACAAGCGAAAAAATTTATGACTATTTTACCACACGATCAAACAAGCCCTAAAACATTCATGTATCATAATATATTGAGGATTTTGGAATCCATCACCTACTCATGCCTTGCACCTGTCCATGTAGCTTGCATAAAGCAATAGCATTTATGTAACCTAAGTAATCTAAGTAATAAACCAGGTAAAATGTTCACTCCAAAAATTAAAGGGCACAATAGCCTACAAGTTACCAAGTATATTTAACTTGGGGAGAATGATTCATTGGATGGATGAATCAACATGACAATTCAAATACCAATAGGTAACTAAATTCAAAATTGTGCCAACAAGATATACTTGCATATAGCTTATATTGAATTCAAGGATAAAACATCTTGGTCTTTTAACTAGAAACATATAATTATATGTCAAATGAGTATAGGGCAATTAGGATTCATCAACATGTCATAGAAAGGAACTCCCCCAAGTCCATTCAACCCAGCAAATAGCAAAGGTTTAAGAGGGTCATATTCTGAATATTAAAAGACCACCACTCATTATCAGTGACTACTTAGCAATCTCGAACTCCTCCATGATGCAACTTATTCAATAAACGTAAAGATGCATCATAATGTTAACTATTTTATAGTTAACACATCATACTAAACTAAACAAAGCTAATCATTCTTCTGTATGTAGAGCATGAGATTTAATATACATTTTGCAAATTACTTTATGACTCACAGCTTTTCAATTATTATTCAAGCAAGAATATGCTTGATAATCCTCCCAAAGTTCCTTTGCAATGGCATTGCTTGTTTGTGAGCACATTTAAACAAGTCTATGCCCAAGGAAATAAATTAGAATTAATACTATGATATATATATATATATATATTAGAAGGAATACCATATTTTCATAATAGATATTACTTACAACAACTACCATCTATGCCTGTAAGTTCAAATACTTGTGATCGTAGATTACTTATGACATTCTCAAGTTTTTGAAAATAGTCTCCTTATATATTCTAAAACAATATTACACTTAATCTAGTCATATCACAAATTTAAACAATGGTGATTTTGTTATGTGCAATATGTCAAAATTTCCAAGCAATGAGTGAATAATCATTTTGTTCAACATAGATGACTCAACTCCCACTAATCTAGTGATACAAACAAGATTATGGTACTTTCATCTTATCATGTATGTGATTGCATTATAACACCTTATTTATCACTAATGTGAGACATGTTTGTGAGGACGATTTCTCAGTTTTGCTAACTAAATTCCTCTCATAGTTTATGTGACCCTTTCTTTTAATTCACTTATATCTCTCCCTGTGTCCATAATGGAAAGATGCCAATAATATTCCATTTCAAAATATGCATTAAACATCATAAAGATATGGAAGGATATATACATCAACAACTTTACTAATATACATATGTTGTTGTGTGGCTTAAGGTCTCACATATCTGTCATGAATTAATGCCTTTATTTGGAATTTAGGGTCAATCTCAATATTTATGTTTTAGTTAGATTAGTTGAAGTACATGATGTATAGTTGGTAGTAATTGTCAAATTTGAATTATCAATGGTCTTAACACATTTTGTTGATAGAATGAAGTTGTATAGTAAGAGCACCACCTATCAATTTGAAATATCCCTTATTTGTTTTAGGATACTTTTTCTAATAATTGGTAGAATCCTTTATGTTGATACTTCTTATTTCTCGCTTGACCAATTGAGAATTTCATAACTTCATTATGTTTCACATGTACCTCAATGAGAAGAGTATTATGTAAAACCAATGTTCCATCATAAGTAGAGGTTATAATTTGTTATGTGTGATGATCCTAAATGAGTTTTGTAACCCCCTCACGGTAATCATATCCGGATTATGAAATTCAGGTGAAATAGAGATCAATAAGACAAAATAACACTATTTATTTCCCTTATCTTCAAGATGGGGGTTCAAAAAAACAGTTCAAAAACATAATTCATCTGGTCTCACATTCATTTTCGAATACAATTACTTGAGCAGTTATATCACATAATAAATATCAGAGTGCGAAACTAAAATCCTGGCAACCCCGGGTTCATCTATATATCAAATGGGTTTAAGGTTTCCCAAAATGGGGATTGCATATCCAAAAGAATAATTATTTACATCTCATATACATACAGTAATCCCAAACTAAACAGATAACCACATCTAAAATATAAGAGTCCCTACTAAAGACTAACCACTCCTGGTTGGCCGCTTCTCCTTTGAGCCACTTTCCCTGTCTGAAAAGGTTAGTCATTTGGAAAGAGTGAGATTCTAAAGAATCCCAGTAGCAACAAATCACTCATACAATATATAAACATAAGGCATGTAAGTTCATCATGTTCAGTAGCATCACAATGATTCTTGGCTCACGCCACAAACGACAGCACTCACGGCTTTAATCACAATGCACTACGCCTTTCGCGGTGAACACTATGCCAGCTTTCGCTGTAATCACTATGCCCGCTTCCGCGATAAATATTATGCAGCAGCAACACAAAGCACAAAGTACCCCAAAGCTCCACAAAGCATCTCAAGGCACAAGGTATCACAAAGCAGCATCAACATCAACACAATGCATGATAGGCAAACATACAATACATTTACACAAAGTATAAGAGAGGAGTCGCTACCTGTATCTTTCCTGACAATCTTCGGCACAGTGGGCTCACGCGTCTGGTAGATATCAAATCCTATACCAATTAGGGACAACCAATCAATCTCTTTTCCAAATACTTATTTCCATAATACTCTAAGTTGGTTATCATTTAGGACTCTTTAGATGTCTATTAGAGGCCTAAACATATGCCAAAAGGGTTAGAAGAAACTACCCTGGAGATCCCTTTTTCGAAGGCAGAACACAGATTTTCAACTAACTTACTCGAGTGAAGATGACCTCACTCAAGTGATGGGAGACTTGCACTCGGGTGAGAACGGCTCTCACTCGAGTGATGCCTTCACTCGTACTCGAGTTCCAACGAGTAAGACACAGGAAGTGTGCACCCGAGAGCAACCAGCACACTTTGGGTGGCCAGCTCACTCGAGCATGAAGACTTGCACTCGGGTGATAACTCCAAAATCACTCTAGTCCCCAAAAGTGTAACACTAGAAGTGACGGCCTGAGAGCACAGACACTACCAGGGGAACAAGCTTACTCGAGCACCCCCCATGTCACTCGGGTGAGGAGCTCACACTTGCGAGTGTCAGAGCACACTCTTGAAACTTGGCCAGTGAGTGAGGACCCGAGACGCGGCCCTAATCCTGAACTCACACCTTCACTCGAGTGATCCCATTCTCACTCGAGTGATCACCAACATCACTGACGGTGAACAAAGTGCACTCAAACCTCCTTCTAATGCCAATGACTCCTAAACTTCACACAAAGCACATATCCACTTAAAATGACATAGGGAACCCATTGGCAACCTCCAAAACACCCAAAAATCATTCTAATTACAATCAAACACTTAGGTCTCTATGATACACACAATGTCCAAATTTCATTCAACTTAATTCCAAACTTCAAAACCATATCCAATACTCAAAGAACTTCACAATGAACCATTTCTAACATTCTACACTATGAAATCCACGCATTCAACATTGACACAAAATCAAGGCAAATTTCCAGATTTTACTAAACTTATCCAAAAATCACAAATAATATATCAAAATGCATCAAATCCTTACCTCTTCACTTTGCCAAATCCAGAATCTTGATTCTCAAACTTTCAGATTTCTCCAACACACAAACCACCACCTTTCAAGATTCTGAAACCACCATAATGGAGCTCTCAATGAGATGCACAATAATGGAGCTCTTTTGGCTTCATCCAATAGCCACCATAATGCCACTTGTCATCATCTTCTCACTTCAACTATGAGCTCACACAAATACAAAGCATAGGATTCCGACCCATAGTCAATTGATCTCAACCCTTGATCTCTAATCACCAATGCATATTTATATCACATTCACATCATATTTCACCAAAAGTGTTTAATTACACTAATTACAATCAATCTCAATGTCATTAGCCCTTAATCACAAATTGGGATATTACAATTCTCCCCCCGTAAAATAAATTTTGCCCTTGAAATTTGATCACACAACTTGAGCCATAAACTTCGGATATCGCCTTCGCAAATCTTCTTCCGCTTCCCAAGTCACTTCTCTTTGAGTCATTCCCTTCCAGGTCACTTTCACATATGGAATGCTTCAGTGTCTGAGCTGTCGATTCTCTCAGTCAATGATATGTTTTTGCTCCACTGTATACGTGAAGTTATCTTGCAATTCCACATCCTCATACTCAACAATGTGAGATGGATCCGGTTGGTACTTCTTCAATTGGGAAACATGAAACACATCATGGAGTCTGCTCAAGTTCGGGGGTAGGGCTATACGATAAGCAACAGGCCCAATCCTTCCAAGGATCTCTAAAGGACCTATATATCTCAGGCTTAGTTTCTTTCGCTTGATAGCTCGCCCAATACCGGTGACAGGAGATATTCTCAAAAACACATGGTCACCAACCTCAAACTCTAAAGGCCTTCTCCTCTTGTCAATATAACTTTTCTGCCGACTCTGAGCTGCAAGAAGCCTCTTACGAATAATTCTAATCTGGGCTGAGGTTTGATCAACAAGATCCGGCCCGTACAGTTTCCTCCCAGATAATTCATTCTAATACAATGGCGATTGGCATTTTCTCCCATACAACGCTTCATACGGCACCATTTGAATGCTCGCATGGTAGCTATTGTTGTAGGCAAACTCAGCAAGTGGAAGAAAATGATCCCAACTCCCTTTAAAGTTGAGAACACATGCCCGCAACATATCCTCTAAGGTTTGAATAGTCCTCTCTGACTGTTCGTTGGTCTGAGGATGATAGGTTGTACTAAATCTCAACTAATTACCCAATACCTCATACAATGCCCTCCAAAACCTTGAAGTGAACCGGGGATCACGATCGGAAATGATATTCTTCGGTATGCTATGGAGCTTCACAATTTCACGAATGTATATCTATGCTAGCTTATCAGGAGAGTAACTAGCATTGATCGGTATGAAGTGCGCTGACTTCATTAATCGGTCCACAATGACCCAGATCGCATCATAATTCCTGATCCTGGGCAATCCCACCACAAGATCTATGGTCACACTTTCCAATTTCCATTATGGAATCTCAGGACTTCGCAACAAACCAGGCAGTCTTTAGTGCTCAATCTTTACTTTCTGACAAGTAAGACACCTCGCCACATATTTTGTCACATCACTCTTCATCCCCGGCCACTAATACACAAATTTCAAATTATGATACATTTTGGTCATACCAGGATGAAGAGTATATCGGCTCTTATACGTCTCATCTAAGATCTTTTGTCTTAACTCTGCCTTATGTAACCCCCTCACGGTAATTATATCCGGATTACAAAATTTAAGTGAAATAGAGACCAATAAGACAAAACAACATTTAAAATCCCTTATCTTCAAGATAGGGTGTCCGAAAAACAGTTCAGAAACACAATTTCATTTGGTCTAACATCCACTTTCAAATACAATTACCTGTGCAGATATATCACATTCACAAATATCAGAGTGCGTAACTAAAATCCCGGCAACCCTGAGGTTCATATATATAAAATGGGTTTAAGATTTTCCCAAATGGGGATTACATATCCAAAAGAATTTACTATATACATCTCATATACATACAGTAATCCCAACCAAAACAGATAACCAACATAGACCAAAATAAATGTCCCTACAAGCCCTAACCGCTCCTGGTTGGCCTCTTATCCTTGGAGCCACTCGCCCTGTCTGAAATGTTAGTCATTTAGAAAGAGTGAGATTCTAAAGAATCCCAGTAGTAACAAATCATTCATACCACACGTAATCACATAGCATGTAAACAAATAACCACATAATCAGCAACAACATAAATCACACTCCACCCTCATCCCCTTTTACCGTCGGGAAGGCACGCCATCCTAACCCGAACTGTTGTTAGCGACTCAGGGACTGTTGGTATGGCAGTGCATACAAATAGCCTTACAACTCACATATTGCCTTTCGGCCCACAAATAGCCTTTCGGCCCATAAATTCACAAATATCACACCCTAACCTCATCCCCTTTTACCGTCGGGAAGGCACATAGCCCTTACCCAAACCGTTGTTAGCGACTCAGGGACTATTGGTATAGCGGTGCATACATAATTTCACAATTCTTGCAGCATACTAATCTATCGCAAACGAATGATATAGCACACATACAATGTATCACATAAGGTATAAAGTAGGAGTCACTACCTGTATCTTTCCTGACTGGTTCCGGTACCGTGGTCTCATGAGGGCGACAGATGTCAAATCCTATACCAAATTAGGGACAACCGATCAATCTCTTTTCCAAATTCTTAGTTTCATAATACTCTAAGTTGGTTATCATTTAGGACTCTTTAGGTGACTATTAGATGCCTAAACATATGCCTAAAGGGTTGGGAGAAACTACCCTGAAGATCCCTTTTTGAAGGCAGAACACAGATTTTCAACCGATTCACTCGAGTGAAGATGACCTCACTCGAGTGATGACAGACTTTCACTCGGGTGAGAATGACTTTTACTCGAGTGATGCCTTCACTTGTACTCAAGTCCCAGCGAGTGAGACATAGGAAGTGAGCACCCGAGAGCAACCAGCTCAATTTATAGACCTGCACTCAGGTGATGACTCCAACATCACTCGAGTCCCTAAAAGTGTAACACCAAGAGTGACAACCAGAGAGCACAACACTACCAGGGGAAAGAGCTTACTCGAGCACCCCCATGTCACTCGGGTGAGGAGCTCTCACTTACGAGTGTCAGAGCACACTCTTGAACTTGACCAGCGAGTGAGGACCTAAGACGCAACCTTAATCCTGAACTCACACCCTCACTCGAGTGATCCCATCCTCACTCGAGTGATCATCAACATCACTCGCGGTGAACAAAGTGCACTCGAGCCTCCACTATGGAAACTCAGGCAAAACACAAAGCACAAAGGGAAAACACAAGGCAGCACTCGAGTGGGTTCCTCCCTCACTCGAGTGTTGTGCATCAGAGACCCAGATCGTAGCAGATGACAGAAAATTCCCAGATGGTCAAAACTCATCCCAATGGTTCCCAAACTCTACCCAAGGCTCATACGCCCTTAAAATAGCCTAAGGAACACATTAGTAATCTCCAAAACATCCCAAAGCCATTCTAATCACAATCAAACACCTCGGTCTCATTGATACACACAATATCCAAATTTCATTCAACTTAATTCCAAACTTCAAAATCATATTCAACATTCAAATATCTTCACAATGAACCATTTCTAACATTATATACTATGAAATCCCACACATTTATCATTTAGCCCAAATCAAGGCAAATTTCCAGATTTTCTCAAACTTGTCCAAAAATCACAAATAATATACCAAAAAGCATCAAATCCTTACCTCTTTACTTTGCTAAATTCAAAATCTTGATTTCCAAACTTTCAAATTTCTACAACACACAAATCAACACCTTTCAAGATTCTGAAATCACCACAATGTAGCTCTCAATGAGATGCATAACATTAGAGAAGAGGATTTGAGCAAAGGTGGATCATTACTTACCAAAGATCAAAGCTTTTCTTTCTCCTTCCAAGCTTGTAACCAGCGAAAATGGAGGAAGGAAGAGAGAGAAAATGAGAGAGAGAAGGTGATGAAAATGATGATGATGAAATGCTTCTTTTCCCTTAAGCCCATACTCCCATCCGAATAGGAGAGAGAAGAGAGAGGAAAAAGTGGACTTTTATCTTCTTGTGGCTTTATCCTATGGTCCATAACCATGCCACTTGGCAACATCTCAACCCTTGATCTCAAGTACCACACACATCATACCAAATTCACCTCATATTTCTCCCAAAATATTTAATTACATAAATTATAATTATTAACAACATCATTAGCCCTTAATCACAAATTAGGATATTACGCCTTACGTGGAACACTAATTCTCTTTTGATAACGAATCAATCCACTAGGCGACACATCATAGCCCTGAGCTTCTCCCCGCTCGATTCTAGACAAATTACGTTGTATCCAGCCATCTTGCCTCTGAGCCTCTTCAATCTCAGCTCTCAAATCACTTTCCCCTTGGGAAACAATAGAATTGGCACAGATGATCTGGTTTAACAAATTCAAATCACGAAAATCCTCAATCAGCTTCCCCTCATGTATCATCATAGCTGCCACAAACACAATCTTCCTACTAAGAGCATCAGCGACTACATTTGCCTTACCCGGATGATATTTGATTTCCAGGTTGTAGTCTTTAAGCAACTCCATCCAGCGCCGTTGTCTCATATTCAATTATTTTTGGTCATACAAATACTTGAGACTCTTGTGGTCGCAGTACAATTCCACAGTCACACCATACAGGTAATGACGTCAAATCTTCAATGCAAACACTATGGCCGCAAGCTCCAGATCATGAGTGGGATAGTTTATTTCATGAGGTTTGAGCTGTCGAGAGGCGTAGGCCACCACACGTCCCTGCTACATAAGGACACACCCTAATCCCTGCCCACTGGTGTAACCGCCTAACCTTAATTATATCCGAAAAACGCGATTAAAATGAAATAGAGACCAATAATAAACAAAACTCATTTAAGATCCCACCTTCACAATGGGGCTTTCACAAATACCTTTCTAATTCACTTACACCTGGTCTCACATTCAAATTATGAATACAATTACTACATGAAGATAAATCACATTCATATAAATATCAAGGTGCACAACATAACTCCCGGTAATTCCTGGTTATTACCTTCTCTAAACAATCATAGGGCATATTCGCCCATACAACTCCTCAAATAGGGATTACACAACCTAACTTGAATACATATACAAATACCCAAATTCTCAATCCAAATACATAAACATAAACCCAAAAGAATGGATAACCAACTACCAACTCTCATCTCGAAGGAGTCCTAGCCGCTCCCTCCACGAGCTACTTGCCCTGTCTAAATTGTTGGTAGGGGAGGGTGAGATTCGAGAGAATCTCAGTAGGGAAACATTATCAATATGCAGGCAAGATAAGTGTTTAATGCATGACATACTTACGTCCCATAACTCATGCACACATACAATGACAAATCTATAAGCTCAATGCTTTGAACGATACACATATAGCCATAGCATATATTGAAACATAGCTTCAAATCATTCATACATGTTCCACATAATAAAAGCAAAGCAATAACATGCATCAACACATTAATACAATTATCAGAGCATGCAGCAGAGATAAGTTCCCTACCTTAACCCTTTTATGCCTCGAAACGTGTGCCTCAATCTACGTGCAAACAGCTCAGAGCTTCATATTCGATCCTACAATGTCAAATGTACTATTTAGACACTTCCATAGTGTTTCTGGGGGTTATATGAGGCTATATTGAAAATTTACTAAAATACCCCCGTGGACCCGGCCCGGCCCTACCGTACCCGATCCGGCTGTACTTTTCCTGAAATTTTGACATGGGCTATTCTAACATATTTCTGCCCAAGGAATCCATTTCCAAACTTGAAATTATCAAATTCAATTTCAATTACAAAATTACCCTTGGCAGCCCCACTTTAAGGGTTTCAGGGGCGTTTTCGTAATTATGCTTTTTAGGCCTTTTCCGAAAAAGTGACTAACTGTAACCCCACCTAATTTTCGCTCCTGAACTTAATGGAATCATAAAATCACTGAAAATCCATCTCTAAGGCCCATATACAGCCATAACCAAAATATACAAGTACTTAGGGGAAAATTGGGGTTTTTCGGTTTCGGCTCCGTAAATCTACTCCTAACCACTTTATTGACTATTCCATTAGGTTACAACTACCATTTAGTACCAATTTGGGCAGCATAACAACCCAACACACCCATTTTCCATTTTTGAAACCAATGAGAATCCGACAAAATTTCACCGATTAAATTGTCCACAACAGCCAGAATAGTCAATACACAAGAGTTTGGAAGTTACCTCAAGCTCCCACTAGCTTTTCTCAAGAGTGGCTGAAACCATAGCCCTTCTTAACCATGAAAATTGAGCTTCCAACACCTTAAAGAACATGAAAGAGAAGCTTAGGAGCAAGGTTATACGCGTTAGGAGCTAGATCGTCGGAGAAATTGGCTTACCTTGTGAGATTTCTCCTTCCTTCTCTCTATTTTCTCCAAGCTCTCTCTCACATTTTTTTTTCTAAAATGGCGTCGGGAAATGACTGATGAAGATAGAGGAATTGCTTTTAATTCCATGCTGATGTCATCTTTTATTTTGATGATGTCATAATTCCCATTTTAGGATTTTCTGGCAGATTTTCTGCCCAAACTTTGAAAAATCATAACTAATTCTAGAAAAATAGAAATGAGGTGATCCCAAAGCCAAATGAAAGGTATTTAAGTCCTTTTCATAGGAAAAATATTGGCCATTACTGAAAATGACCGTAAAATTCTAGAATTACATAAAACTCATCATTGCCCCAAAACAGAGTTTAGTTTCCATCCCAAATTTTGGACAGTCATATCTCCTAGCTCACAAAACGAAATGGCACAAATTATATGTCCATTTTGAAGCTTGGGATGTGAAGTTTAAGACTGGAAGGTTTCAGAATTTTTAGACACTATTTGGTCATTCAAAACACTCACACAATCTGAGTGCCCAGAATAGAGTTTCACTGGATAGAATTTCAGATTTTGCATCTTTGCTTCCAATGGTCCCATTTTCATACCAAACACCAAACACTATTCCCACATTAATTTTTATAAGGAATCCATTGGAAACACCAAATAAATCAAATTCACATCACATTGACATGTTTTCACAAAAATCTCAACATGTCAACACAATTCATATTTCAAAACCTAACATTGCAACTTTTCCATTCCAAAGTTCCAAACCAATTTCAATGACATTAAAACACACTTGACACCATTTCCAACACAATACCCATTCAATTCTTCCCTCTATTCTAAGTCAATTTGGATGGTAATCCACTAATCTCAAGCTTATTCTCTAAGCTCAAGTCTCAAAAGTCGAGGTATTACAACTGGCATCAGAATACACAACGTAAATCAAATTAGGATCAGGTAAAATCAACACAGGTGCCGTAGTCAACCTTTGTTTCAGCTCCATAAAGCAATTATCACAATATTCTTCCCACACAAATGGCTGAACTTTTCTCATGAGCTTGGTTATCGGCAACGCAATGCGGGAGAAATTCTGAATAAATCTCCGATAATAACCAACAAGACCCAAAAAACTGCGTACCTCAGCAACAGTTTATGGCCTTTTCTAGTCCAGTACTGCTTCTACTTTACTAGGATCCACAGAGATCCCTTCTCGTGAGATAACATGGCCTAAGAATTTCACTTCTGATAGCCAAAACTCGCACTTACTCAATTTGGCATAGAGCTGCTTTTCACGTAATGTATTCAACACAATTCTCAAATGATGCTCATGCTCTTCTCTACTTGTAGAGTATATCAAAATATCATCAATAAATGCCACAACGAATTGATCTAGATATTGTCAAAAGATACGGTTCATGTAATCTATGAAAATCACAGGCGCATTGGTTAGCCCAAATGGCATTACTAAGAACTCATAATGACCATACCTGGTCCGGAAAGCAGTTTTCGGAACATCTTCTGCTTTCACTCGCAGCTGATGATACCCCGACCTTAGATCAATCTTCAAAAACACACATGCACTAGATAGTTGATCTAAAAGGTCATCAATCCTGGGGAGAGGGTACTTATTCTTGACGGTAATCTTATTCAACTCTCTATAGTCGATACACAAACAAAGACTCCCATCTTTCTTTTTCACAAACAAAACTAGAGCTCCCCAAGCGACACACTGGGTCTAATAAACCCTTTCTCAAGCAAATCTTCAATCTGTTTCTTTAATTCCCCCATTTTATTTGGGGCCATACGATGTAGGGCTTTGGATATCGAACCAGCTCCAGGCACAATCTCAATCGGAAATTGAACTTCCCTTTCTGGAGGTAATCCACTTAGATCATCCGAAAATACCTCAAGGAATTCATTCACTATAGGTATACCACTCAATGCTTCATTGGTTTCTCCTTGCACAGAGAAGAAAACCACATATCCCTGATAGCCCTTTTTCAAATGTTTCTCAGCCTTAGCTGTTGAAAGGAAATTCAAACCGACATTTCCATCCTCAATGCCTTGAGAAACAGGATATACTATCCTCATTTTCCCATAATCTAACAACACATTATTCACTCTCAACCAATAAAACCCAAAATGACTTCCAATTGGTAGAGCGGCAAACAAATCAAATCTACCATAGACTCATGACCCTCAACGGTTATAACACAATTTAAACAGGCTTCTATAGTCACAGCCTTAACATCCATCGGCGTTGACACAATCAAATCGAATGGTAACTTATACACATTCATACCCAGGCGCTTCACACAATCATAAGCAATAAAGGAGTGACTTGCACCTGAGTCAAATAACACTTGTAACACAATGCCATGAATAAGGACTTTACCTTGTATCAATTCTGTGGATTTCTGGGCCTCTTCGTAAGTCATAGCAAATAATCGGCCCTAAGTCCTCTGTCTCTGCTCAGGTCGTGGCTGTCCATACTCAATGGATGTATGCCCCACTTGCTTACAATTGAAGCAGATCACCCGACCATCACAAGTCTTGCCATGATGTGGCTTGTTGCAATGAGGACATGTCCATACTGTAGGAGCTCTCTACTGATCACGACTCCCAGACTGATAAGGCTTCTTACCATTACCTCTAAATGAAGATGATAATCTCGAGCCCTTCTGCTTCTGAGAAGTACCGCCCTTACTGGGCTCACTATGACCACCGACAGTCTTAGCCAGATACAACTCTCTCAAATTGCTTTATGTGATCCGACATTCCTCTACGGCCTTGTTGAACTTGGAAAATTGATGGGTGGTGAGTCTCTTTCTCATATCACGCCTCAAACCCCGTATCAACATGTCCGAGCTCAACTCCTCGTCATCCATCTTCTGAAGATAAGAGGAATACCTAGACAAACGGGTGAATCAGGACAAATATTCATCAAAAGATTCCATATCCCCTTGCTTGATATTCAGGAACTCTGTCTCCTCCTCAAACCTCACTGACTTGGGAAAATATTTCTCATTGAAGTGCTGTTGGAACACTTCCCAGGTCAGTGGTATATTCTTAATCCGTAATGACAAAGTAATGTTACGCTACCAGCGGTCCGCATCACCCTCAAGCTTGTACACCGCCAGCTTGGCATTCACTTCTGAGGAACACTCTAAGACCTTAAAAATCTTCTCAAGAAGGTTTAGCCAATCTTCCGTCACCTGAGGATCAAATCTCCCTTTAAATACCGGAGATAGGTGTTTACAGAATCTAGAAACCCAAAACTGAAGATCTCTTTCCTCCCTAGCTGGCACACCGTGGGATTCTTGGTTCGGAATCACATGAGGTGGGGATTTTAACTGTCTTGCCGACCCTTCAGCAGTCTCTTCCCGGGTTTCCTCTCGAGTTTCCTCATTAGTAGACTGACCCTGGCCCTCATTGTTCTTAGCTTTCTCAGCTCTGAGCTCTTCTCTTAGCTCAGCTATCATATCCCGCTGATCCTTTATCAAACCCAGTAACTCTTACATAGGGTCCGGTGGATTGTCATTGACCACCTCCACCTCGGGATTTGCTTGTTGTATTCTGGGGCGACCTTTTGTCTTTTTCATTCTACATAGAACTCACCTCATTAATCCATAATCATGGTATACACATAATTCCACAATCATATATGTATTCACATAACAAGATCACATATGTATATACAACCATCATTCATAGATTATCTACTATCACTAAGACCACACTATGGGAGCTATCCTAGCAAACTCTACCCTTGTCAGGAACTACAACTCTGATACCAAAAATGTAACACACTCACGGTAATCATATCCGGATTATGAAATTCAGGTGAAATAGAGACCAATAAGACAAAATAACTATTTGTTTCCCTCATCTTCAAGATAGGGGTCCAGAAAAGTAGTTCAAAAACATAATTTATCTGGTCTCACATTCACTTTAGAATACAATTACTTGAGCAGTTATATCACATAATAAATATCAAAGTACGAAACTAAAATCCCGGTAACCCCGGGTTCATCTATATATCAAATAGGTTTAAGGTTTCCCAAAATGGGGATTACATATCCAAAAGAATCATTATTTACATGTCATATACATAAAGTAATCCCAAACTAAACAGATAACCACATCCAAAATCTAAGAGTCCCTACTAAAGTCTAACCACTCCTGGTTGGCCGATTCTCCTTCGAGCTACTTGCCCTGTCTGAAAAGGTTAGTCATTTGGAAAGAGTAAGATTCTAAAGAATCCCAGTAGCAACAAATCACTCATACAATATATAAACACAAGCCATGTAAGTTCATCATGTTTAGCAGCATCACAACGATTCCTGGCTCACTCCATAAACGACAGCACTCATGGTTGTAATCACAATGCACTACGCCCGCTTTCGCAGTGAACACTATGCCAGCTTTCGCTGTAATCACTATACCCACTTCCATGGTAAACACTATGCAACAGCAACACAAAGTACAAAGTACCCCAAAGCTCCACAAAGCATCTCAAGGCATAAGGTATCACAAAGCAGCAGTAGAAACATACACACAATGCATGATAGGCAAACATACAATACATTTACATAAAGTATAAGAAAGGAGTCGTTACATGTATCTTTCCTGACAATCTTTGGCATAGTGGGCTCACGCGTCTGGCAGATATCAAATCCTATACCAAATTAGGGACAACCAATCAATCTCTTTTCCAAATACTTATTTCTATAATACTCTAAGTTGGTTATCATTTAGGACTCTTTAGGAGTCTATTAGAGGCCTAAACATATGCCAAAAGGGTTAGGAGAAACTACCCTGAAGATTACTTTTTTGAAGGCAGAACACAGATTTTCAACTGACTCACTCGAGTAAAGATGACCTCACTCGAGTGATGGGAGACTTGCACTCGGGTGAGAACGGCTCTTACTCGATGATGCCTTCACTCGTACTCGAGTCCCAGCGAGTGAGACGTAGGAAGTGTGCACCCGAGAGCAACCAGTACACTTTCGGTGGCCAGCTCACTCGAGCATGAAGACCTGCACTCTGGTGATAACTCCAAAATCACTCGTGTCCCCAAAAGTGCAACACCAGAAGTGACGACTCGAGAGCACAGACACTACCAGGGGAACAAGCTCACTCGAGCACCCCCATGTCACTCGGGTGAGGAGCTCACACTTGCGAGGTCAGAGCACACTCTTGAAACTTGGCCAGCGAGTGAGGACCCGAGATGAGGCCCTAATCCTGAACTCACACCCTCACTCGAGTGATCCTATGCTCACTTAAGTGATCACTAACATCACTCTTGGTGAACAAAGTGCACTCGAACCTCTTTCATGGAAACTCAGACAAAACACAAAGCAGAAAGGGAAAACACACGACAGTACTCGAGTAGGTTCCTCCCTCACTCGAGTGTTGTGCATCAGAGGCAAAAAATGCAGCATTTGACAGAAAATCCCATATTGCCAAAACTAATGCCAATGACTCCCAAACTTTACACAAAGCACATATCCACTTAAAATGACATAGGGAACCCATTGGCAACCTCCAAAACACCCAAAAACCATTCTAATCACAATCAAACACTTAGGTCTCTATGATATACACAATGCCCAAATTTCATTCAACTCAATTCCAAACTTTAAAACCATATCCAATACTCAAATAACTTCACAATGAACCATTTCCAACATTCTACACTATGCATTCAACATTGACACAAAATCAAGGCAAATTTCCAGATTTTACTAAACTTATCCAAAAATCACAAATAATATATCAAAATGCATCAAATCCTTACCTCTTCACTTTGCCAAATCCAGAATCTTGATTCTCAAACTTTCAGATTTCTCCAACACACAAACCACCACCTTTCAAGATTCTGAAACCACCAAAATGGAGCTCTCAATGAGATGCACAATATTAGAGAAGAGGATTTGAGCATAAGAGGATCATTACTCACCCAAAATCAAAGCTTTCTCTTTCTCGTTTCTTGCTTGTGTCTGCCGAAAATGGAAGAAGAAGAGAGAGAGAATGAGAGATGTGAGGTGAAGAAGGTGATGATGATAATGTGATTTTCTCTTCCCTTGCCCATACCCAACCAAATAGGAGAGAGAGAATGAGGGAAAATTGGGTTTTTGTCCTCTTTTAGCTTCATCCAATAGCCACCACAATGCCACTTGTCATCATCTTCTCACTTCAACTATGAGCTCACACAAATACAAAGCATAGGATTCTGACCCATAGTCAATAGATCTCAACCCTTGATCTCTAATCACCAATGCATATTTATATCAAATTCACATCATATTTCACCAAAAGTGTTTAATTACACTAATTACAATCAATCTCAATATCATTAGCCCTTAATCATAAATTAGGATATTACAAGTTTGATCACTCACACTAATCATGTTATTTCTTAATAATTTGTCATTCAAAATACTACACAACTTCTAAAATGAAATGGACAATTCATTAGAATTCCCAAGATCTCTCTGTATCTTCACCAAAATATGCAGTCTTAGCCTTTAGGATGTTTTCTTTCCATACTCTTTCATTTTTAAGACAATTCTATATAAACTGAGCTTCCAACTTGCAGACTTTAAAAGGGTTTAAACATAAATTTGTTGGGATCTCATCTAAGATATATAATTGTCTTGAGTGCATTCCTTAAGAGGAAAACATATAGGCTAAGTTACTATCTCCAATCATGTACCCATCATGTCATCTATCTCTTTTAATTGACTTCACTATATTAATCTATTTATCAGATTAAATTACCTACCTTTGCTTTATATACTCAAAAATTGTCAAATTGCACCACTTAATTATAAAGCAACTAAAAGCAAGATGGGCTATTTCATCTGTTATAGCATAACTAATAGTAAGTGTATATCCATTATTGCCTCCAATCAAGCCTCTAATCATAGACACGTTAAACTTTATAAGTCTATTACTTTATGGCCTTTGGGTTGGTAGCTTGACAGTCCTCATTTAAAATCCCATTCTTTTCCAATTATGAGCAAAACTTAATTATATATACACATTTCCAATTAATACTTAATATCCATGCATGTATTTATGAAAAGGAGTAATGGCTTATGAGATAATAAACTGAGGATCTATTCCACCAAGATTAATGCAGACAACTTACTCTATTATGAAAATCGCTTAATAGTCAACAAAACAATACAATAACATTTATGAGAATTTCTAAATTTATCCTCTACCTATAAACAACTATTGACTTTATTCCATTCTTTATGTACTTACAACAACCAGCTTTTAATTGAGATTATTTTTTTAAAATAATAATGTTATCTCATTTCTCATGCCAGTATTATAAATACTAGAACTTTTCTTAATATCAATTTTATCCTAATGGTAGGAGTTATATTTATCTCTTTATAGGCTTAATTGTCTCAAATAAATTATATCAAACTAAACAATTAAATAGTGATAAGTCCTAATTTTACCATATATTTTCATAGATTTTTTGGAGGTTTTAGTGATAATAGTGTGCTTGAAATTCATTTATAATGAAGAATTATGACTAATATTGATTTTATGAAATGAGTGATTAAGAGTAGCTTAATTGATATATTTTATGGTTTCTTTTAAGTGTTGACTTAGGAAGAATGATATTGCATTACTTTGAATTGACTTATAGGGAGCTCAGTAGAAATTGGGGCTAAAAGGAGTGGGGAAGTAAGAAGAGGGACCAAAATGCAAAATACAGGACATTTTTCCTAGCTAAACTACAATTTCATCCAATACCAAAGCGGACCTCCGAATTCAGAACGGGAGAGACCGAGAGGAGATTTGGGGAGGAAATATTAACAGAAGAGGGTGTTTGTGGTTGGAGGACTCACTTGGAGAAGAAAAGAAGAACTCTCAGAGATTCTAATTTTTGCCTCCTGTCACCATCGCTGATAGTCATGTGATTCCTGAAGTAGAACAGTTCTCTGCCATGGTCGGAGCGAATCCAGAACACGATGGTATGCGTTCTATCATCATGAGTAGCTGATCACTGTAATTCTTCCTAGAAGCAAGCTGAACCCGAATCCATGCACTGCAATCAGAGCTCACTAAGATTTGTTATTCTTAATCGATTATGTTTTCTTGACATTATATGAGTTATATAGCTTTGAAGCAAATTTGATTCTGAATTATAGTGTTGTAGTGTATCGAACAATTCCTGGATCTAATTACTTCTAAATCTGTTTGCATGAATTTAGTCGATGGATTGTGCTTTCTAAATTCAAGTAAATTTAATCATGTTACTGATTCTAGTTGCATCGGTGCATTTGATTATCTTAAATGATTTGATGATGATGAGCGGTAGCCATTATTAGTGAGAATTCAGATTTGCTTGCTGCACTACAATACTTTGTGAATGAATAGAATGTCATATCAATTTACACTCTGTATGTTGTCTAGTTGAGTAATTACAGGTAGTAATTGTTGATCCACTGGTTATGTCGAGCTCACAACCATAATTGGATAATGAAGGTAAGGTAGAACTTTTAGGAAGGATTGTCTTATCATTGTGTCAAATCATCATTCATTTCATTTACGTCACTTTGTCACTTTAAAAAGAAAAAAATTCAGAAACAAAACTAGGTGCATAGCAGATTTAATTCAATCAATTCTCTACATCCTTGCTGTACTTATTGTGGCCCATAATTTTGCTAAGAATTATAACAATAGTTAGGTTCCTTAGAGAAGAATGATCTAGGCTAGGTATCACTTTACTATAGTTAGCTTAGTATTTTTGGTAGGGTTAGCGACAAGCTTTATCAAAATGACTTCGTTGCTAGGGAACCTTATTTGTTGAGGTTCCTTAGCAATCTTTTGGGCCCACACAAAAAAAAGGTAACAAGATTTCTCTAGTTTTGTAGTGATTGTAGACCTGATAACTTTGTTGATGTGAGTAGCGTTGACATTTGGCTATTATTATTCTAATTACTCTATTCTGATTAACTCTGTCAGTACATGGTAGCTACTTGTTACATGAATTTGTGATTTAACTCTGCACTATTGAGGCTGCTGTTTGTGGATTTCAGTTGAATCTTGTGTTCAGGCCTATCTTTGTCACTGGTAGTAGGTTGTTCTGTCGTTTGGGGTTAGGATAGTGTGTTGTATAACTAGGAGTCAACTAACACCATTACTTCCTCCAAGTGAAGACATAATAAGACTATTAGGCAACTTAAGAAACTCAAATCCCTTAAGCTTAATCATTCACCTTTAGTTGAAGAAAGTAGTTCCAAAGGTTATAAGCACATCAGCTATGATTTGGATAGAACAAGTGGAATATACCTAGATAGGCATTTCATAATGGAACACTTCAGATAGCCTAATGATGGAGATCATAATAATGATATACCTAATCAGGGGAATAATGGTGAAAGTAAAACTAAAAAGACCTTACCTCTACTTTTGAAAATGTGGACCCTTTTCAAGTGTATCTTGAATTTAACATTAACTTTGAATTGAAAAGTCCTTTACTGAGCAAGTTACCCAGATTTATTGGTCTAGCAGGGGAAGATCCTCAAAAGCATCTCAGGGAATTAAGACTAGACTGTTCTTCTATGAAACCAGTAGGTGTGGATATGGATAAAGTGCTTCGACAAGTCTTCCATTTTACATTAGAAGGCTGGGCTAAGGAGTGGTTCATGATATTGTCCCATCATTCTGTTGCTTCTTTAAATACATGGTCTAATCTGCAAGCAGCTTTTTTGGAGAAATATTTCCCTGCATCCAAGATTACCTCATTGACTAAGGAGATTTTTGGAGTAAAACAAGCTATACACGACTTTTTTTGAATACTGGATCATATTTTAGAGCTCCTCTCTAAATGCCCAAACCACTAAATACCAGAAGCAAGATTGATACTTTATTTTCGCAGTGGTTTATTACCTCAGGATCAAAAGTATTTGGATTCCTCAGCTAGGGGTACAATTCAATTACTCACACCTGTAGAAGCTTGGGAACTCATTGAAGGAATAGCAAACAATGATCAACAGTTTGAGGGATTGGATGCACGGCAAGTTCATGAATTATCTACATCTAATAAAAGCAATAGAGCCACTGACCTAGTAGCTATGCAACTCATTGCAATGAATGTAAATCTCACTAAATTGTGTCAGCTTGGTAATCTCAATGTGCAAGGACAACCGGTTCCATCTCAAGCTTTGGTAGCTACAAGTTGTGCAATATGTCAATCTCTAATGCATATTACAACAAATTGCCCTCATGATAACCAGACTATTGCAGCCATGTTTCAAGGGTGTCAAGGATATAATTCTAGACCTTGGAACCCATATTCCAACACCTACAATGAAAGGTCTCGAGCACACCCAAATTTCAATTGGAAAAATAATGATTACAAGTAGTTTCAAAATCAATTTTATGTCAACCAGCCAAATGTTAGTCAGGGGAAATTTATTGGGAATCAAGGTATTTATAATAGAACCATTGTTCTGGCTGAAACTGGTGCCTCTAAAGATGACATTACTCAGCTGATAAAGAGTATGAATAATCTCTCACAGTCACTCACTTCTAAGCTTGATGAGGAGCGAGCTCACACCAATTCTAAGCTTTCTACTATCAAAAAATGAATGGATCAATGGGAGACTAAGAGTAATAACCTCACTAGTTTTGTGACTCAATTATCTGATAGTTTGAATAATCTCCAAGCTCAAAGTAGTGGCAAGTTACCTTCCAACACAGTGATTAATCCCAAATCACTTAATGCTATTCACTTGAGGAGTGGGAAGTAGTAGAAGTTAGTAGCAAACATGTTGATAAAACCAAGGATTTGCTTACCAAACTCCTATCTCTCTCCAATCTGAGTGTCTCAATTCTGAACATGCCGAGGATATGAAATTAGCTAAGATGTAGACTATTTCATTTATTCTTCCAGAGGAGCATGACACATTGGATGGAGCGATTAATCATACTTCAGTGTAGCATGACTACTCTGTTAGTCCAGCACCTACTAAAGCTGATATGAAGAATTTACCATTTCCAAAAGCCTTCTTACTTGGACCAAAAAGAGAAGTAGAGAAGCAAAATCAAGATATTGTCAATTTCTTCAACAAAAAAAATAGAAGTCAATGTTCCTCTTTTGGATTGGGTGCAGCGTATGCCAGAATATGCTAAATATCTAAAAGATTGCTGCACACATAAGAGGAAATTTAAACCCAATGAAGTGGTGTAAGTAGGGGCAAATGTTTTAGCCTTATTTAAAGCTCAAGAGCTACCCATTAAATGTCAAGATCCAAGTGCTTTCTCAATTCCTTGTACTATTGGAAAGCTTCCTATTGCTAAGGCCTTCTTAGATTTAGGTGCTATCATCAATGTTATGCCTACTTTAGTTTATGATGCTTTAGTAATAAACATGGTCAAACCTACTAATATGAAAATTCAACTAGCTGATAAATCTGTGAGGAGACCTAAAGGAATTTTAGATGATTTTTGGTGCAAGTTCAGGATATAGTGTTTCCTGCAGATTTCTACTTTCTGGATATGACAAGTGAAGTCCTTTGTGATAGCACCTTGATTTTAGGGAGACCATTCCTTCACACTGCTGATACATTCTAATATTACAGTGGTTTCTGGTATTTATCCATGTTATGCTGCCCCTATAAGCAGTATTTGTGACACCATAGTTCTAAGGCCCAATACTACTACTTTAAATGGGTTAGAGATCCATGATTTGATCCCCTCAGTTCTGCAACCACTTAAACTAGATCTCAAACCTTTATCTACCACTTTGAAGTATGCTTTTCTTGGTGATGGTGACACAGTAACTGTCATTATCTCCAGGTTGTTGACAGAAACTCAAGAATTTTAGTTGCTAAATGTTTTAAAAAATATAAGAGTGCTCTTGGGTGGACTTTGGCTGATATTTTTGGTCTTAATGCCTTCGTCTACACATACAGAATTTTGCTAAGAGAGGATGCCAAACCTATTCGGCAACTTCAACACTGATTAAATCCTCTCATATTGGATGTGGATAAAAAAGAGGTTACCAAACAACTAACTGCTGGCATCATTTATCATATCTCTGATAGTGAATGGGTTAGCCCAGTACAAGTTGTTCCTAAGAAGAGTGGTATTACAGTCATCTGTAATGAGAAGAATGAACTCATTTCAACAAGAATTCAAAATGCATAGTGGGTCTGCATCAATTATTATTGACTCAATGACTCTACTCGAAAAGATCATTCCTACTCCCATTCATTGATCAAATGTTGGAGCGGTTGGGTAGTAAATCTCACTATTGCTTTTTGGATGGCTTCTCTGGCTACTTCTAGGTTCCTATAGCACCTGAGGATCAGGAGAAGACCACGTTTACCTGTCCATTTAGGACATTTTCCTACCATAAAAGGCCTTTTGGGTTATGCAATGCCCTGGGCATGTTTCAACGATGTATGCTTTCTATATTCAATTATTTGCTCGAGCATGGCGTTGAAGTCTTTATGGATGACTTCACACTATATGGTGACAATTTTGAGGTGTGTTTGACTAATTTGGAGAGTGCTTTAGCATGATGTGTTGAGAAGCAATTAGTCTTGAACTTTGAAAAATTCCACTTCATGGTTGCACAAGGCATAGTCCTCGATCATTTAATCTCTCATAAGCGCATTGAGGTAGACAAATCTAAAATTGAGATTATTGCCTCTCTACCTTTTCCATCCACCGTCAAAGAGTTAAGATCCTTTTTAGGATATACTGGGTTCTATAGGAGGTTTATTTAAGATTTCAGCACCCTTGCTTTGCCACTCTCTAAGTTGTTACAAAAAGATGTTGACTTTAAGTTTGATGCAGCATATCAAGCTTCTTTTAATGCTATTAAGCCAAATTAACCTCACCACCCATTCTGGTTGCTCCTAACTAGAATTTTCCATTTGAGTTATGCTGTGATGCTTCTAATAGGGCAGTGGGTGTTGTGTTGGGTCAAAGGCATAAGAAGTTGTCTTATGTCATCTCCTATGCCTCTAAAACATTGGACAAGGCACAAGTTAATTACACTACAACGGAGAACGAATTATATGTCATTGTCTTTGCTTTGGATAAATTCAGACCCTACTTGTTATACTCTAAAGTGTTGATCTTCACTGATCATAGTGCTATTAAATACCTGACTAGCAATGTGCATACCAAACCAAGACTCCTACGCTGGATACTTCTGATTCAGGAATTTGATACAGATATTAAAGATAAGGTTGGAGCTGAAAATGTTGTCACTGATCACTTGAGTCGTTTACCTTTACAAACTGCTAGTGTCACTGATTCTACCACAATCTGTGATAGTTTCAGGGACTGTTCTGTCTCCAGTATTGATGTTCTGGATCCTTGGTATTGTCAAATTACCAACTACTTAGCCATGGGGTTACTTTCCCCTTCCTTATCTAAATTCCAGTCCAACAAAATCAAGGTTGATTCTAAACATTATATCTGGGACTCCCTAATCCTATGGAAGATATGCAGTGACCAAGTGATTCAATGCTGTGTCCTTCAAGTTGAAATTAGTGCCATTTGACTAGCTATCATTCTTTTACTTGTGGTGGTCATTCAACCCTAACAAGGCAGCTAGGAAAATTTTAGAAGCTGGCTTCTATTGGCCTACTATTTTCAAGGATTCTCATGCACATTGCAGTACTTGTGATCGCGGCCAAAGGTTTGGAAGTTTGGGTAAGAAACATAAAATGCCTCAGCACCCTATGCTTTTCTGTGAGGTGTTTAAGGTATGGGGTGTTGATTTTATGGGACCCTTTCCTTCTTCTGTTGGGTATATTTTTATTTTGCTTGGTGTGGATTACTTATAGCGAGTGATAATGGCACTCACTTTTGCAACAAGTTGCTTGAGGGGTTGCTTTCTAAACATGGTGTCCAACAAAAGGTGGCCACCCCTTATCACCCACAAACCAACGGTCAGGCTGAAAATTGCAACAGGGCAATTAAATGGATTTTAGAAAAGATAGTATCTCCTAATAAGAAGGATTGGAGCACTCATCTGAATGACGCCTTGTGGGCCTACCGTACTGCTTTTAAGACCCCCTTGGGTATGGCTCCCTATCGGATGGTTTGTGGTAAAGGATGTCACTTACCGGTTGAAATTGAACATCGCTCCTACTGGGCTGTTAAGGCATGCAATCTGGATTTTGCTGCAGCAGGTGATGAACGACTTTTATAGCTTCAAGAACTGGATGAGTTGGGCCTAGCGAACTCAAAACCAGATGGGATGGTCCTTATGAAATCCTTAAGGTTCACAACTTTGGCATGGTTGAATTGTTAGATCCCAGCAGTGGTGCTATTTTTAAGGTGAACAGTCATTTACTTAAGCTTTATTCTGGCTTAGTTGTTCTTCCTTAGCCTCCAGTCGTCCCTTTCCCTCACTTACATTTTCTGTTTTGTTTTGCTTCATTTCCTTGTGATACTGATTGTTTGACATAAGTGGGAGGGACCAAACCAGTAGCTATAGGTAGATTTATGTATTCAACTTCCTCATTTTGCTATTGTTGTGTGTGGTTATTAGATTTGGGTGCAGAATTCTTTGCTTGCTGGCTAGATACTTCCCACACAAGTGGTTTTACTATGCATGTGTTGTGCTATACCTCTTTGTTGTGCTCTGCTTACTCGGGTTTCTGCCCTGCCTTCTATTTGCTTGCATTAGGGACAATACAATCTTAAGCGTAGGGGTAGGGCTGTGATATATGTGTATTTCTGTGGGGCATGTTTTGTGGCTTGTTAATTACCTTGTAAGGAGTGTTTTTAAAGCCTGGGTTTTTTATAAAGCTTGTCGTTAACCCTACCAAAAATACTAAGCTAACTATAGTAAAGTGATACCTAGCCTAGGTCATTCTTCTCTACGGAACCTAACTATTGTTACAATTCTGAGCAAAATTATGGGCACAATAAGTACAACAAGGATGTAGAGAATTGAATGAATTAAATCTGCTATACACCTAGTTCTTTTCTAAATGTTTTTTCTTTTAAAGTGACAAAGTAACACAAATGAAATGAATGATGATTTGACACAATGATGAGACAATCCTTCCTAGAAGTTCTACCTTACCTTCATTATCCAATTATGGTTGTGAGCTTGACATAACCAGTCGATCAACAATTACTACATGTAGTTACTCAACTAGACAACATACAGGGCGTAAATTGATATGACATTCTATTCATTCACAAAGTATTGTAGTGTAGTAAGCAAATCTGAATTCTCACTAATAATGGCTACCGCTCATCATCATCAAATCATTTAATATACTTAAATGCATCGATGCAACTAGAATCAGTAACATGATTAAATCTACTTGAATTTAGATAGCACAATCCATCGACTAAATTCATGCAAACAGATTCAGAAGTAATTAGATCCAGGAATTGTTCAACACATTACAACACTATAATTCAGAATCAAATCTGCTTCAAAGCTATACAACTCACATAATCTCAAGAAAATAGAATCGATTAAGAATAACAAATCTTAGTGAGCTTCGATTGCAACGCATGGATTCGAGTTCAGCTTGCTTCTAGGAAGAATCACAGTGATCAGTTACTTATGATGATAGAACACACACCATCGCGTTCTGGATTAGCTCTGGCCATGGCAGAGAACTGTTCTACTTCAGGAATTCACGTGACTATCAGCGATGGTGACGGGAGCAAAAAATGAGAATCTCTAAGAGTTCTTCTTTTCTTCTCCAAGTAAGTCCTCCAACCACGAACACCCTCTTCTATTAATACTTTCCCCCTAAATCTCCTCTCAGTCTCTCCCATTCTAAATCCGAAGGTCCGTTTTGGTACTGATAAATCGTAGTTTAGCTAGGAAAATGTCCTGTATTTTGCATTTTGGTCCCTCTTCCTACTTCCCCGCTCCTTTTAGCCCCAATTTCTACTGAGCTCCCTATAAGTCAATTCAAAGCAATGCAATATCATTCTTCCCAAGTCAACACTTAAAAGAAACCATGAAATATATCAATTAAGCTACTCTTAATCACTAATTTCATAAAATCAATATTAGTCACAATTCTTCATTATAAATGAATTTCAAGCACACTATTATTACTAAAACCTCCCAAAAAGCTATGAAAATAAACTATTATTACTAAAACCTCCCAAAAAGCTATGAAAATATATGGTAAATTAGGACTTATCAATTTCCCCACACTTAGCCTTTTGCACTCTTGGGCAAAATCAAGTATTTAGTCCTTCTTACTCACTCTAGCAATCTATCCATATGAATTCATCCATGCTCTTGGTTATGTATTTTCCTTCATTATCTCAAGTTCAATTCCCCATGTAAACAATCCCACCACCCAACACAAATCTAGCTCTATATATGATTCAGCCTTTGCAAAGAGAATTCAAGAGACTCTCAGGGTTAACTGTTTAGCTCTCTCTCTCACTATGGGTAATCGATTTCACTCCTCTCTTCTAGTCTATGCTCTACCATAGGCTTGTCAAAGCTCTATCATCAAACACAAGTTTCTATACATCAAGAGGACTTTATTGAGGTTGTAATGTTGGTGAGGCTAAGATGGAATATATGGAATGTCAATCTATACAGCCCAAATGAGCATGCATGATGAGATTGCAGTAGTACATGTGCTTATTCATACTTGTTGTTTTCTCTCCTTTTTTATTCTTTTTTTTTCTTCTGCTCTCTTCATTTGACTTCTAAATTTTCTTTTGAGAGCATAATTACTTTTTTTCTTCAACAGAAATCACCCTTTCTTTCCATTATATGCAACTATAAGTACATTATCATAGTACTTTTGGCATACTCATTCAAAACTGCATAGAAATAATGAGAAACGAAAATGATGGGCTTAAATGGGCTAGCAAGGGATAAAATGTGTAAGTGACTTGTGCTTAGGTCATATGGGTATGAAATGAATGCCTCAATCATATATAGGTACTCTCATGTGTACATTGGCCTCAACTATGAGCTAGGATAAGTTCTAGAGAGTTATAGAACTAGAGAGCACGCACACAAAATTTAATGAATCAAACAAACTCAAATATACTTCCATGTGGGCTAATTTTCTTGCCTTCACTCATAATTACTGAGCCTTATATATTACTAAATTCAGTACTGTCAGTTTCCCAAGCTCACATGGTTTGTATTCCTTGAGACAGATTTATTCAATACATTCCCTCAAACACTCATTTACTCATATGTCTATCATTCCTAGATCTTTTAGAAGGATGTAGCATACTTAAAACTACCCGATAACAATCATGCTGCAAAGTCAAAATAAAATTAAATCATGCTTATAAAAGTACTATAAGGGGCAAGCAACCATCGCATGTTGGCTTATGTTTACCAATGTAAATCATACAATTATAAATTCTTATAACTAAAATCTACCTGTGGGCAAAGACATTAGCATGGTATGAATTTATCTGAAACTGATGAAACTAGAATGCAACCATATCTCCTAATACCTGTGGGCTACTTAGAAAATATAATATCATTCTATTCCATCCTAATTAAAACTATGATTATAATTATCTACCTGTGGGTAAAGATTAATTATAACCACACATTTAATTACAATTGATGTTTTTAAATCTTTGTGTGATGTATTTTGTTCATTAAAACAAAATAGAGTATATGTGCCTAGTAAGGATACTCTGGCTATTCCTCGATCCTACATACTCATTATAAAGACATCACACAATTGTGCATACTAATTGCACATATGATCATAATTTGATATGGTAAACCTTATGTGATTAAATATGCATACAACATGTGCATAAGGATGCTGTAGCTATTCCTTAAACAAAATGTGTATGCCAATCACTAATATCAAATATATACAATTTAAATACCAAACACACACACACACACACAATGTCAATGGAATCTTAAATAATTAATTTAATCAACTAAATCATTTATGTGACTAAAATAGTATTTACTCACTTTCAAAAGATTGACATTTAAAATCCATATGTGATTATTTATGTATGTTATAAGAGGGCGCTTTAGCTACCGCTCTAGTACGTAAGTTAATCATAAATATCAATAATGTGCATTTAAATTCTGTATATGCACAGCTTCATAGAGGACTTAATCAATTAATTTAATCCACAATAGTGATTAAGTGTGTGTTTGGATTAGCTTTTTTTAATAGCTTTTATGACTTACGAGGGAAGTGTGTGAGAAGAGTTTTGTTTCGGGTTGCGCAAACCATGGTTTGAAACCATGGTTTTGACACTTGCCAACAATCCTCCCACTTTGATTAAATTAATATTACCCATTGAATAGAGTTGATATTATAAAACACACAAGTGATTATTTACACAAACAGCAGAGGATGCCGTGGCTACTCCTCAAGATGCATGATAATCATAAATATTAACTTTGTGCAATTAAATTCCAAATATGCACAAATCTTTAATGAGAATTTAATTGATCAATTTAATCGACAAAATGTGATTAAATAATCATCATAGATAAATTCTCCCACTATTTTGTGCATCCAAAATAAATATAATATATACACATCTTAATGGAGGGTTTAATTAATTTGATATTTAAAACCCTCTATGCATCCAAAAATTGTTTAAAGAATTAATTTTGGCATATTTCAACTCAAATTAGGTTTTACAAAATTTGAAAAGTTCAATAATTTTCTAAACTTAATTCTCCAAATGTTTAGACAATTAAATAACTCATAAAAAATAATTTTTCAAGATGTGAAAGTTGCCAAAATTAATTTAAACAATTTGATATGATATGATTAAAATTAGACATAAAACAAAGTTAATTTTGTAAACAGTGCGCAAAAACAATCATGTAGTCCAAAATTCATCTCTGGTAATTAAAACTTCATAGCCCAGGAAATGAAAACACATAACAGGGTCCATAATTGATTTTTCCAGAAAAGAATAAAACAATAAAGCCTAGAAATTTAACAAAAAATGCCATTGTAAAAAATTAACATGAAAAACTCATAGCATAAATGTTCTTTAATTATTTCAGAACCCAAATAGTGGCCCAAAACGCAGGCTATATTAGATTAGGAAATAAACTTTAATTCCCAAGTCCGTATAAATGTTTGGCCCAGATGCTTAATTAATTTAAATAAATAGGTGCAAGCCCAAATTTTTTAAGGCCCAGAATGTGTTAAAATAAATAACGTGTGAAACAAAAAAATAAAACTCACAAGCCCAAAATGACTGTCTCAGTCCAGGACAAATAAAATGTATATAAGCAAATAAAAATGGACAAAAGTCCAAAACTTTGTCCGACCCATGAATGTGATTAAATGAATCCTAATTAAAACACAAAAGTCTCGGCCCAAAGCGCATTATTTATCATTTAAAATGTAAGAAAATAATACATAAACCCAATTTTGTCTTGACCCAAATAATATATCAGCCCAAATCGAGATAAAATAAAACTAACAAAAATGGATCAAGCCCAAAAACATGTCCGGCCCAACCTGTTGGACAAGTGAAACACAGTGTTTCACTTAAGGGCCAAACGACACCGTTTTTTAGCGTGGGAAGGGAGCCTTTATGGATGACACAAAACGACGCTATCTTGTGCTTTTTCCTTACCCAGCTTAAACCTTAGAAACTGACCCTCCAACCCGGTTGCAGACCTGACTGAATCTATCGCTACATGCAAACCTAAGTCACTTTTCCAGGTGATTGGAGAGCTCAAAATACAGCGGTCCCAACGGCAGTAATCTCAGAGATCAAAATTGATTTTATCCAATTTTCCAGGATATTTTATTCACATGAATCAAATCAAAAAAATACGAGTTTCAGTCAAAGTAAAATTGATTTTTGGCTCCTTCGATTTTCTGATGAAGGAGGCAACAGAGAGCTCGAAGACAATGATTCCAGTTGTGGTAATCTTGGTGAAGTAGTAACAAAGAAAAATCCTAGCAATAATTTGCAAATAATTACAAAACAGAAAGGAGCAATCTCAAATTTGAAATATATATGCAATTTTCGGGCTCTTCGAAATTTCCATGAAGAAAACGACAGCTTCCTAACAAAGGTTCTTCTCTTATCGCTATCACCCGATGCAATTCAAACATAAACTTAAGAACAATTTCAAGAAAGGTTCAAGAATAGATTAAAAAGCATGGATTGAACTTGCTTTCGAAACCAAGATTAAACATGAGCATAAGTTTTTCTCAAGGGCAAATCATAACTGAGGTTTTGAATAAGCATAGTGTAACACCTTACATTTCTGCCTCTTTATTATGTATATGGAAGCATTTCTATTCAATTCCTTAGGGGTTCATTTCTGAATTCTAACTGTTGAGCTGTTACTCTTACCAGATATCAGGGTTTATTCTATTTCTAATTCTTATTTATAGTTGCAGTGACTTTATCGATCCCGATTATAACTTAATTCGGTTGCGCGTATTCGTACTCTGCATACATACATTCTTGCCATATAGATAATTTACATATAGTAAATTAATATACGTTCTTTATTTCTCGATTCTTTATCTTCTTTCCTTCTTGTTCATCTTCAGCATTCTTTTCTTTCGTAATCTCGTACCTATAAGGTTGGTGGGGGTGAGATTCGGGAGAATCTCAGTAGCAAACATTATAGACAATACATATAAGATGAATGATAGTGCATGATATGCTTGCTTACATAGGCTCATGTTCTCATAATGATATTTTGCATGCTCAATGTTTCATGCAACATACTTATGGCTATAACAAAAATAGAAAAAGAGCTTCATTCATTCATACATGCTCACATAATCCAGTAAAGCAATACAACAAATCAATACATAACATAAACATCACATACATGCAAGTAAGTTCACTATCTTTTGAATTCGAATCCCCTTTTGTACCTTTTCTTTCAACCATTGAAGTTATTTGAAAATTCTCCCATTCTTCTTCCTTGTCATCTCATAGCCCTAAGTACATAACCATACATTAGATATATGATAAATGAATGTCCAATGTGGCTACATAGGCCTTTAGGACATGTCTCTTATATTTGGGCCTATACTTGTTCCAATTTTAATAACTCAAAAACTTTGGTTAGTTCACTTTAAAGTTAACACATTAGGCCCACTGCGTATTTAATAGGCCTACACTAACTCCAAGTGCTTAACTTAACCCTTGGAAGTTAATATTATTACCAAATGCCATTACTTTTTCATTTTCACATTATTCCAAAAAGTAGGTAAATTTTTCACTTAACTTTGAAAAATCATAACTTTGTCTAAAAAACTCCACTTAGGTGGTTCAAAGCCATATGTGGCTCTTATTAAGTCTATTGTTGGGGAAAAATATTTTATCCAGCCAGTTTCATGCACAAAAATCCAAATCATATCATTTGGAATGGAAAAGGTTACATTATAGAGCCAAACGTGTCAGTATAAATTGCCATGATTAACATAAGTAACAGTTGTTTACTAATAATAGTGAACAACCCTTAAATTAGTAACAGTTGTTTACGAATAACCGTGAAGAGACAATTATTTTTTTAAAAACATTTTTGGGCTACATCACCCTAATGATTAATTATTTTTATTATTCAAAAATTAAAAAAAGCAGTAGTGGTTTTCAGTCATCTCCACTACTTGGCACATCATCGACGTTTGAGGAAAGAGATAAGGGTCTAAATGGAAGTGGTCATATACAACCTGATTGTGATGAAGGATGAGGTCCAACTTCTAGTTCAAACTGTGGGCTTGTCTAGTAAGACACCTTATAAAGTGGTTAAGGCTAGCCAACGTCTGCAACAGAGCCTCTGTTTGAGCATGAAGAGGTGGTGGTGGTAGATGAGGAGGAGGAAGAAAGGTGGTAGTAGTGGTGGTGGAGGCGGTGGTGGAAGAGGAAGGGCTTATGGAGGGAAGGGTGAGGCTGACGAGGAGGAGGAAGAGCAGGTGAAGGGTGAATGGAAAGAGCTCTTTAGCCTCTAACCATATGAGGGAGAGAAGGATGAGGCTATGAAATTGTGCTTTTAGAAAAGTACTAAGAACAAAAGGAATAGGTACTTCGCTCTAAAGTATTTAGCTTAGGAGAACTGGTATTTGGTGTCAAACTGAACAAGGTTTTGAAAAGGTTCTTTTTAGATTTATTTTTTACATGACAGTTGTTTATTATGAAATATCATTTTTGTCATTCATACTTTACGGTCAATAGATACAACCATTATGTTTGTATTTTCGTTGATTTAAGGTTAGAAGACAAATTGTTTGTAAGTGTTACATGACATTTGTTTTGAAAGAGCTGTCACGTTTGTCACTAAATAAATTATGGTTATTAACTACAATGGATATTTTTGCATTTTCGCGAATTCCTCCTTGCAATACTTGAAGGTGTGAATAAATAACTGTTACTTTTAAGCGTTATATATCCTTGTGTGACCTCTGCTTAACATACATGACATTTATCAACTATAACCATTATGTATTAAGGGCCCATTTGATTCAATCTCATTGTACCTTGTAATGAGATGCAATAGTAATGCAATGCAATATTAATTACAAAGCTAGTATTTGGTTTGATTTTTAACCAAGGTGCAATGAGTTATTTTTAAGCAAGGTGCAAGATCGCGCTGCCTTATCATAATTATCACGCTACCTCACCGAGGATCGTTTGATGGCAATGGTTGTGGTGGTGAAGATGACAGTAACGGTGGTATGGTGATGGTGATGGTAAAGATGGCAAGTGGTGACATTGACAACAGTGAAGGAGGAGGTAGTGGCAACGGTGAAGGTGGTGGTGGTAGAGGATGGTGGCAGCGATAGAGGAGGATGAGGTAGTAGTAGCAGTGATAGATGAGGATTTGGTAGTGGTGGCAAGGGTGGTGATGGCAGCTGGTGATAGCGATAACGATGGAGGAAGAGGTAAGGGCAACGACGACAATGGTGGAGGTGGAGGTGGCGATGGTAGGGGGTGGTGGCAGCGATGGAAGAGGAAGAGGCAATAGTGGTGATGGTGGTGATGGCAGGTGATGACACCGACTATGGTGAGAGAGGAGGTAGTGATAGCAACAGCTGTAATATCTCAAATTTCGATTAAGGGATTTTGACTCCAAAAGTGGATGTGATTAGTGATAAACAAACCCTTTTGGAGAATATGAAGTGGATTGTAGTCACTTGTGTTATGAGCAGCGCCAAAACCCTGTATTTGAGTTCAATTGTGGATTAACATCTAAATTGACTTAGAATAGAGGGAAGACATGTTTTGTGATAAATGAAATGATATGATGAGTTTGATGGTGATTCCAAGGGAATTTCCATAATCAAGGGCAAAACGGTAAAGTTACCGGCCAATTGATTGGTTGCCGAAGAAGGAGCTCCTTGGTAACTCAAAGATCAATGGTTGAGATTGATTTGTGTAGAGATCAAATGGTGGAATTCCATGTGCATGTGTGTATGTGAGCTCATGAGAGTTGAAGCAAGATGGTGACAAGTGGCCAAATATGGACCCTTGGATTTGGGTCAAATGTTCAACTCTTCTCCCTCTCTCCTTTCTTGTGTGGGTCAGCCAAATGGCCCAAAAAGCTGAGCTCTTCTTCATCATCGTCGTCTCTCTCACTCTCTCTCTTATTCCTCCATTTTCAGTGAGTTCAAGGTAGAGAGAGAAACAAAAAAAAGTGAGGTTTAGCTTGGTTAATGTCCTCTTTAGCTCAAATACCTTTCTTTAAAGTTGTTCATAGTAAGTAGAGCTTCATTGCTATGGTTTTAGATTTGTGAAAGAAGGTGTTTGGAGAGCTTGAAGAATTTGGAAAGATGAAAAATCAAAGAACAAGCTTAGGAAAGAGGAAGAGGTGAGTGTTTGCTCCCTTTTGATCTATATATTGAGTTATTTGGTTAAGTTTTATGATTTGTGGAATTTGCCCTAATTTTGGTATCATTGTGGAATGGATGATTTGAATGTGGTTTTGTGGTTAAAATGGTGTTATAGTGTGTTTTGATATTGATTTAGAGCATTGGGAATAAAAGTAGTGAAATTTGGGAAATGTGTATGAATAATGTGACCAAATGGGGGAAATGTCTTTGTGGTATGATTTTGGTTGTTTTGAGGTGTCCAATAGGTTCCTTGTGTGAAATTATGTGGGAATAGCTTTGTGTTAAAGTTTTAAGACCATTGGAAACATATTAGTTGAGTTAGGGAAAATGCTGATATCAGCTGCGTTCTGGGTTCTGATGCAGCCTCACTCGAGTGTCAGGGGTCTCACTCGAGTGATTCATCGTATTTTCCCTTTTTCCTTCGGTTTTGGTTGTACTTGTTCATGGAAGAAGCAAGAGTGCACTTCCTCACCTGCGAGTGATGTGGGTTATCACTCGAGTGAAGGTGGTTTCACTCGAGTGATCATGTGCTTTTGCACTAAGAGTCGCTTCTCGAGTCGTCACTCGCAGTTGGCTTGGCAAGAGTGTGATTTAGCACTCACGAGTTCTGTGGCCTCACTCGAGTAACAGAACCTGTGCTCGAGTGCACTTCTGGATCTGGGTTGTCTGTTGCTCTCGGGTGGTTACTTTTAGAGCCTCACTCGATGGGACCCGGGTGAGTGTGAGGCCAGTGCTCGAGTACTATGGTGGATACTCGAGTGTTGTGGGTAATTTATGTCTCTGGTTGTGCTTTCAGGCAAACACTCACATGAGTGAGCCATCCTCACTCCGATGCGGGTCGTCCATCACTCGAGTACACCATCCATCACTCGAGTGATGAAGCCAAAAATGGGGATTTTGAGGGTTCAAAAGATAGTATTTGGTTAAGTATTTCCCAGCCCTTTAGGCATGTGTTTAGGCTTTGAGTAGCCACCTAAAGGTCTTAAATGATAACCAACTTAAGTGTTTAAAGATTAAGAAATTGGAAAAGGGATTAACCCTATGTCCTTGTTTAGTTATAGGGTTCGATGTTCGCCCTGATCGTGAGCAGCCAAAGTTGAAGCTTACGTGGAAAGAGTGTAGGGAACTTACCTCTTCTTCATGTATTTGATATATGTGTTGGTGTATTGATGTATGTATTGCTTTGCGTGATTATGTGAAACATATATGAGTAATTGTAGCTCTGTTTCTAGTTATGCTATGGCCATGAGTATGTTGTGAGACATTGAGCACGCAGATATGTCATTATGTGAGCATGTGTTATTGTGATGCAAGTATGTCATGCATAAAACACTTATCTTGCATGCATATTGGTATCTGTTTCCTACTGAGATTCTTTAGGATCTCACCCTCCCCTACTAACCTTTCAGACAGGGTAGTGGATCAAGGATGGAGCAGGCATCCAGGGCGGCGAGATCTCCTCTAGATTGAGATTTTGTTAGTTGGTTATCATCATAGTTGGGATATCTGTATTTGAATTCGATTGTGTATATGTGGATGAGGATTTGATCATGTGTATTCGAGATGTAACTTGTGTAATCCTCGATAAGAAAATTTGTAAACCCTTTTGTAATGGTATGAACCATGGATTGGCCTGGGAATTATATTGCGTACTCTGATATGTGAATGTGATTTATCTTCGTATAGTAATTGTATTCGAAGTGTGAATGTGAGACCAGGTTTAAATGATTTCGAAATGTATTTATGAGAACTCCATCTGGTAGATGGATTTGTAAATGTTATTTGATTCTTATTGGTTTCTATTTCACTTTAGTTTCATAATCCGGATACAATTACGAAGGAGGTTACAGCAGCGGTTACAAGTAGTGGTAGCAATAGAGGAGGAAGAGGTAGTGGTGGCGACGACAAGTGGTGATAGTGACAACAGTGGAGGAGGAGGAAGTTGCGATTGTGGCAATTGTCATGATGGCGGCAACAGTGGAGGTGGCAGCGGCGGAGGAAGAGGAGAAGGTAGTGGTGGTTGTGGTGGCGATGGCAAGTGGTGATAGAAACAATGGTGAAGGAGGAGGTAGCGGCAGTGGCTGTCATGGCTGTGTCAACGGCAACGGTTGTAACGCCCCAAATTTCAATTAAGGGCTAATGACTTCAAAAGTGATTGTAATTATTGTAATTAAGCACTTTTGAAGAATACAATGTGAATTTTGATTCAAACGTGTTCTGATCAATGCCTAAACCCTATATTTATGATTAAGTTTGGAATAATGTCTAATTGGGTTAAATATAGGGAAAGGGCGCATGATTAGATAATTAGAGTGATAGGGATTAGTTGGAAGTGATTTGAGTATAATTGCCATAATCAAGGGCAAAATGGTAAAATTGGAAAGTTACCGACCGATTGGTCAGTTACCGAAGAGAAAACTCATAGGTAACTTGAGATCAACGGTTAGGATTCATGAGTATGATAGGAGTTGTGTGTGCATGTGTTATGTGAGGTTAGGAAAGGAGGGCCAAGATGTTGTCAAGTGTCCATTTGTGAGCCCTTAGATCAAGTCAATGTTTCAACCTCTTTTTCTCCCTCTCTCCTCCACTTAGGTCTGCCAAAAAGTCTTATGCACAAGGAAAAATATGATCTCATCTTCATTCTCTCATCTCTCTCCTCTACACTCCATTTTCGTCCAAGCTTGGTAGGAAAGAGAAAGGAAAAGCTTGAGTTTTGGGTGGGCATTTGTCTCTAAATGCTCAATTGTTCTTCACTAATATTGATCATAGTGTCAAGAGCATTATTTCTATGGTTTCAGATTTTTGATTAGTGGTGATTAGATGCTTGAGAAAATTTGGAAGTGGTAGAAATCAAGAATTAGTCTTGGGAAGAAGTTAAGGTAAGCCTTTGGAACCTTTTGACATATTTATTGTGGTCATTGGTTTAGCTTTGAGGATTTTGAAGTTTTGACCTGATTTTGGCTTAATTTCAAAATGTGTGAATTGGTTAGTGTTTAGTGTGAAATTGGTGTCATAGTGTGTCTTTGAGCATTTGAAATTGATTTGGAATGTTGGTTTGGATTGGTTTGCAATATGGTGGTTTGATTGAGTTCTTGGTAAGACATGTGGTGGTCATTGTGTAACATGTCAATGGAGGTTGAATTGGGTTGTTTTGATGATTTCAATGGATTCCTTGTGCAAATTTATGTGGGAAGGGTATTTGATATGAATTTGGGAACCATTGGAAGCATTGGTGCAAAATTGAAATATTGTCTATTGAAAGTCTATTCTGGGCAGTCCGGTTTTCTGGAGGTTTTGAGTAGGAAAATAGTGTCTAAAAATTCTGAAACTTTCCAGTCTTAAAATTCACATTCCAAGATTCAAAATGGATATATAATTTGTGCCATTTCGTTTTGGGAACTGGGAGATATGACTGTCCAAAATTTGAGGTTGAAAATGGACTCTGTTTTGGGGTAGTGATGAAATTTGTGTGATTCTGTATTTTTGTGGTGATTTCCAGTAATGACCAATATTTTTCCTAGGAAGAGGACTTAAATAGCTTTCATTTGGCTTTGGGATCACCTTATTTTGATTTTTCTAGAATTAATTATGATTTTTCAAAGTTATCTTGGCTGCAGCGCAAAAGTTTCTGTGGGCGTTTTGGCCGCAGCTATAAATTCTTGGCTGCAGCCAAAAACCCTTCTGTGCGCGTTTTATCTGCAGCCAGAGGATTCTTGGCTGCAACCAACCCCCATTTTCAGCATTTTGTGATTTTGCAAAGTAAATTCCAACCTAGTACTTACCAATCCTTTTAGGTTCTCTTTGAGCTTGTTATAACCATTTAAGGGACTCATACGGAACCTATTTTAAGTGTTTGAAAGTAAGAATTGGGGGTAGGAAATTAATCCACCATTCTTGATTTTGTTTATAGGCTTTGACATTTATTGTACCCGTGAGCCCACTGTGCCAAAGGACATTAGGAAAGAACAAGGTAGTGACTCTTTCTCTCGTACTGTGTGTGAAACATTGTATGTATGTTTGTCATGCCTTGTGAATATTTTGTAATACATTGAGATCACAACAAAAGCTGACGCATAGTGTTTACAGTCATGTGTGTTGTTGTATGTGGTGTGAGCCATGTGACATTGTGATGCTTCTTAACATGATCTTACATGATCTGTGTTTGTATACTGTATGAGTGATTTGTTACTACTGGGATTCTTTTAAATCTCATTCTTTCCAATGACTAACATTTCAGACAAGGCAAGTGGCTCAAGAGAGAAGCAGATAACCCGGAGCGGTTAGGATCTCTTAGAGACATTTGAGTGGGTTGCTGGTTATCTCTTTTGGTTTTGGGATTACTGTATATGATCATTATTTTGAACGTAGTGATGTAAACCCCTTTTTGGGATCTTTAAACCCTCGATGTAAATATAGATGAAACCCGGGGGTTAGCGGGATTTTTGTTTCACACTCTGATATGTATATATGTTATTTAGCTGCATAGGTAATTATATTCGGTATTTGAAAACGAGACCAGGATAGGAAAGAAATTTTGAAAGTTTTGTTAAAAACCCTTCCGCAAGAAGGGATTGGAAATGACTTTTGATAATTATTTGTCTCTATTTCATTTAAAATTCCAAATTTTGAATTATAATTACGTGTTTAAAGGCAGGGGTTACATCGGCTAAATCTATTCAAAGGCAGGAACTACAGCTCTGATACCACAAATATAACCCTTTTCTCATCAAGGCCGAGATTAAGTTCATAAAAACGTGATTAAGTTGAATTAGAGACCTTAATACTGCTTGAGACTTAATAAAAGTAAATTTCCCAAAAACATGGTTTTCAAAAACGTTTCTAAACCTGTTCAACAATGGTCTCATATTCATACTCGAATTCACAATTGGCCTAAACAATTCGATTCCATTTATAAATATCAGAGGACGCAGTAAATTCCTGACACACTCGGGTTCCATTAATCGAATAAGGTTTTTGCAAGGCACAAATGCCCATAATCCATTTTCCCTTAACTAGGGCATTTCACAAAACTAATCAATATCCATATACAATTGTTACCCCAACAAAATATCTAAAATATAAAAGTATGATAACCAATTTATCCAAAATAAACTCCTAGCCCGGTGCTTTATCCACTCTTCGTCACCCGCTTTCCTTTAGATCCTTCAGCCCTGTCTAAAAATTGTTTTTGGAAGAGAGAGATTCTAAGGAATCCCCGTAGTAACAAATCACTCATAGTATGCACAACCACAAAGCATGAAAGAAAATCATCACACAACACATAGCAACTATAACGGCAGTTACAGCTGTAAGGGCAGGTATGACGTGTGTCACCCTTACATTTGCTCACGCTTTATTGCACAACCATATGTTCATATCACATATATCACCGCAGCTGGGATCCATATAAAATATTTCACATACACACAGCCACACCGGCCATATAATCACACAGGAATTCACAATTCCACAATGCAGCCTCGACAATTACAACGGCAGATACAACGACAAGGGTAGGTGTGATAACCATCACCCCCTACGACTGCACATATTGAACGCTCACGCCGTAATGCCCTACGGACAATAACACATTCACAAGATCACAATGGCCTCATGCAAAAGATTCTCACAACAAAATAATGATAAGTCATGCATACTAAGCATGTCACTACCTTGGTTCTTCCGTGCGTGCTCCGGCACTGGTCTCTCCCGAGTAAGGCAAATGTCGAATCCTATAATTCATAATTAGGGATGAAGTTTATTCTCTATTCCAATACTTAAATGACTTCATATCACTTAAATTGGTTATCATCAATATCCTTTAAGAAGCTATAAATGTCTTTAACAAAAGCTCCTAAAGGGTTGGAAGAACTATCCCAAAGATCCCCTTTTTGAACCCAAAATGTCAAAACCCAAAATGACTTCCAATTAGCAGAGCGGCAAACAAATCAAATCTACTACAGATTCATGACCCTCAACAGTTACAACACAGTTTAGACAAGCTTCTGTAGTCACAGCCTTAACACCCATTGGTGTTGACACAATCAAATCGAATGGCAACTTATGCACATTCATTCCCAGACGTTTCACACAAGCATAAGCAATAAAGGAGTGACTTGCACCCAAATCAAATAACGCTTGTAACACAATTCCATGGATAAGGACTTTACCTTGTATCAGCTCTGGGGATTTCCGGGCCTTTTCGTGAGTCATAGCAAATACTCGGCCCTGAGTCCTCTGTCTCTGCTCTGGTCGTGGCTGTCTACACTCAACAGATGTATGCCCCACTTGCTTACAATTGAAGCAAATCACCCGACCATCACAAGTCTTGCCATGATGTGGCTTGTTGCAACGAGGACATGTCCATACACTAGGAGCTCTCTGCTGATCACGACTCCCAGACTGATAAGGCTTTTTACTACCCCCTCTATATGAAGAGGATGATCCTGAGCCCTTCTACTTCTGAGAAGCACCGCCCTTACTAGGCTCACTATGACCACCACCAGCCTTAGCCGGATACAACTCTCTAAGATTGCTCTCAGTGATCCAACATTCTTCAACGGCCTTGTTGAACTTGGAAAACTGATGGGTGGCGAGTCTCTTTCTCATATCATGCCTTAAACCCCGAATTAACATGTCTGAGCTCAACTCCTCATCATCCATTTTCTGAAGATAAGAGGAATGTCGGGATAGGCGGGTAAATCGGGACAAATATTCGTCGAAAGACTCTGTGTCCCCTTGCTTGATATTCAGAAACTCGGTTTCCTTCTCAAGCCTCACTGACTTGGGAAAATATTTCTCGTTGAAGTGTTATTGGAACACCTCCCAGGTCAATGGCTCATTCTTAATCCTCAAGGACAATGCAATGTTACGCCACCAGCGGTCTGCATCACCCTCAAGCTTGTACACCACCAACTTGGCTTTCACTTCTGAGGGACACACTAAGACCTCAAAAATCTTCTCAAGACGATGTAGCCAATCTTCAACCGCCTGAGAATCAAACTTCCCCTTAAATACTGGAGGTAGTTGCTTACAGAATTTGGACTTGTACACCACCAACTTGGCTTTCACTTCTGAGGGACACACTAAGACCTCAAAAATCTTCTCAAGACGATGTAGCCAATCTTTAGCCGCCTGAGGATCAAACTTCCCCTTAAATGCTGGAGGTAGTTGCTTACAGAATTTGGAGACCCAAAACTCAAGGTCTCGTTCCTCCCTGACTAGCACTCCATGGGATTCTTGGTTCGGAATCACATGAGGAGGGGATTCAAGTGGTCGTGCTGACCCTTCAGCAGTCTCTTCCCGGGTTTCCTCTCGAGTTTCCTCATGAGTAGACTGACCCCGGCCCTCATTATTCTTGGCCTTTTCAGCTCTAAGCTCTTCTCTAAGCTCCGCTATCATATCTCGTTGGTCCTTTATCAGGCCCATCAACTCTTGCATTGGGTCCAGTGGATTGTCATTAACCACTTCCACCTCAGGGTCTACTCGTTGTCCACTGGGATGACCCCTTGTCTTTTTCATTCTACAAATCGTTCACTAGGTCAGTTCCACAGATAATGTATACACATTGTTCACAAATCTCATATATATCCCTAACACAGAGCACATATGTGTATATAACAATCATTCACAGATGATCTATTATCACTAAGACCACACTATGGGAGCGATCCTAGCAAACTCTACCCTTGCCAGGAACTGCAGCTCTGATACAAAAAATGTAACCCCCTCACGGTAATCATATCCGGATATCAAAATTTAAGTGAAATAGAGACCAATAAAATGAAATCAACAATTTATAATCCCTCAACTCGGGATGAGGTATTTCAAAATCAATTCAAAACGTAATAATTCCGGGTCTCACATTCACGTGCGGATATAACTACTCGAAAAATCAAATCACATAAGAAATATCATAGTACGAAAACTAAAATCCCGGCAAACCCCCGAGTTACTCTATATATCGAATGGGTTTACTATTTTCCAAATGGGGATTACAAATCAAAAATTCACTATGAACAATTTATATACAGTAATCCCAAATCTACAATAGATAACCAACAATCTCAAAATCCTGAATGTCCCTAAGAAATCCTAACCACTCCAGGTTGGTCGCTTCTCCTTCGAGCCACTTGCCTTGTCTGAAAAGGTTAGTCATATGGAAAGAGTGAGATTCTAAAGAATCCCAGTAGCAACAAGTCACTCATACAATATATAAACATAAAGTATGTATGTTCATCATGTTCAGTAGCTCCACAATGATCTCTGGCTCACGCCACATATAACAGCACTCACGGCTGTAATCACAGTGCACTATGCCAGCTTTTGCTGTAATCACTATGCACAACGCCCGCTTTCGCGGTGAACACTATGTACCAGCAACACGAAGCACAAAGCATCTCAAAGCACAATGTATCACTAAACTCCACAAGGTATCTCAATGCACAAGGTATCATAAAGCAATAGCAGTAGCATCCACACAATGAATGACAGACAAATATACAATACATTTACACAAAGTATAAGAGAGGAGTCACTGCCAGAATCTTTCCTGACAATCTTTGGCACAGTGGGCTCACGCGTTCGGCAAATATCAAATCCTATACCAAATTAGGGACAATTGATCAATCTCTCTTCCAATTACTTATTTCCATAATACACTAAGTTGGTTATCATTTAGGACTCTTAAGAGGCCACAAATGCCTCTAATAAAAGCCCTAAAAGGTTGGGAAACAATAGGTTGAAGGTCACTTTTTGAAAACACAAAGTGCTGGAACACAGGGGTTGGCCGCGGCCAGCCCTTCCTTGGGCCGCGGCCAAAATATGGTCAGAAGGCTGCTGGCCGCGGCCAGCCCCCCATGGGCAGAGGCCAGAATCAGGGCAGAAAGGTTTGGGCCATGGCCAGCCACTCATGGGCCGCGGCCAACCAATTTCCTGATTCTTGGCTGAACTTCTAAAGCCAAATGAAAGGTATTTAAGCCTTCTTCCTAGAACAAATATGGCTCATAACTGGAAATCACTACACAAATACAGAATTACCCAAAACTCAACACTACTCCAAAACAGAGTTCTGTTCCCATCCCAGACTTTGGACAATCATATCTCCTAGAATACTAAATGAAATGACACAAAATATATATTCATTTTGAAGCTTGGGATGTGAAATTTAAGACTAGAAAGTTTCATAATTTTTCGACACCATTTGTTTATTCAAAACTTTCGTGTAAACTGATTGCCCAGAACAGAGCTCACACAAGACATATTTCCAACTTTCTACCAAAGTGTTCAATGACTCTAAAATCAATAACCAAGCTTATTCCCATACAATTTTCCATAAGGAACACAATGGCAACCTCTAAAACATCCCAAAACCAATCTAACCACAATCAAACACAATGGTCTTTATGATTCACACAATGTCCAAATTCCAATCAACACAATTCTAAACTTCAAAACTATCTCCAATACTCAAATATCATCATAATGAACCATTTCCAACTTCAAACACAATGAAACTCATATATTTAAAAATGGACATAAGCTAGGGCAATTTTTCCAGATTTTCATAAACTTATCCAAAAATCACAAATAATATATCAACATGCTCAAAATGCCTACCTCTTCACTTTGCCAAATTCAGAATCTTGATTCTCACACTTTCATATTTCTCTAACTCACAAATCAACACCTTTCAAGATTCTACAACCACCACAATGTAGCTCTCAATGAGATACACAACTTTAGAGAAGAGGTTTTGAGCAAAGGAGGAGCATTACTTACTCAAAAATCAAGGCCTTTTCTTCTCTATCCAAGCTTGCTTCAGCGAAAAATGGAGGAAGAAAGAGAGAGAAAATGAGTGAGAGAGATGATGAGATGAAATGATGATGAAAAAGCTTTTCTTTCCTTCCTATTCCTCTTGGCCGAATAGGAGAGAGAGAATGAGGGAAAAAGAGAAATTTTGTCCTCTAGTGGCTCATCTAACAATCTCCACAATGCCACATGTCACCATCTCCTCCCTTCCACTATGAGCTCACATAGACACAATGCATAGGATTCTGACCCATCAATAATGAATCTCAACCCTTGATCTCAAATACCACACACATTTACACCAAATTCACATCATATTTCTCCCAAAATATTTAATTACACAAATTATAATCAATCTCAATGCCATTAGCCCTTAATCACAAATTGGGATATTACAACCATCAAAACTACCAAATTCCTATTCCATTATCATGCTTTAGTTTTAGGCTTCATCTAACACCAAAATCCGAAAATCATCAAACTTAACATTTCAACCTCAAACCAATTCTATCTATTGAAACACATACCAAAACACCATTTTCCATGACCATAGCATACCAAACTACCCATAACCATAATTTTCGAAAATAAAGCCAAAAATCTCAGAAATTCCAAGTCTCATCAAATGGCATAAAACATAGATAGAATGGTCTATTTTACTCACCTTGACAACTTTCTCAAATGTGCTCCTTGGTTCTCAAATCCTTAGATTTCCTTAAGGGCACAAACCAACACCAATGGACAATCTATAACCATCAAAATGAAGCCCTCAATCCAAGGAACAAGATTAATGAAGTGAGTTTTTGCATTTGAGATCATTTACTTACCTTAATCTCAAGCTTTTCTTCCTCTTGCTTCTTCAACAATGGTGCCGAAAATGAGAGAAAGAGATGAGAGAGATGGGTATGAGGAAGGAGATGGTGGAATAATAAGTTTTCCTTTGCCCATACCTCCTCCATTGAATTAGAGGGAAGAAGAGAGAGAAAATAATTTTTAAAATCCCTCTTTGACTTTTCTATGCCCTCTCTCATCACAATGACTTGCCACATGCCAACACCTCATTGGTGCTCAAAAAGCCAGTAACTAATTTAGTTACTCTAACTACTCCATTAGCCATTAGGTCAAACATCTCATTTCTTCTTAGTTAGCAATAAATTTTTTCATTAATCACTGACTAATTAATCAACAATTTTTCCACTGATTTTGGCACATTTACCAAAATTGCCATAAAACACATAATAATTCAACTTTAATTCATAAAATTATTATCAATAATTATCATTAGCCCTTAATCAAAATTTAGGGCATTAAACCTTTAATAAATTTTGAATTAACCGTTGGTCTCTAGTTTAACTTAATGGCATGTTTTCGAACCTTATTAACAGCTTCTAAGGTAGGGGTTACATTTTTGGTATCAGAGCTGAAATTCCTGGCAAGGGTAGGTTTTGCTAGGAAAGTTGCCATAGTTCCTTGTTTTAGTGATAATAGTTAACCTATGACTGTTGTTGTATACACATGAATGTTCCTGTTTGTGGTTGGTATATGAGTCTTAAGGAGCATGTGTATACACTTAGTGAGATATTGATGTTAGGAATCATTTGTGTTGGGGTGGAAAGGACACAATGGTTCAACCAAATATTAGACGTGTAGAATCAGGGGTGGGAGAAATAAACCACAACCCACCTAATTCTATACAGTAGATGATGGGTGTATTAATGGAGTAGCGAGATATGATCTATGAATTGAGTGATGAGCTTCGGAAGGTGAAAGAAAAATAGAATAAGGATAGAGTTCGATAGAACCGGAAGAGATGAATCATGAAGAAACGGCAGAAGGGTCGATTTGACCTTAAGAGTTAGAACCACACACTGAGCCGAATTAGGAATCGTACGGGTACCAGCCTAAAATGGAAGAGATCTACAGTTCTGGGTCTCCAAGTTCTGTAATCACCTGCCTCTAATATTCAGGGGAAGATTCGATCCCTACGTGGCTGAAGATTGGCTGGTCTGATTCGGGAAGATCTTCAAAGTATTAGAATGCCTAACTTAGGTGAGGGTAAAACTGGTTGTCTACAGTTAGAAGGAGACATTAACAGGTGGTGGAGGAACTTTACCATGATGTTACGGACCCGTAATGTGTCATTAACCTGGGAACTATTCCAAGAGAAATTCAATGATAAGTATTTTCCCAAGTCAGTGAGACTCAAGAGTCAGAGTTCCTATTGATAAAGTTGGGTAGTGAAGAGACGTTTGATGATTACCTATCTCGATTCACCTGACTGGCCATACTCCTCATAACTGTGATGTATGGATGATGAAGAGTAGAGCTCTGGCATGCTGATCTGAGGATTGAGGTTTGAATTGAGGAAATGGTTGGCCTCCAAATAGTTTATAGTATTCAACAAAGCTATAGAGGAGTGCAGAATCATAGAGAACAATTTGAGGGATCTGCACCTAGCCAAGGTGGTAGCAGTCACAGTAAGCCCAGTAAGGGAAGTTCTTCCCAGAAGTAGAAAGGGTAGGAATCCTTATCCAAGGGCGGCGATAAGAAACCCTACCAACCTAAGGATTACGAGCCCCAGAGACCCCCAACGACATGGTCATGTCCTCATTGTGGCAAGGCACATAGTGGAAGAACATGTTCAGGGCAAGTGATTTGTTATAACTGCAGGTAGGTAGGACACATGGCTAGTGATTGTAAGTAGCAGCTGGTAGAGTAAAGGCCTAGGAATCAAGGCAGGGTGTTTGCTATGACACATGAAGAAGTGCGGAATTCTCCACACCTGATTCAAGGTAAAACGTTCTTAATAGTAGTTTACTGCGAGTTTTTATTTGATTCGGGTGCTAGTAATTTCTTCATTGTCTATGACCGTGTGAAGCGCCTGGGATTGTGTGTTTATAAACTACCATTTGATGTGGTTGTGTCAACGCCGATGGGTGTCAAGGCTATAATTGATGATGCTTGAGTGAATTACATGATAATCATTGAGGGGACTGAGTCCATGGTTGACTTGATCAATTTGCTGCTCTATCAATTATAAGTCATATTAGGTTTTGATTGGTTGACGGCAGATAATGCACCTGTTGTAGTCATGGATTACATGAATTGTATCTTCTGACAGTACTTAAAGCAATTCATAGTGGTTTTTATTAATGACATCTTGACTTACTCTGAAAGTAATGAAGAGCACGAGTATCAATTGAGAATAGTGCCGGAAATATTGTGTACGAAGCAACTCTATGCCAAGCTAAGTAAGTACGAGTTTTGACTTCCGAAAGTAAAACTTCTGAGCCATGTTACCTCACGAGAAGGGGTCTATGTGGATCCTAGTAGAGTGGAAGCAGTGTCGGACTGGAAAAGCCAGAAACTGTTGCTGAGTTACACAGTTTTCTAGGTTTTGCTGTATAGTATCAGAGGATTCATTTAGAATTTCTTCCGGATTGCTTTGCCGATGACCAAGCTCATGTGAAAGGATCAGCCGTTTGAGTGGAATGAATGATGTGAGAAGAGCTCACAGAGCTAAAGGTGAAGTTGTCAATTGCACTAGTATTGAATATACCCAATCCCAACTTGACTTTATTGTGTATTGTGATGCGGACTATGATGTGTATTGTGATGTGAATAAGCATGGGTTGGGGTGTGCCCTACCCAGCTTGACTTATGTTGTGTATCGTGATATGAATAAGCTGGGATTGGGGGTATGGCCATATGTAATAGAGCAGAGCTAGTTCAGCTAATGGTAAATTCGACTACATGATCGAGGGTTCCCACTAGATGTTGTGAGGGCACTTACCATGATATAGCCAGCATGGCTAGCCACCAGGCTGGTTGCACCAGTGTTGACCCTAGGGCAAGAGGCGGTGCATAAAATTAGAGTCTGCGGTACTTTGAGTTATTCCCAGAGGGGCTGACTAGATTAAGCAGGGTAGTGACCTATGCCTCCCGATAGCTAAAGTCTCATGAAATGAACTATCCCACCGATGATCTGGAGCTTGCAGCTATTGTGTTTGTGTTAGTGGTTGTGTTAAAGACATGGCGATATTACATGTATAATGTGATGGCAGAATTGTACTGCAACCCCAAGAGTCTCAAGTGTTTGTTAATTAGAAAGAATCAAATGTAAGATAGCACAGGTAAATGGAGTTGCTAAAAGATTACAACCTAGAGATCAAGTATCATCCGAGTAAAGTTGATGTCATCGTGGATGTACTTAATATGAAGGCGGTGCAGGTTGCAGCAGTGTTGATAGAGGATTTTTGAGATTTAGATCTCTCGAATCAAGTCGTATGTGCTAACAGTGTTTCCCAAGGGGGAAAGTGACTTGATGTCCAAGATTGAAGGGGCTCAAAGCCAAGATGAACAAGTGTAGTCTATTTGAACCATGAGCGAACGAGGCGAAGACCTCTAGAGTTTGAAGTTGGAGATCACATGCTCATGACAATGTCTCCGATCATAGGAATCGGTAGAGTGGTTGAGAGAAAGAGGTTGAGACTGCGGTACTTTGTTCCATTTGAGATTCTTGTGAGAATAGGACCCATAGCATACTATTTGTATAAGTGGTCTGAAGGGACTATCCCAGTAGGGAGCAACTTGGGAAGCAGAAGCGGTTATGAAAAGGCGTCCGGAGTTTATGTCCCAATATGTGTAACAAATTTTGGGGACGAAATTTATTGAATGGAGGGAGAATTGTAATGCCCCAAAATACGTAACGGATGTGGGTGAACTCGTTTAGGGAATAAAGTATGAATTATGACCCGAAATAGTAGTAATCAGTACCCAAACCCAATATTTAAGATTAATTATGTGACAAAGCTTAAGTTGAATTAAAGGTAAAGGAAAGGGCATATGGAAGGGTCAATGATGTGTTAAGTAGTAATCCAGTTGAAATTGCCATAGTCAGAGGCAAAACTGGAAGAAAGAAATTTACTAGCCAATTAGTTGTCACCGAGGAGGGAATTCACCATTAACTAAAAGAGTAAGTGGTGTGACTAAATGGCTAATGGAATTAGTTAGTATAACCATATGGTTACATGCTTTATGAGAGGGCACAAAAGTTTGACACATGGCACCATAAGATTGAAGTCAAAAAGTCCAAGCAATTACTTATTTTTCAGATTACAGATTTCGTCAAGACCACTATTCATTTCGTCAATCCTATACTTATTAATTTTGTCAAAACCATTATGCATTTTGTTAAAATCATTACTCTTTTAGTTAATATCATTACTCAGTTGGTCACAACCCAAAACTCTTTGTGAATCCTTTTTCACATTTTGGCAGTACTTATTGATTTTGTCAAAGCCATTATGAATTTTGTCAAAACCATTAATCTTTTAGTCAATCCTATAAGAAGCAATCCAATTTTAAAATAATCAGATCCGTCGCCGCCAGAGAGAAAGGGAAGACGTTGAGAACGAAGAGTGAGAAGGGATAAGAGCTTATCACTGCCGCCATCAGAAATCTCGCATTCACCATCAAAATCGCTATGACCACCGCCGAAGGTCATGTAACACTACCATAGGAAGGCTTGGCCGTTCTCCCATCCATTCTTAGCACCACCGATAGAAATCCGAAGAAAGAGCCTAAAGAATCAGAGTGAAAAGAGGCAGCGAATCAATTGTAGGCGAGGGTAGCTTCTTTGATGGTACCGAAGGTATCGAGCCAGAGGCGGGTCTGGTTCTTGGGAAGACAGATCTTGGCAACCCATTTTCCCCAAATCATTCGATAGATCTTGGATGATTTACAAGAGGACGAGGATGATTTATAGGGAGAGGCAGTATAGGGTTCTGGTGTCCGGGAGGTGGAACCATGTTCTGGTTTTTGGGAGGTAGTACTAGGGGCACCATCGACGAGGGAAGGAGATGATAGGAAGAGGGAAGAGGGAATACTGGCCGATCGGGGAAAAAGAGAGAGGGAAGAGAGAAAGGGAGAGAGGGTGAGTGAAGTTTTAATTTGAGGTGTATTTTGGTCATTTGATACAAACATCAAAAACCCAGATTCCCCCTTAACCCCCTCTATGTCCTTTGCATGTGTTAAGGGACCTTTCTGGGTTTTGACAATTCACATGGTATTTATGCGTCTTTTTCCCATTTTTTTATTAGTGAAAGTGACTATGAACTTTTAAGATAGGTGCAAAATACACAATGCTCGTTTGGAATAGCGATTGGAGTCTTCAAAAGTAGCTTTTCAATCATGATTTACAGCATACGAGGTAAGTATGTGAGAGGAGTGTTGTCTCGAATTATGTGCATAGGCACTTATAGGGCTGTCAATCGCCCAACCAAACAAGCACATTAACCACTACTTTTACTTGACCATTAATGTGACAATGTATGACCAAAAATTTTGATGTGGATTATTAAAGTCCTAGCTGGAAAACTTTATTGTTGACCAAACAAGGAAAAAAATAAATTGACCGGAGAAAAGAATAAGGAAAGAAGGAAGAAGCCGTCGATAAAAAAATTAGAGCCAACCTGTAACCCTCTGCCTTATAAACCGTAATTATAATTCGATAATGCGTGATTAAGGTGAATTAGAGACCACGTTCAACTTAAAACTTATTCAAAATCTCATCCTTAAGACAGGGTTTTCAAAATTTCTTTCAACATCTATTAACCTGGTCTCACATTTACATTTCGAATATAATTAACCTGTGCAGTTAAGTTGCATTAATATATATCAGAGTGCATAACCAAAAATTCCCAGCAACCCTCGGGTTTTCATATGATAACTAAAGGGTTTACGAGGTATATTCGCCCCTTACAGATTTCCCTTCAGGGGATTACATATCCAAAACCAAAATACATTTACAAATGTACAGTAATCCCAATCCAAAAATAACAACCAACCTATAGACTAAAATCGAGCACTACCCGCCCTTGGTCGCCTGCTTTTCCTTCGAGCCACTTGCCCTGTCTGAAAGGTTAGTCAATGGAAAAAATGAGATTCAAGAGAATCCCAGTAGTAACAAATCACTCATGCAATATATAATCACATAGCATGTAAGTAAATCACTACAGTAGCAGCATCAGCACGAGAAGGCACACAACCTCACCCGAACCATTGTTAGGTACCGAAGGACTATTGGCGTGGTGGTGCATACAAATAGCCTTCTGGCTCACAAATCCACAAGATGCATGACTAGCGTCACAATCGACAGCACTCACGGCTGTATACATATGATGCGTGACCAACGTCACAACTGTCACACCCCACCCTCATCCTCTTTCTCGGCCGGGAAGGTACACAGCCCTTACCCGAACCGTTGTTAGGTACCGGAGGACTATTGGCATGGCGGTGCAACTCACAGATGTATTCACACAGTAGCAAACTCTGCCGTATCCGAAATCATCACAAAACAGTGATAAAACATACATACCACACATTACATACAGTATAAGAGAAAGAGTCACTACCTTATTCTTTCCAGGTGTGCTCCAGTACCGATTACTCACGAGCAGGACAATTATTGAATCCTAAACCAAAACCAAGGACGACGAATTAATCCCAAATCCAAGTTCTTAATTCTGAAACACTTAAGATTGTTTTTCATTTAAGCTCTTTAAGTGGCTACTATAAGCCTAAATGCATGCCTAAAGGGTTGGGAAAGACTATACTAAAAACAACATTTTAGATATGAAAAATGTTGATTTTTGGGCATTGGCCACAGCCCAAAAATCCACTGGCCACAGCCAAAAACAAGTCAGAAACATTTGGGCCGCGGCCAAAAAAATCCTGTTTCTTGGCTGAATTTTCAAAAATCATAACTAATTCTAGAAAAATCGAAATAAGGTGATTCCAAAGCCAAACGAAAGATATTTATGTCCTCTTCATAGAAAAAATATGAACCATTACCAGAAATCACCATAAAATTACAGAATTACACAAAATCCAATACTACTCCAAAACAGAGTCCAGTTTCAACATCAACCTTTGGACAGTTATTACTCCAAGCACGCAAAACGAAATGACACAAATTATATGTCCATTTTGAAGTTTGGAATGTGAACTTTAAGAATGAAAAGTTTTAGAATTTTTAGACACCATTTGCCCATTAAAAACGTCTAGATAACCTGACTGCCCTGTACAAAGTTCTAAGAGACAGAATTTCAGTTTCTGCATATATGCCTCCAATGGTTCAAAATTCTCAACAAACACCATTTCCACACCAATTTTTCATAAGGAACCCATTGGAATCCCTAAAACAACTAAATTCAATTTCCATTGACATTTTACAAAATGACTATAACATGTCACACCAAAACACAATCAAGTCACCACATTGCAAACCTTCCCAAACCAAAATTCCAAATCAATTTCAATGACACAAAGACACACTATGACATCGATTTGACCACAATACACTAGCCTATCCATACATTTCAAAATTTACCAAAAATCAGGGCAAAATCACAAATTCCCAAAATTCTACCAATGGCCACAATGAATACACCAAAATGTTTCAAATACTCACCTCAACTTCTTCCCAAAGCTAGTTCTTTATTTCCCCAACTTTCAGTTTTTCTCAAGTTCTCAAACACCACTATTCAAAAATATAAAACCATAGAAATAAAGCTCTTGTCACCATGAACAATATTAATGAAGGTGAGTTGAGCATTTAGGGACAATTTCTCACCTAAAAATCAAGCTCTTCATTTCTCTTTCTTACTTGGCTAGGCGAACATGGAGGTTGAAGTGAGAGAGTATGAGATGTTGATGATGATGGTATGTTCAGTTTTCTCTTCCCTCCTTAGCCTATAATTAACTGACCCATGAAGAGAGGAAAGAGGGAAATTAAGTTGAAGCTTTGACTTTAATCCCAAGGTTCATATGGTGACACTTGGCAACATCTTGCACAACTCCTGTGAGTACACACAAACACACATGCACATGATTACTCCTTCTAGATCTCTTGACAAATGAATCACAACCATTGATTTTCAAGTTACCAATGAGTTTCCTCTTCGGTAACTGACCAATTGGTCGGTAACTTTCATTTTTCCCCATTTTGCCCTTAATTATCACAACACTTATCAAATCACCACTAAACACATTTTGAGGTATTACACAACCCTTGAGAGCACAATCACAATTCACTGGAGATTCTGTCATCAATGATGTAGATGGAGGACGACGTCTTCTCCCCTTTGATCTTAACAGCTTTATGTTGTCTTCTCGTTCTCCCTCTTCGATTTGTGATTTATGATGCCTCTTCCCTTCGACCTGAAACGCGAGCTTTACTCCTCCCTCTTCCCTTCGACCTGTAGCTTTTATGGTTTCTGTTTTAGATCTGAGAGTGATTGGTAACTTTGATTCTTTTCTTTGGCTAATTTCTTTGGTAGTTGTTCAAATCTTCGACAACGGTGAGTGAAGACGATAGGAAGGGCAATGATAGTAGTGACGACCTCCACCAACCCACAGCGACTATCTCTAGCTACCTACATTCTAGTTCTTTGCATCTAAAAATAGCATCTTTACAGACGATAGGACAGTGGCCTCTTCTCGTCATGATGAGAACGAATGACGACGATTGGACATCTTCAATTCTTGATTTGATGCTACCCCCTCTTCACCTGTTTCTGCCATTGATGATTTTTTCCCTTCAATTTCTTCATTTGTCAATGCATTTTTCCCTCTTTAACAATATAATATTGATTTTCTTGTTTGAATCTAGTGTTGATCTATCTTTTGGTCTGGCCTTTAATGATGAAGAATTGGTTCCATGGTTTTTTCTTCATAATCAAAGTTTTATTTTTTTATTTTTTTATTTTTTTATTTTTTTGTTTCAATTTGATCCCGACTTGATCTAGGCGTATTTGTTGGCATGAGATGATATTGCTCAACTAATTTTTGATTTCGTTTTTCTTGATTTATTATTTGTTCATGGTTGATGACTTGATGTTGGCTGTTGGGGAGGGTGAGTAATGACGAAGATGGAAAGTTTGTGAGAAGGTTGAGGGCAATGTTGTCCTTGCCTAGCCAGCAACTTATTCTTCCAAATTGTTTCTTTAGCGATGATGTCATCCTCCATGTCACCTACTTTCGGTAGAAAAAAGTCAAACTAATGGTCAATGTGTTTTTTTACATTTATTTTGGCAGTTCATAGTCACTTTTGCCTATAAGAAAAACATTTGGTATTAAGCATACTTTTGGGAAAATCTCATGTTTGGTTTCACACCTTAACCCAAGAATGAATGGTTCAGATTTAGTATCATATAAAATTACTACTATAAACATAAATAAATTATATAATATTGTAGTAATTATTTTATAACATATTAAATCTGAACCATCCATTTCTTGATCTAAGGATGGATATAAGAGTACCTGCCCTCAAGACACAAAGAATGCTTATAAAAGTACTACCAATTGCTCACCAACAAGTCTTCAGTCTTCAGTTTTAATCACGGAATAAAATTAAATTTTAACCAGAGAGTCCAAGAGTGAAAAGAAAAACAAAACCTCAATCTTGAAAGATTTTCATCGTTATGAAAGGCAAAAAAAAAAAAAAAAATCATACATAATTATCAGTCATATATAAATATTAATCACCCAATCCTAGTTATACACGCAATTGATTCCAAAAAGAGAAGTTCAATTGGATTACGTGGCATTATGTTGTATCTATCATCAGATCGAAGAGCGAGCCAGTTTGTGAAAAATAAAATACTCTAGGTGCCAATAAATGCTACTGAAAAGACATGGCAAAGCGTAAATTTAACCACAAAATTGTGTGTGTGTATGTGTGTGTGGGGCGTCCATTCAATTTTGTAAAGGGCAAAGGCAATAATACCAATTCCGTACACTCTGACTCATGCCCATCATTTTTTTGGGCCTGTTGTCTCTTCTCCTTCCTCCTTTCTAACACCAACCTCTCTCTGTTCCTCATCACTTTAACTGCTCTCGATCTCCAAATGGACAAGCCGGAAACAGACCCGTTTCATTCCGTCATATTCAGGCCGCCGGAAATGCCGCGTGAGCCCATGGATTTCCTCTCTCGCTCATGGAGCGTCACTGCTCTCAAAGTCTCAAAGTCTCTCTCCCCTGCTCAGCTCTCGCTGTCCAAGCCCCTAAGTGGAGGTCTCACTGGCGACAGCGGAGCTCATGGCGGTCCTATTCTGGAAGACATCATCGGCGAAATCGAAGAAAATGCCATCTTCTCAGGAAACTCATTCTCCTTTGCTTCCTCGAAACCTCTTAGATAGTCTCGGAGAGTATTATGTCACAGTCGGTGAGTGAGCTCAGTGGAGCAGAGCATGTATGTACGGTCAAATCAACCTGTGTTTTTTTTTTCTTTCCATCTCCGTCATAAGCAAAGCAATTATAGAGGCAGAGTGCTTGCAATAACAATAAGTGACCATAAAATTATTAAGCTTCCCATCATACTTTGTGTGTTTGCGCGAGGTGTGAGGAGGTTGAAGAAGAGGTGAATGCGAGTGATGGGAAGGCAGGAGAGGGAGATGAAGGAGATGGCCTATGTATCTTTTTTTTTTTTTTTTAGTTTTTAATCCGGTATTCCGGCCCAACCCCTATGTCACGGGATTTAACGTGCTCAGACTAATCCAGATCCGTACCAGGAATCTCCACTTAAGGGTAAAGTACTGATTAAGAGGTAGACTGCATTTTCAGGACTCGAATTCGAAACCTCCGGTTAAGTGATGGAGTGAGGTTATCACTGCACCAACCGCATTACCTATGTATCTTTAGGTGTTCTTGAGGATAGAGACGTTGAGAAGGAAGATGAGGGGGATGGGAAGGCCGGCCCAAAGGAGGCTGCTTTGTTGAAAGACGGAGAGAGAGGGAAGAAGAAAGAAAAGAGGTGTCCAGCTGGACATCATGTGTGGGACCCAAAATAAAATGACGGACGTTAATTACGGGAGACAGAATGGTATTATGTTCGTTTCCAACGGTGATAGAATATTTAAAAATAATTTTTTAATAATGATTTATGATATATAAAATAAATATATAAAAAAAATTTTATATCAATTTACATAAAAAAACAGTTTATAAATAATCTCAATATCATAACAAACATACTCATTATTGCCCCCCTCCTGAAAGTTTGCCAGCTTCACAAACTTAACATGTAATGGGGGCCTTACATATGATTTATGATTTTGTTGTTAAATTTAGATATTTGCCTAAAAATAGGATAGTGTGTTTCCTTGAAGTAATAATTGGAGGTTTTAGAAACAGTTTTTTTAATAGTAATTTATGATATATAAGGTAAATATATAATAGAAATTTTATCTCAATTTACATAAATAAACACTTTTATTAGAAATGTGACATCCAATAAGCACAGCATCAAACTATCAACTAACAAATTCTTCATTTCCGCTTATTTAGAAATACATGTAAATATAGATATGCTCATGAAATATGAAATATGAAGATACACATAACATTTACAAACATCATATTTATATTAAGTATTGAATTATTTTATTTTTTTAATATTTTTATACTTAGAAAATAGAAAGTGATAATTTTTTTTTAATTGCATATGTATTGCTTTTATTGTTGTAAATAAAGCATAGATGGATGCTTAACTCTCATATCAATTTAAAATTTATTATTATCATTATATTATAAAATAAATCACATATTTAGGTTACATACAAAAATAGTTTTACCCTATTAGAAATAAATAATTTTTAGTTTTTTTACTATATTATTAAATTAAAATAATAAAAAATATTTATCTGTTAATTTTTTTTATATTAATTTGTTCAAGGGGCCCACAAACGGACAAGTTGCCCAGGACGTTTGATAAAAGTTTGCATCAAAATTCAATCCTGGGCGAATGAACTTTGCAAATTCATCATCGTCAACCTAGTAATGAGCTTTATTTCTGAGTCATTCCCGCGCTGAAAATCTGAGGGGGAAGGTAGTAAACGGAATTATTTCCCCCACACAGAATCTAGCTCCAGGTTGCTTTTTGGGTTCGAAATTATTATTGTATTTTTTTGGTTTTTGTGTTCATATATCTGAGATTTTCGTTTTCATTTCTTCCCAGAAAATCTCAGGCCAGGGTTTTGATTCGAACGAATTATCCCTTATACGGTCGTAATGCAATTATAAGATCTGCGACTGCTTTTGTTTCGGAGTTACTCTTGGAAATAGCTATTGAAGTATGCCTTGCATAGTTTTGTTTCCTTTTGGTGCTATGTAATTAGATTTTCATATCCATAATCTTTTCCCTGCATTTTTGTGGCTGCTAAATAAGGAAGCTCTATGAGTAGGAGGAATCTTAAAAATCTTATCTGAAATCTTTATTTATGGCCCTTACTTTGAAGGGAATTTGAAGGGAAAGTTCTAGTTTGTTAAGTGGAGATAATTGTTTGTATTGAGAGATCTTGATTATGTCCAACAGAACTTTCTGGTCTAGTTCCTTTCTAGTCTTTGCCTTTGATTCCAAGATAGCTACATTTTTTGCCATGTAAAGTTAGTCACTTGTCAGCTGTTATAATTTTGCACAGAATTTGCAACCTAAAGAACGGAGTAAATCGGAGTTACACAAATGCACCAGTCTGTGGGGCCAACCGCAACCCGAGGCGGATTGCCAACTGATAATGGAGATTCCATTGTGATTTTAGATCAGATTCCACGATGGAGTGATGCTGAGCATAGGTCTTCCTTGGAGTATGACAATGGAGATCCATCCTTTTCTTCCTCAAACTTTCCTGATCCTTTAACATATATATCAGGAACACAGGGCGGTGGCATTGGGTCAGTGGCGAGGTTTCCGGTTGACCATGAAATTAATTCAAAGATTTATTTGTGGAGGGGGGATCCCTGGAATCTTGCAGTGGATGCTATAGTAAATTCGACAAATGAAGTATGTTATATGCGTGCACATATGTGTATGTATTGTGTGCGTGTGTGTGTATTCCTTTTAGTCCGATGTGCTTAAATTTTCCTTATAATCTGAATCGAACTTTCTATTATGGATGATGGTAAATTCTAGTTGCCACAATCATGTTTTCTGTTATTTGCATGGAATATCATGGACTACCAAAACAAATTAATGGAACTTATGTTTTATTGTTTCTAACTTTATATGGTAGTGCTTTAGAAGGCAATTGATTGTGGAACTTCTCTGATAAAATTATAAATCCATTTTTTTCCACATGGGGAAGTTAAAAGCTGAAATCTGCTTTATTGACTTCTGTTGCAGTGTGTTGGGGGTTTCAGTCTTCAATACATAGATGAAATGTTCCTAATGTAGATCTCTTTTTTTTCCCTGTACTTTTTTTGCTGGATAATAACCCTTGGAGGGGTATGGGGAAACATGTTGGAACTCGGGACAGAATGGGCACCAATGCATTTGTTCTGTTATATGAAGTGATTATTTTATTCAAAAACATGTTCACAGCAATTATCATTTTTAAGTACCTCAGGTATTTTTTTTATGGCATCCTTGTTTTTTTTAAGGGTTTTAATAATATACCCACTTACCATGAACTTAGGTATTTTTAAGTACCTCAGGTATTTTTTGTCTGAGCCAGTTATATGCTAGAGCTGCCTGATTTCTGTTCTCTTGCATAGAGTTAACCAGTTGCTTTTAGAGTTACTTGTTTCTTTCGCTATATTTTGCCTTAAGCTCAAAAGTGTCTGGCAATACTAAACTGATATGCTATTGTAATCTGAATGTTTTAGAATTAGGGATTAGGGTAGAAGAGAAGAAGATTAGAGGGTTGAAGAAGAGAATTAGAGAGATTAGAGAGAAGAGAGATAGAGATAGGAGATGCTGAGTAATATGTTGGATCTCATTAACATTGCAAAACTGAGAAATAATAGGAATGCTCTGCCATATATATAGGCAGTAGCTACAACAGAGGGGTTCACTAATCAATTCACTAATCAGGGGTTTAATAGTCATTAGACACGGTTAAGGCCATGTTTGGCTAATGCCGCTTTTAAACGGCTAATGCCACTAATGGTTAATCCCACTCGTGTAATTAACTAAACTACCTAACTTTTAAAATATTCTTATTACAATATCATATCAATACCCCCCTTCGAAACATCCTTGACCTCACGGATTAGGAACCACAAAATTAGGATATTGTTGTTGAAAAGAGTGAAGGGCCATCCAAGAGGCTTCTTCATTAGGTAAGCCCTTCCATTGAACCAACACTTGTGTAATCATTCTCTTTCGACACTTTGTCCTTCGGTTCAGAATGCTCTCTAGTTCCATGGCCGGTAGCAACTCTGGAAAGTCAACAGGAGGATGCCTAGGCCTCACAGTAGGATCCAGACATAGCCTCAATAAGGAAACATGAAAAGTAGAATGAATTCTGGACTCTGGTGGCAATGCTAGCCTATATGCAACAGTTCCAATCTTCTTTATCACCTGATAAGGTCAATAGAACCTAGGCGCTAACTTTTGAGAAACTCTTGTTGCGGTAGAGATTTGCCTATAGGGCTTGAGCTTCAAAAACACCCATTGCCCCTCCTGAAACTCACGATCTGTCCTATGCAAATCAGCCCTTTGCTTCATCAAGTTTGCTGCATGGTGCAAATGATGCTTCAAAAGTGCTAGAACTTCCTTTCTAGCTATGAAGCTACGATCCACCAACTCTAGCACTGAATTGTGGGGTAAATAAGGGGTATGTGGTGGAGGTTGCTGCCCATAAAGCAATTCATACGGTGTAGCTTTAGTTGTTGTGTGGTATGTCATATGTCATATTGTACCACCATTCTGCATGTGAAATCCACTTAGCCCAATCTCTAGCCTTCTCCCAACACATACATCGCAAATACGTCTCTAAACACCTGTTAAGCACTTCCGATTGCTCATCCATTTGAGGATGATAAGCTGTAGAAAGCTTTTGATCCACACCCAACACACGAAGAAACTCCTTCCAAAAGCTAGTAACAAAGAGGGAGTCACGATCACTCACAATTTCAGCCGGGGCACCATGGAATTTGTAAACCTGATCCATAAAATGTTGTGCCAAGGTAGATGCTGAAAAGGGGTGAGCAAGGGGTATAACATGGGCATACTTGCTCATTCGGTCTATAACTACCCATATAGCATCCTTCCCCTGTGATTTGGGAAGACCCTCAATAAAATCCATGGCAATCGACTCCCACACCCTACTAGGTATAGGTAAAGGCTGCAACAACCCGGGAGAAGCTATAGTCTCATACTTGCACCTAGAGCACATGTCACACTTTTTGACATACTCCACAACATCATCCATTAACTTTTTCCACCAAAAGAGACCCTTAATACGTTGATAAGTAGCTTGGATCCCTGAATGGCCTCCTTTGAGGGCTTGAATGGAGCCACTCAAGAATATGCAACAGAAGAGCTTCTACCTTGCCTACAACCAATTTACCCTTTCTTCTCAAAAGAGTACCATCCCAAGTAAAGTGACTCCACACCCCCTCATGTTGTTGCACCTTTTCAAGTAGTGAGCGAGTGAAGTCATCTACATGCCAACTATCCTTTACTTGCTGCAACAATTCTGGCAATGTAGTGCAATAAGTCATTTGCATTAGTTGTTGCTTAGGAAGGCGAGAGAGTGCATCAGCTACCGAGTTATTCACCCCCTTCTTATACACTATATCATAGTCAAAACCAGCAAGCTTTGCCACCCAAAACATCTGAAATGGTGTCTTAAGTTGCTGACACAACAGAAATTTAAGACTTTGCTGTTCCGTACGAATGATAAACTTGCCTCTTTCAAGGTATTGGTGCCAATGTAACACCGCTAGCACCACTGCCATCAACTCCTTCTCATAAACCGAAAGATTTTGGTGTCGTGGAGGGAGACCTTTGCTAAAGAATGCAAGAGGCTGTCCTTGCTGCATTAAAACAGCACCAACTCCCACTCCACATGCATCAGATTCTACCACAAATTGCTTAGTGAAATCAAGAAGAGCAAGGACTGGGGCTGAAACCAACGCATCCTTGAGGCGATGGAAGGCTTCACTAGCAGGTTCAGACCACACAAAGGCATTCCTTCTCAACAAAAGAGTCAAGGGTCGTGCAATAATACCATAGCTCTTGATAAAACGTCGGTAGTAGCCAGTTAAACCCAAAAATGCTCTCAATTGCTTGACTGTAGTAGGTTGAGGCCAATTTGCAACCGCTTGAATCTTCTTAGGATTGGTTGCCACTACACCATTTCCTAGGATGTGCCCTAGATATTCCACGCTTGTGGTAGCTAAAGTACACTTGCTCTCTTTCACAAAATAGTGATGTTGCTGCAATGTGTGCAAGGCAATCCTCAAGTGCTCCTGGTGATCTGCAAGTGAAGCACTATAAATCAGTATATCATCGAAGAAGACTAGGATAAATTTTCTAAGAAAAGGGTGAAAGATATCATTCATAGTTCCCTGAAAAGTCGCCGGTGCATTTGTAAGACCGAATGGCATTATGAGCCATTCATAGTGCTCGAAGTGAGTCTTGACGGCAGTTTAGTGAACCATCTAGCCTTGCTCAACTCATCAAACAAGACCTTAACTAGAGGAATTGGATACTGATTCTTTATCGTTTTTTTGTTTAACTCTCGATAATCGACACACATACGCCAAGACCCATCCTTCTTCTTTACAAGCACTATGGGAGCTGAAAATGGGGAGCAACTCTCTTGTACAACACCTGTTTCAAGTAATTCAGCTACTAGTTTCTCAATGACATCCTTTTGTGCAGCCGGATATCGATATGGCTTCAAGGAAATCGGATTTGTGCCCTCTTCTAAGACAATGGGGTGATTATGGCCTTCTCTAAAAGGTGGGAGGCTCTTAGGCTCATCAAATACGTCTTGAAAAGGCCCTAAGACAGCCTGAATCTCTGCTGGCAGATTAGGATCAGCATCCTTAATGGCAAAACAACTCATCCTATGACCTTGGACTTCAACCAATTGCATAAGGTATAATTGCTCCTCCTTGAGACAGCTTGCTTCCACCCTCTTTGATGCTACAATTTTCAAGGAATGAGGAACATTGGCTTGTAGTTTCACTAGTTGACCCTCCTTCCAGAAATACATGGAGAGGGATTCATAATCCTAAAAAGCATTCTTTATGCTTTTAAGCCACTGCAAACCCAACACCACATCATATGTATGCAATTCAATAATTCACAGATCAAACACGAATTCCAAACCTTGCATTTTCCATTTGAATCATGCCAAACCCCATGAATTTTCAATTTACCTCCACCTGCTATCTCAACATATGCAGGAGGTGTTTCTTGAGGCTGCCAACCCAGTTTAATGGTTGTTTCTAATTTTAAGAAATCATGTGTGCTCCTACTGTCAATTAGTATCTATAGATGGTGTTTCCCCACAACACCCATGACTCATAGCTTCGGTATGATCAATCCCCTCCATAGCATACAAGGAGATGCGTGGTTGCTCTGTTTCTTCATCAACAACAACTTCTGGAATTTCAGAGGCATCAGTACCGTCCCCTTCTTCATCCTACAATACTAAATGGAGCTGCATTTTCTGCCGTTGAGGACACTTGTGATCTTTTGAAAATTTCCCATGGCAAAAGAAACAGAGATTATTTGCCCTGTGTTCTGCTTCCTCTTTGGCAGTGAGGGCCTTTATTGGACGTGTAATGTTTTTGGGGATGAAGTTGGAATTTTGAGTATTTTGTGGGGGCTTCTGGTTTTTTCGGTAATACCCATTAGAAAAAGACTGATTCTTGGTGGATGTTGACGTGGTTGTTGAAAAATTTGACCCCGAATCCACCGTGCTTTGTTTCTGCGATTTGTCCGAATTGAATTTCGTTGCCCTTCGATTGACCGCAATTTCCTTGGTTCGTGCTAGCCGGCGCGCTTCTTGAGAATTTCTAGGGTTAAATAACCGAACTGAGTCTGTGATTTCGTCCTTCAGTGCTCCTACATATGCGTTGACAAGATAGGCTTCACTTAAGTCGAGTTTCGCCGTGACTTGATCGAATTTGGTGTTGAATTCAACCAACGTCCCAGTCTACCTTAAATGGGTGAAATCGGTAATGGGTGTTTCGTATAGTTGGCTAAAAGTATCCCTGAGTAGCGCCGCGTACACAGCCCACGTTGGAGGTTGACGCCATCATTGTTCGACCGCTCTGTGCCATTGAAAACGATCATCGTTGAGATGCTTAGACGCCATCGTCACCTTCGAAGCTTCTAGTGTCTCGTCGATTGCAAAGTACTGTTCGACTTTCTCAATCCAGGTATCCATATCTTGTCCCGTATACTTGGGAAATTCCATCTTGGTAAACTGGGTGGGTCGTTGGTATTGGGGCCGGCCATTTCCTCCCCTTTCTTGAATTTCCGGTAGCCTTTGTGGCCCATTCTAATTGATTCCTTGTAGCACCACCGCCAAGGTTCGAAGTTCTTGAGTCAGATTATTAAGACTATCCTGCAGTCCATGCTGAACCATTTGGAGCTCGTCTCGGTATCCTTGGACCGATCATGAAGTGTTTCCACTGAGTCTTTGAAGGTTCCTAATTCCTATTCCATAGCTTGCATTCTTTCATCCATAATTCTGGAGTTTTCTTGAAATCTTGTTGCCACCACTCAACACAGTGAGAGATGAACCAATAACCAAGGCCAAGAACCGAAAAGCTCTGATTCCACATATATGCTATTGTAATCTGAATGTTTTTAGGATTGGGGATTAGGGTAGAAGAGAAGAGGATTAGAGGGTTGAAAAAGAGAATTAGAGAGATTAGGGAGAAGAGAGACAGAGATAGGAGATGCTAAGTAATACGTTGGATCTCATTGACATTGCAAAATTGAGAAATAATGGGAATGCTCTGCCATATATATAGGCAGTAGCTACAACAGAGGGGTTCACTAATCAATTCACTAATCAGGGGTTTAATAGTCATTAGACATGGTTAAGGCCATGTTTGGCTAATGCCGCTCTTAAACGGCTAGTACCACTAATGGTTAATCCCGCTCATCTAATTAACTAAACTGTCTAACTTTTAAAATATTCTTATTACAATATCATATCATAAACTGTCTAGTGTCTGAAAGCAATGAAACTTTTGGTTAACGATGATCCTGTTGCTGAATAAAATGTATGATATTGTAGCCTAATTAGAGTTATTTTGTATAAATATCCCCCCTCCCCCCCACTACATGTGTGACACTCACTAGTACGAGCTATCCTGTGTCTGCTTGCTAGCTTGGGCATTAAATTACATTGGAAGACCTTTTACCCTTAGCTTGAGTCCTACTAATATTCTTGTGGCCAAACTCTTTTAATCCCCCATGATTGGTGTCATTATGTAATATAAGGTAATTATTGGGCGGGTTGTCTTGGTGGATCCGCTATATGGACTTGTGGGAAAATGCCTCATGTAATTTTTGCAAATTTCTATTGTAGGTATATATTGATTTTCACATTGCCCATGCTATACATCTCCAATCTCTCCTGTTATTTGTCTCAAATAGTGTAGCTAGAAATTGGAAGGACAATGAATATATTTCTGACATGACAACTACAAAGATGCAGAAAATTACATTATTTTTTTTAGCATCATTATCAATGAAATGTTATTTCACGTGCCTGATAATCCCTCTATTACTTGTCATAAAATTATTATAAAAGAAATTAGATGATGGTTTTTAGAAGTATGCATCTATTATTCCAACTGAGTACTCACTAAAATATATGTATTTGCTTCTTCTATTAAGCTTGTTGAACTAACTGAACCTTTAGTAAATAAAATGGACCTTACCAGGCCATATTTTTTAACCAATTATTTTCTTGGTCAAAAGAACTTATGATTAACCATACCAGCGTCAAACATGTATGACGCTGGTATGGTTAATCATAAGTTCTTTTTAATTGCTTCAGAATGTGCTTAATGTTGATAATATGGGAACTTGGGGCATTATTTATGAGTTTAATACTTTTTACTGTGGCTTATAATTTTTGAATTCTTTTGTGAGTTTAAGGCTTTGGTTGGAATATTAACTAAGGTATTGTTACCACATACTAGTGTCTATTTGTTCTCAATAAACAATAATAACAACAAAGTCTTATCCCACTACATGGAGTCAGCTATATAAATCACATGGCGCCATTGTGCCCTATTTGTTTCCAATAAACATCTCTAATAAATTATGTTGCCTCAGTGGCATGAATGAAGAGAAGTTTTCTAGAAATGATACATTTATTGCCGAGATATACTGATTTTGTATCTTTATTCTTGACAGGGTGGATGTCAAACAGGGATGGCTAAAGTTACTAATGCATATGACCTTCCTGCAAGGTTGCTATTTTGCCAATAGGGCCCTCTTTCATGTACTTGTCCATGAAGAAGATATAAGCAAACATGACTTACTGTATTTTTTTTTTTTTTTGTCTGGGGAATGGACACTGACAATTCATTTTCAGTCAGTGTCCCATTTATTATTACAAGATGCTTTCTATTGCCGATTTTATTTCATTTTTGGATGGCCATTAGGGGGAGTGGGATTTGTATACTGTAGTCTGTTATATGGTGGATGCATTTTTGCAAATGCTAAGCAGCATGTTTGTTCTTTTCTTGGAGTTTGGATCGAAGATTGTTAATTTTATCTTGCTGCACTAATTATGCCACTGTTTTCTACCCCTTTGTCTCTTATGCATAATTCTTCCTTAGTCACTTGCAATTTCTCAGCAATAAACTGGATTTCTTGTATACTATGTTTTATTCCTTCTATAAATTTTGTAGGAGAGTCATCCATACTGTCGGTCCTAAGTATGCTGTAAAGTACCATACTGCTGCAGAAAATGCTTTAAGTCATTGCTATCGTTCTTGCCTGGAGCTTCTGATTGAGCATGGTCTTTCCAGGTGTATTTTAAGAATTTCATATCATTTCATCCTTGCAGAAGTTTTGTTTTTGGTGCATCTCCTATGTCATTGCTTATGTTCAAAAACTTACGTCGTCTTGGGCATATATGTATGCAGCATAGCTATGGGTTGTATTTATACAGAAGCAAAGAACTATCCCCGTGAACCAGCTGCACATGTATCTATTAGTGAGATATTTTTTCCTTCATGATGTTACATTTTCTAATATGATTCTGGTTGAGTTTCAAGGATTTTATTGAAGTAGAGGAAAATAAGAACCTTTGAAATATTATTTGATTAATCCTTGATTAAAAGAGAATACAAATAAGCCTTTATATAGGCAAATAGCTAACCCTAGAATCTAATTTAATCTAATTAAATCTAATCAAATCATAATGATAAAATATTAATATAGGATATAATATCTATATCTAATCCTAATAAATATTAAATAATAAACATCAACCCTAATAATATTAATTAATTAATATCTTAATACTAAACTTGCTATTCTCAACACCTGTGATATTTACCCTCACCTTATAAATCATATAGGGCAATAGCAATCTCAGGGAATCAAAATTGTCCCAGTTTTCTTGAGATTTGTTATAACTATTTTGTTGCAGTTTTCCATATGAAAAATAACTGCTGCAAAGGCTAGATATCTGAAAAAAATTTATATGCTGTTTTACAATCAAAGGGGTGACGACTAGGTGCATCGTGGAAAACAATGCTTGTTACCATAATGCACAATTCTTGAATGCATCTGAGGTGTTGTGCATGCTTCCTCTGTTGTTAAGCTAGCGATTGATTTCAGATGGTTGAATAACGTTGGATAAATCACTGGCTTCTTAACTTTGTTTCTTTTTTCCCCATTTTTCTTATTAATGTACTTTCTTATACAGGGACTGTGCGAAGATTTCTTGAGAAGCATAAAGCCAACATAACAGCTGTTGTCTTTTGCACTATCAGCACAACTGATACCGAGATATATAAAAGGTAATTTACAAGTATTGTGATTTTCACTACTTGCTTTGTTTTGAGTGACACCAGTCTTTGCCAGTTATCCAATTTTGGCTGACTTGCTTTTTCAATCTTACTTTTGGATACTGTATTCCCTATCAGCTTCTTATTTTGAATCACTGCATGTAGGTTGCTTCCACTTTACTTTCCTCGAGATAAACATGAGGAGGAGGTGGCTTTGACAAAGCTTCCTGCAGATGTTGGAGATGAGAATGGTCAGACCACCATTGATGAGCGTAAAATCAGAATTAAGTCTTTGCCTAAAAATAATGTGGTAAAACCTCCTGAAGCTTCAGTTGATGTTCCTATCAGTGATGTTGGCTTGGTACGCAGGTTAGTTATTGGTTCAAGATTTACAAGCTTATACCTTAATTTTTTCTAACTTTCTCCCACTCCCCCATGCTTGTGTGTATATAGCATACATCTAAGTTAAAAGTTTAGGAGGGTTAATATCTACATAGTTTTTTCTGCTAGATAGGTTTTAGTCTGCCATTGCAAAAGCCTGACAACTCAAACTAGCTAAAGAAGTCACAATATGATGGCCCCAGAAAAAAGAAAGAAAAGAAGTTACAATATGGATTTCTACATTATGCAACCCTTGCCCAAATTTTTCTTTAAACTAAAGTCGTTAGTCCAAACATCTAAAACTAAAATAATATAGAAAGGAGATGAAGTCTCTTGCCCTGATTCCCCTCTGACCTTGATACTAGCAATAATGGCCAATAATTTCAACCACAGAAAAAGTGATTGCTGTAAGGAAACCTAGAATCTAATCTTTTTGACTTGAGCAAAACCATTTTCTTGCGAGAACCTTGTCTAGAAAGCCGAAACAAACACAGCCACGTGCTCTCTGAAAGTATAGCTTATAAAGTAGACCATTGCTATCCTGTCCTCATTTACAAGAGTGACAATTGTGATTTTTCTACTTGAAATAAAAGCATTTTAGGATATAGAATAATGTGTTGAAATTCGGGGTTCTAGAATCCTATAAATGTATTTTATCAGATGAAAGCAATTATAATTTCCAACAGAATTAACTATAGTTTCTAACAGATGCATTATTAATTTCCATTTGATTCATTTGCTTAATATTTTGAAGTTATGCTTGTTTGTGATGGAGTGTTCCTGATCTGTGTGGCTTGTATAGGACTTCATCATCTTTAGGTTTGTTTCTGGATCCTGCTTTCATGTCCATAGTAAAAGATCCTGATCAAAGACGTCAGGAGCAGTGGGAGAAAGCTGCTGAAGCACAAAGAGGCTGGAATTTAGCCAAGATGCTTGGATTTGGTGCTCTTGTCACAACTCCATTATCTGCAGCTGAAGAATATTCTCTTCACTCTAGATACCTTGCTAGCGGGCCTTGGCGCAAATGGTGGGTGCGCTGGCTTTCCGCCCCCAGGTCCAAGGTTCGAGCCCTGGAAACGGCCTCTTGGCAATATATCAGGGTAAGGCCGCGTACACATAGGGTCTCCTTCCCCTGAGCCCGAGCATTCGGGAGCTGCTTGCAGCACTGGGGTCCGCCTCTAGATACCTTGCTAAAGCGAATGCTTTAAGTCTTTCTGAAATTGCGGATATGAAAATTGTGTAAGTATCTGTACTTTAATCTCAAGTTTTGCACGCATCATCAATTCAGGTATGACTTCCAATCTAATCTATTATTGTTTCGATTAGTGAGTCATGCTAGTTGGTGGTCTTTGTATAATTATCTGGTGGAGAATGGTTTTCCATCTTTACAACATGAGAAAAGCTGAGTTCTGGTGTATTGAAATTGTTTCAAACTTTTTGGCTTCTTAAGTACATGAAGACATTTTTTTAGCAATGCGTTCAAGCATAATAGTTTCGCTTGTGTCATCATGATAGAGTGATTCTCTTTTGGGAAGTGAATGGCAAAATGATGATGCAGGATAATACAGTTCTTCTATATAATAATGTTTTATGCTCTTTAAAATTTATTCATTTTAACCAATCAATACGAAGGATTTTTGAAATTGCTCAAATTAGTCTTTGCATGTAATGATCAATGTAGTATTATTTTTCAGTTATCGTGGTGGAGTAGACAATGAAGGCCGTCCTGTTATGGTTGTTGTGGGGGCACACTTTTTGCTCAGATGTCTTGATCTGGAGCGATTTGTGCTCTCTGTGGTAAAGGTAATATGCCAATGATCTACTGGACATATTTGACCAAAAAAAAATGATCTACTTGACATTTATTTAGGTTGAGCATAACATTACTGATCATGAAATTTCATTTCCTGGATGTTGGCAATGCATGCTGTTAAAATTTGTTGTTAAAACATAGTTATATTGAATGAGAAACCTATGATGATTGATAAGTCTTACACCCTTGTCCATATTCCTTTCTTGAAACAGATTTCTAGCAATAAATTCTAACTTTTATATTATTCCGTTTCCTGTTTACTTTACAAATGTAATAAATCTTTTTGGCATCAAATTTCAGGAGTTCGAGCCTTTAATACAGAAGCCTTATTCTATCGTTTACTTCCACTCTGCTGCATCTCTTCAGTTGTAAGATTTTTATGATAAAATTGTGCAAAGTGGTTTCTGATATTCTCAGGGTTGTCCATCTTGAAAAAATTGTCAGTACATGTGGAGGAAATGGACTAACTATAGACCTTCGTTTGCCAACTAACTGTGATTTTGTTTGAATTATGTGACTATTTGGATTTATCAAAAACACTTGGTAGCCAAAATTTAGGTAATTAACTGTTCTCCATTTAGGAAGAAAAAAACAAATGAAAATTCAACCATTAAGATATGATAAATATGGTTCAACAAATATGTATGTTTTTGTATAAATCTGCAATAGTAACATCTTGCATCATATCCATATTAATATGCGAGATTGCTGGGAGAAAAGAAAATTACTTACTGTTGGCTTTGTCCATGTTTTGCATCTTGAATTCACTTAATCATATGTGCCTTTTGTTGAGAGTGGTTGTGCCGTATTTTAAAGCTGTTAACATTATTGTTGAATATGTAGCCCTATATTAAAATCAGACAATACTTGAATACATTGCTTCTTAATTATGTGATCTTTTGCTGGAGATACTTTAGCTGGTAATGTTAAACGCATTGATCCCTTGTTATTCTGAGGGAAGATCTGCCTCTTGAAGTGGTAAACCAAAATATAACTATAAAACTAAAAGTGGAGAAGATATACAGGAAGAGAAGCATGTTTTGAAGGTTGGTGAAGAATATTTTACATAAGTTTTTTGTTTCATGATTTGTATTTACAAGAAACTCCTAACATTGGTTGCTCTAGATTTTTGCTTGATTCTTTTAACTTTTGTTTCTTAATAAAATTAATAATTTCACTTCTCTTCACCCGACTATTGGAATAAATAGGCAATCAGACCTGGGTTGGATGAAAAGATTGCAACAGATACTTGGTCAGAAGCACCGGCGAAACCTGCATGTACGAACTGTACAGAGATATTGTTGATGCATGACAACTTCATGGTCATTTGTTCTGATATTGCGTTTTGGTATGTGCAGGCAATTTATGTTCTTCACCCAACTTTTGGACTAAAAACAGCGATATTTACACTTCAGTGGCTTGTGGACAGTGTGGTATGCTAGAGATTGGATTTTATGCTTGGAATTTTAAACCTATTTGAGGAGCACACATGTATAATTATTATTTGCAATAAACTTTTTCAGGTTTGGAAGAAAGTGGTGTATGCTGATCGACTTCTGCAACTCTTTAGATATGTACCTCGTGAGCAGTTGACCATCCCAGATTTTGTGTTTCAGTGAGTTTCTGTTTCCTGTTTAGCCGTTAGCGTTTATATTCATAATGTACCCTCTAGGGTTTTGACTTTTGAGCATCTCTTTGCATATGTGTGTCCTTTTTTTTTTTTTTTGAGCAAAAAAGTAAAGGGGTGTCCTTGCTGGATCACAAGAGGTTAGCTGATGTAGCAATCCTTCCCTTTCTTCTTTACTCCCTCTGGTCCACAATATAAATCACTTCTAGAAGAATGTTATGGTACACAATACAAGTCACTTAAAGAATAATTAATGCTGATTTGTCAATTTTGCTCATATAATTAATGTTTATATGTGACGTTTTTTATTTCTCTCTTTCAAAACCAAATTTAATATGGGTAAAATTTTAAGAAAATTTCAATTTAAGACATATTTAACGAATTAACTACCATTTATTGGTTCTAATGAAATTGTTGAAGTGACTTATATTGTGAACCGGAGCTACTACCTGACCTTACCAGCTCTCATTTCTCAGTAAATATTAGCCTTTGTCAAAAGGGATTTCCAGTTTCTGTAGTAAATATTGGCATTTTCAAACCAATTTGGTTTGATGGTCAACTTATAGAATTCCTGGTTGGTCCAAACATTTTAAGTCCACTCAACCCCTGGGCCAGAACAGGTCGTTATTGGCTTAACCCGATAATTGAAATGTAATTTGTGCACTTTATAATATTAATTTATTAAATACATTTATACAATGATGTGTTTATAGTTTATATTCTCTTCTATGAAATATTTATCCTGACAGTTCTTTAAATGAAATTTTTGTTAAAAAAACAAATGGACTCATTTAAGTGCTAGCTTGTCATATGATGGGTTTAAAACTTGGACTTGAACCCATGGATATTGCTCCAGCAATTTAGTTCTCTTGTTCTGTTGATGAAGGCATGACTTAGAAGTCAATGGAGGGAAGGGTGTTCGTGCTGATCAAAGAACAAAATATGTATATTAAATCAAAGATCTTGAGCTTCATATGGGAATTCTACCATCTGTTAATACAAGAGGATCTACTGGCTTTTAGTTTCTCCAACAACATTTCCCCCCTCTTCTCACTGGTTAGTGGATAAGGGTCTCTGTATTTGTTTGAAATGTAGTGTGTAAGAATCTTGCTTTCTTATTTCTATTTATTTAGTTTTTGATCTATTAAGCATTGATTTGTTGCTCTTTAGGTGAAATAAAATTCTTGTCTTTTGTGTTCTTCTCCTGAAAATTTAATGGTCACTGTTGAATCTAGACGGTTGTCTTTGTACAGTGGCTTGTAGATTGTAGAGGGAAAGATTTGAATTAAACTAATTTAAATATATTCATTTCTCTTTCCTTCCACCTTGGAAATAGCCTCTCCGACTTTGTGGAAGTCTTGTGCACTAGATCGTTGTTTTTTTAATCTTTCCTTCCATCCTTCTTCAATGGTACTGAATATGTTTGTGTTCACTTACTTTCCATCTTTTAAGTTCATAGTTAGTTTTAGCATATGTAAATTTGTGTGATGTATTTATGGATGCACTATTATTATATTTTTAAGTTCATCAAAAACCAAGATCAACGACAATCTACAAAACAATGCTATGATAGAAACAAAAATATTGTTAGCTTGATGGGGCAAAATTACTTTATTTGTCATTGCTTTGAGTGATACAAGATGTGAAATTTTGTTTCATTTAGTTATTCATTTTCCAGAGCAATTTATAGGTAGATTCATTTTGTAGACCAAAATAACTTATTAATTTGTGGGATAAGGTGCTAATCTACCATTAAAATATTTGCAAATGCACACTTGACATGATAAGCTTTACTTGGGTATAAAAATATAAATGAACGTTTTCAAATGGGGCAAAAATGCCTCAGCTGCTAATTTGTTACTTTCCCCAATGGATAACAGTGTGATACGTTGGATTAAATTATCGGTTGTTACACTTTTGTCTCATTTGAAAAATTTTGTGTATTTTTACATTCAAGTAAGCATTCATGAATACTTAATGGATAAATTTGCACATTAACACTTAATTTATCTGTAATGGTATCACTATATTTTTAAGTGGATTCTCTTTTTATATTGTTATACTGCTTATAGTTGAGCTAGTTTATTTGCATTTTTCTTAATTGGCTGGGCCTAATAGTTATATCATTATATTAAATCATTTTGGAATCAAAAGTGCAAATTAAGCTTGAGGAAGAATAATATAACATCCAAAATACCACTAAAGGTATAATAATGCTCAAGGTTTTTTAGTGTGTTTGTGCTAATCTTTTGGCAGAGCTGTCCATCCTTTCTCTTCATTTGTTTTATCTTTCCTTTAGAATTTTGAATTTTACTACTCACTATTGTATTTGACAGATCGCATGGTTGTTTGCTTGGATTTCACTATAAGGAATTATATGTAATTCTAATACGCGCTATTCAGATATTTGTTTGGGCTTTTGTAATAAAAAGAGGATTATATTTTGGTTTACTGATTTTTTCAAAGCAACTGCGTTGAGATTTGGAGTTTAGGGTTAATGAATTTCGCCATGCTTTTTTCTGCTTTTGAAAAGGGAGTGAATTAATTGACCATAATTATCTAGGGTTTAGGGATAATTTTGCCCCAGAAATTTTTCAAATGTAGCAATTTTGCTCAGGCTGTTATCTCAGTTAATTTTGACTATTAATTGATTAAATATGTTAAGCTGACAGTCCACATGTCATCCAACATCATTTTTGTTAAGGTGCAAATTTGCCCTAGAAGCCTATGTGTCATTTATTTTTATTTTTTTTTCAAAGTTGGGTTTAAAAATTTAGGAGCAAATCTGCACCTTAACAAAAATAAAGTGGATGACATATGGACTATCAGCTCAACATATTTGGTCAACTAACGGTCAAAATTAAAGGGGATAACAATCAAAGCAAGACTACTACTTTTTTAACACTTCTGGGCAAAATTGCTCCTCGATAACAACTTCTGAAGCAAAAATGCTACTTAACCCTAAGTATCTGCATGGGGATCATTACCTTTGAAGTTCGGATTCTTTTTTTTTAAGTAAAAAAGGTAACATATTAACAGCCAATGAGGGGAGAACAAACATATTATCATTAGATGCGTGAATTGAAACAAGAAGAAAGGCATAGAAGATAATTGACAAGTCTGTGAAGAGAACCTTTTCACTTTCCCTCTCCTTCATTTTTCTCTGCTACCTTATCTTCACTATTTTTTTGTTTTTTGATATTATCATCCGGTTCGGGTTCCTAGCTTCCCCTCTAGAACTCCAACTCAAGATCTCAAAAGGATCTGACTTGGTTTTACACCGCTAAACCAACTCTATGTTGGTACTTTATTTTCACTATTAATTTAACTTTCAACAAGTGAGATTTAATATCTTATAAAAAGTAAAGAAAATATAAAATATTTTAATAAAAGTGTAATGATATAACATGTTTAGATCAAATTTTAATTATTGAAATTTACTTATATTTATTTTCCCTGTTAATTTAACTTTCAACAAGTGAGATTTAATATCTTATAAAATGTAAAGAAAATATAAAATATTTTAATAAAAGTGTAATGATATAACATGTTTAGATCAAATTTTAATTATTGAAATTCACTTATGTGTGTGTGTGAAAATATAAAATATTTTAATAAAAGTGTAATGATATAACATGTTTAGATCAAATTTTAATTATTGAAATTTACTTTTGTGTGTGTGTGTGTGTGTTATTTGATATTATAACAATATTTTTATAGGATATTGAATCCCAATCATTTAAAATTTGATCTGACGGTGGTGGAGATAAAAAAGTAGAAGGAAATGAAGGGCAAGTGAAGTGGAGAGTTTTTCTAAAATTCCACTCAATAATGAAATTGGATGGAACCAGCTATATAAATGATGATTTATTAATATATTTCCAGAAGAAAAGCATATGCTCGTATGGCAAAAGTAATTTCCAGATCATATTCAGAAGTCTCCTTGATCAATTGTAGGATGAGCAGAGTTACATTCTATAAATCCTTTTCATTTCAAGTTATCAGATATGTTACAAAAGGATGTGAGTAGGGTAATAAAAAATCAAGGGAAAATTTAATTTGTCAGTTATGATTGTTTCATTTGAATTTTAATAAGGTATATTATTATTATTATTATTATTATTATTATTATTATTATTATTATTATTATTATTATTATTATTATTATTATTATTATTATTATTATTATTATTATTATTAATTGGGCCCTTATAGTTTCCTTATAATAAGTTATGATAGTTATGATAGTTATAGAGTTAGCTCTTATTCTTATAATAATTTCATTAGAGCTGTATATTTTGATTAGTTGACATAAAAGAAGTCATTAGAACACTAAAAAAATAAAAGAGGGTCTTTAAAAATTTAAAAAAAAATATTATGCTAATAATCATCCATCCCCTTGCATCAATATATAATATTACATGTAATAATTTGATTAAAGAAGATTGGGTCCAATGCACCCAAATAAGGGCATGGTTCAAATTATCGAATTGCCCACCAAGGGCAGTTAAAAATACTAATAGGATCTAATGCCTGTAATTGAGGAAGCTATGAAAACCATAAAAAGAACTACAAAAACTTAATTAAGAATCCTATATGTTATGAAAATAAAAGAAATATGAGATAAGAGAACAAGTGATAAGAGAAAATTTCATAAAGGAAGGGAGAACAATTCTCATTCAATTTCTTATCATTACAATACTTATATAAGATCTTTATTTATAGTCATCAGAGTCACCACTAAGATACAATAAATAATAAATAAGTGCATTTAAATGTGCATTCAATTCTTTTAGTTTCCTAATTGCTATTCAACATAAAATAGGTTCCCGTACTTAAAAATCAAGCTTCCTTCATCAAATAAAAAAAAATGAAGTTGGAAAAAAAAAACCCTTTTGTATTCTAGTGCTGACGTGCTGTAAAGGATACCCTTTGTCAAATAAAAAAAAAGCAGAATCAAGCTTCCTATTTCTTCCTCTCTGTTTTTTTTTTTTTGGATTGATTCCTATTTCTTCCTCTTTGTTTCTTAAGTTTTGAACATGAATTAGAGAAAAATGCAACTTTTGGACAGTAAAAACTTGGCAAACATAATTGGGAAAATCACAAAAAAAATACAATTAAAAATGGGAAAAGATAAATTGGTTCTGCCAATTTATCAAATCCAATTTATCAAATTCCAAGTCAAAACTGAAGTGAGAATATGAGATTTTCAATTCTAATCAAATGACCAAATTGTCTTGAATTGAGGGCACAAGTTTCAGGGGTCAATAACAACATCTGTATCTATATTAACAACATCATATTTTACAATAATGACTCCACTTTCATGTTTCATAACTTCATATCCCAAAAACGAACATGTATAGGAATAATTTTGAAATCATAAGGTTTTAGGGACCAATAACAACATCTATATCTATATTAACAACATCAGATTTACATTAACAACTTTACTTTCATGTTTCACAGTTGAACTCGGGGCAATTTGGTCATTTGGTTAAAATTAAAAATCCCTGAATCCTACATCAGTTTTTTTTTTGTATTACAATGACAAGGGAGTCAATCCCTTGAGAGCCACGACGGACTCGTAGAAGAACCTAGTTGAGCTAGAAGGAACAAAAGGAAATCCAAATATTAGCTTGAGTCAACTAAAATTTGGATCAAACAAAAATCTGGCGGATTCAACAATAGGGTCAGATCATTGTTTGAATCAAGAGCATCTCGTGCCAAAAGGTCGGCACAAACAATACATTCCCTGTGAGAGTGGTGAATCTCCAAATCCCAATTTTTGTAGATGAAGTCTCTGGTTTCTTCGAGCTCGCTTTGAAGAGGATGTTGAGGACCACCTGCATGGAATAGTAGATGAAGTGCTTCTGCCGAGTCCGTGTGTAGCTTGACCTTTGTGAATTTCATGGATCGGCAAACTTGAAGCCCTAGCTTGATAGCCTGGATCTCCGAATGTGTTGAGCCGAGAGAGAAGCCTGTATTCTTTTGAAAGCCGCAAATCCACGCTCTAGAACTGTCACGAGCAATCCCTCCTACTGCAGAGTGTCGATGCTCGTCAAAAGCTGCATCCACATCAATACGTATGTAGCCGTCCGGGGGGGCAACCCACTGATCCGAATCTCTATCAGGTACTCTCAGAATCTTGTGCTTGATTCTTCCTTCTTCTATGCCTTCCTGAAGAAAATGTAATCCTCTGTGAATCAGCTGTTGAGGTTGGTCACAGGATCCTTCAAACGCTTTTCTGCATCTATTTTTCCATATGAGCCAGCAAAAGGAGCCAAGACCCTTAACCAGGGCCATTGAGTCACTCTGCGGTTCCCAGGGGAGTGTCGCATATTCCATTTGATCCAAACCTGCAAATTGCCAGAGAAAAAAACAGGGTGATAAATTGGGTTAGTGCAAGAAAGCCACACACTGCTCGCCAACTCACAGTCTCTCAAAGAATGTAGAGGTGTTTCCTCACAGCTGCACTCAAATGGGCACTCAGAGTTTATCCTCACATCCCTCTTAGCTCGAACTAAATTGGTTGGAATTCTCTCTTGGAACAATTGCCACATAAAATACTTGACTTTCTCAGGAATATGCCACCTCCAGATACGTTGCCAGAAAGGGTCAGGCACCTCTCGACGCGACGAATAGATCATGGAGTAGGCGGTTTTAACACTGAAGTTTCCGTCAGAAGATTCCCTCCACCAGAACAAATCGTCACCTATTTGGGAAGGAGATGGGATGCACTTGATCTTCTCAATCACCCAATCCGGTAAGAATAAAGCCCATTTATGCAAATCCCATCTTCTGTTCTAATCCTACATCAGTTTTAATATGATATTTGATAAATTGGTGGCATCAATTTTTCTTTTCCCATTTTTAATTATATTTTTCTCAAATTTCCCAAATATAATATATTGGGGTCGTCTTCGGATTATATGAGCGAACTGGGTAAGCTTTGACGGAGCGGTGCGAGTGGAAATGATGTTCGGTCCTTCGAATTCAAGCAACAATTTTGTGAGGCCAAAATCTCTTTCTGGAAATCCTCGACCCTTGATACTATTTCACCTTACCTCGATTCTTTTCTGTCATTTACTTCTTTGAATTATCGATTTTTTTCTTGGCTTGTTTGTCTCCTGGGAAAATCAAAACTCTTGGTCCGAGTGATTACTTATTTACTCTACAAGTTCAGTCAATGTCTGTCTCCGGCGAACAAGAACCTTAACGCAACCACTGCATTGTTGCTTTCGAAGCCTATCTTTGGTTTTCCGTAAATAAACACATGAGACTCATATCTTCTACTTTCGTTTGCGATTCTTTGTGTTACTAATTTATAGCTCTGAATTTGAGGGATATTCAGCTAATTTTATCTAATATACTGTAGGATTTATTGGAAACATTAACGTACATGCATGTATTGAGATTAATGAAGGCTTTTGGTGTAGTTGCAGATACACAGATTGCTGTAAGAGTAATTACTGAATTCTGTTTTCCTTTTCTGGGTGAGAAATTATCACTTGGCTCTAAAAAATGGTGGAAGGTGTGTCACTTAGAATTATGATAACATGTGGAAAGAGCAGGCTCAGTGGACCATTCGCTTCTTGGTGGGCACGTTTAAAACCATTTAAGAAATTTCAAATAACATCTATATATGATCATTGGGTCTGGAATCACAGTAAGCAGAGGTTTTTCTTAGATCCCTCTACATCAAGGCGTAGTGATTTTAGGGTGGAAGTAGGATGGATGTTCAATGGTGGGGAGCAAGATTTGGGTGCAATTGTAGAGCGTAGTGAAAGTGCTAATGAAAATATTTTGATCTTCTTTTTCCAGCTAGATCTAGCCACTCGAGTACAGGTTTGGCTAATTTTCGTTTTTACTCTTTTACAAACATAGTTCTGGCAAATATGTGCTAACACCTTATTCCTTCACGTGTTGAACTTATGAGTGGCAGTATGCTTTAAATATGGAGCAGTATGACATTGCACAGGATCTGAGAAACAAACTTACAGAGGTTAGATAGCCCAACGTCTAACCACTTTTTGTACCAAACCCTTTTGGCTGTGTGAGTTATAAACTCTTTGCAACATGTTGAAATAGAAATTTTGTTGTCAGAGGCACTGTTGAGGCCTCTGACGGCAATTTTCTATTCTTGTCTAAATGTATGTCTTCATGTTATCTAAATTTTGGGGAAAGCTACTTTGTACTTGTATTTGTTGCTATATGTACATGTTTAGTTTATTTGAGATTTAAGTGGAGCATTAAACAACGTGCAGCTTGCTTGATAAATATTATTTTTGGAAGGTTGAGGCAGAAATTGTCAAGCAGCAAGATGCTAAAAGGGGATTGTCTTCAAAAAGTGAAGCTCAAGATGTAGCTTTACGCATAATATCCCTTCGGTGAGTATATTAAAATCTTGGTGACCTTCTAACTACATGATCTCCATGATTAATTGGCTTCCTTTATTAACATAACGTGCAACTGTGCAAGTCTACTAGATAAATGATATTGACTGATATTTTTCATTCCAGGTCAGATCTCCAGGATGCAATCAAGAGTGAAGATTATACCTTGGCAGCTGAATTACGTGATGAAATTTCCAAGCTTGAAGCACAGTCTCTGGAGGCATCAGCTAAAGCTTTAGTATATGAAACTGTGCAATGTGCCTTTCGTTTGGGGCAGAAAGTGAAACATAGAATATTTGGTGTGTAGTTGCCACATCTCCCATTTTTTATGACAGATTTCATTGGGTCCATTTTAGATCTGCTCTAATGCATTGTGGTTTTCAGCTATATTAGCAACGCTTTTATGGCTGTACTCTGAATAGTTTACATAGTATAACTGTAGAAATGATGGTTCTGTTGATAATTTGATATTTCCAGATTGCAAAAAGTCTTTAAGCACTTGGCTATTAAAACCCACCTAGATTTATGGGTACCCATACATATTTAGTCACAGTTGCAGCTATCAGTATGATTCCTTTCACCCCTTTCAGCTGTTTAATTTCTCAATCTATGTTTCAGGCTATCGAGCGGTGATATGTGGAATGGATCCACTATGCTGTGAATCAAGGTCATGGATTGAGACTGCACAGGTTAATAAATTGTCTCGTGGTTCTACTCAGCCATTTTATCAGGTTTCATTTCTTGTACCATTGGAATTGCTACAAATATTTCTATTTCTGTTAGGATCGTAGGTTGTAACCTTTCTAAGCAGTTGATTCTTGTATTTTTCATCATTTCCTTTATTCTTACTTTTTAGTGAAGCTGCATAAATAAGCAGTCAACAGAGGTCAAGTTAATGTGAGACAATTTCTTGTCATGCATTAACTCCATAATACAGCATAATGTGAGAGATGGCATTGCAAGACAATTGATGGTGAATTCTTATATATATATATATATATATGTATGTATGTATGTTAGCAAGAAGTTGTTCCTGATGGTTTCTGTTCTTGGGAAAGAAAGTGTGCTTCTTTTAATTGTTTTTCTTTCTATTAAAAAAAGCTATTATTTTATATAAAATTGTTTTTCCTACAACTTTGAGCCATTTGCTAACACCTTAGCAAGAAGTTGTTCCTGATGGTTTCTGTTACTATCCTTTGGAAAGAAAGTGTGCTTCTTTAAATTGTTTTTCTTTCTATTAAAAAAAGCTATTATTTTATATAAAATTGTTTTTCCTACAACTTTGAGCCATTTGCTAACACCTTCCTCAACTTTGAAAACTGTCAAATACCAATGTCAGTTATCATCCTTCAAGATTTCAACACTTGCATCTATTTTTCAGCTACCCAAATAACACATTCCACCAAAGTTTGTCACTTGTTTGTGTCTAAACGAATGTAAGCATGCCATGTGACACTTGATGTAGTTTGAAATGGCATCTCCATTGACAGGCTCAGTAGAAAATCAGGTGGAGGGCTTTAAATCTTAAAGAGTTGGGGTAATTTCCAAGTTTCAAAGACGAGAGGGATAGTTGCATTTTACCCTTTCACTAATATTTACATTTGTGTTTCTTAAGAGTTGTTTTGGTCGTCTATCAGTTCTTCTTTTATTTTGTTGTTGTCCAGGTTCTAGTTGACGTCCGTGCTAATCCAAACATACTGGTGGCATATGGTACATGAGCTGCTTAAATTCCCTTTTGTGCATACAGTTTTTCCCCCCCAGTAAATACAATGTTTGGTCCTTGTAGTTTGTGCCCATTTTGGTGTTGGTCCCTCTAGTTTGAAACCATGGATTTTGGTCCTTCAAGTTTCTTTCAATATAAAATGTTAGTCTCTGTAGTTTAATAAACACTTGGACCATTTTGCCCTTTGGAGGGAGAAAAACCTATAATTTGAAACTCGGGTTAAGGTGCATTGAGCACCTTGAAATGTTTTTGGAGGTGCATTCAGCGCCCTAAATTATTTTAGGGTGCAATTTTGCCCTTGATATATTTAAAATGGATCAATCTCATTCTTCCCAACTAACAACCCAGACACCCATTTTCTCTCTCTCTTTTTTTTTTTTTTTTGCTCAAAAAACAAAAGGCTTCCATCTTCTCTTTCTCGTCTCCCTCCCTCTATAGCTACCATAACCAGGTCCCTCAAGGTTGTCATCATCAGAGCTGGTGTCTCTGGACTAAGGACCTCATTTTGACATCTTGCTTTGGTGCTGTTGAGATAAGTGCCAAAGGATCCGGAGAAGGTCCAGATCTGTTACATGAATTGCCCAACGCACATGCAAACTGTAGCTGTTCATGCTGCAGTTTAGCCTGCCTTACTTCATGGTTGATCCGTGTCAAAACAACAGTTTTGAGTGCTGGGCTGAGTAAAATGCTTCACTACACCTTTGGTTTATTTTCAACCGAATAAGCTCTGAAAATAAGGCTAGTCCTAGAGGTGCAGGTTAAATTAGCGGGTATTCACATGGGGGTTTTCATTTTTCAGTATTCGTTATAGGGCTGGTGACTTCATTAGCTCAGTCTTTTATCTCAAAAAGAAATGGTAATGACTATATATTATCCGCGCTTCTGCATCGATGAAGCATAAAAAGAAAGTGGCCGACTTTCTTGATATGAGCCAATTTTTCAGGATTATTTGTTGCTATTATAGTTTACTTTGCTTGGATGGTTTACTCATTAAAACAGAGTATATGCATTTAGCTTCCTCCCTTCTGAGTTGGGGTGACTTGCAGTCGCCATTTCAAGGAAAGTGGTGGTCTCTTGGGTTTTCCATGAACAGAGGCAAGCTGTGGCAAAGGTTTTGATGTCTGGGACTATGTGCCTGTAGTTTCAAGCATGAAGTTAGAAGAACAATGGTGGCTATGGAGGGAGGCAGGAAGGAAAGAGGATAGAAGCTTTTTTCTTTACGGAAAAAAAAACAGAGATAACAGATGTTTGCGCTGTTAGTTGGGAAGGGTGAGATTGATCAATTTTAAATATATTAGGGGCAAAATTGCTCCCTAAAATATTTTAGAGCGCTGGATGCACTTTAAAAAATATTTCAGGGTGCTCAGTGCACCGTAACCCTTAAAACTATAAGGATCAAACATTGCGTTAAGACGCTTTTTTCTGGTATTGTTAATGTTGATGTTTTCTTCTTGTCTTTCCTTTCCTTTTTCACACTAACGAATAATCATTTTCCATTTTTTATCTGCAAATTTCACTGACCATCACAATGAATTTCATAATTTTTTTCTCCAGTTGCAGAGGAGAACCTATTAGCCCCAGATAAACCAGACAAAGTTAGTGGATTTATACTTTGGCATACATTAACAAAACTATTAAATTTGATCACTTAATTTTCTTCATTTATATCTGTCCAGGGAAGTTTTGATCATCCCTATGTTTCCTTTCTGTTCTATGGGATGGATACAGCTGGGGATTTCATCCCAATCAAGCAACTCCGTGAGAAGTACAATAGACCACGACATGAAGTACCTACTGATGATGAGGACGGAGACCAGGCGTAGATTATCAAATATATATGTATAAATTTCATACGAAGGCATAGGATTCACTCTAGTTTCCTAGTAAAAACCTTACTTGTTCTTGGTCTCTGCTTAGTGATCATTTGATCGGCTTCGGAGGACTTTCATTGAGGTAAGAAGCATCTATATATGGTTGCTTCTTGTTGTACAAGGATGCTTGCAAGTAGATAAACATCATTTGCATAAATTTCATGTACTTTTCATTTTTTTACCTAACTCAATTATGGGCATGGTAGTCCTGGGAATGGAGTTACCTGTAAAGTTTGTACATAATCGCTACTGATCACAAGTCAATAGACTGGTGTGATCCTTACTATGTTTTAACTGTTTTTGCAGGTGAAGATGTAAACATACTTATGACCTTGTACCCAATGTGCAAATTCGGTTGTAAAACTAACCATTGAAAATCAGAGCAAAATTGATACAACTATTAAAAATATTGAACGTCTGTTACTTTTTGAAGTGGGACTTACTGTCTTTATAACAATTAATGGACGTGTGTTTGGTTTGAGGAGAGGGAAGGGAATAAGATGGATAAATTATTTTTTTTGGTTTAAGGTATTTAAATTTTGGGTGGGAATGTAAAATTTAAAAGGAATAAGAAAGTAAATTTTGGGTGGGAATTCAAAATTTAAAAAAATAAGAAGGTAAATTTGGGGTTTCTTTTGTTCAAAATTGTAATTTCCTAGGTTATCTAACCCGGACCGGCCGAACCGGACCGGAAACCGGCGACCCGGGCACTAAACCAGTCCGGGTCAAATTTTTTTAACTTTTTTTTTTTAAAATCTTTTTTTTTTTTTAATTTTTCCTTTAGAATTTCATACTATAAGCTTAAAATATTCCATTTCTCACTGGTTTGGTCCCGGTTTGACTCCGGTCTGACCCTTGACCTAGTACCCTGACCGGTTCACTGACCGGTCCGAGTTTAATTACCTTGGTAATTTCACTACCCTCCCCACCCTCCTCTCCCCTCCCCTCAAACCAAACACGCCCTTAAAGTTTATGTGTATTTTTGCAATTTAATGTTTTTTTAATGAAAAATGAAAACTATCATTAAGAGTTAAATATTTGGTAGAAAGAAAATTATAACAGCAAAATCTCTTTCATCAACCACGACCTCTAAATGATTGATGATTTTTTATTGAAGATGTTGAAAACACTATCTAATTTATGACCCTTCCTAGCTAAATTAGTAGCAAATCTATTAGATTTTCTGTACATGAAATTAACATAAATGTTTAAATTCCCACAGATCATATCAGTATTTTCCTCAATGATGTCTTGATAAGGATGATTAGTCCCTTGCTCCTTTGTGATTAAGTTGATAGCTTCTGCAAAATCGTTGAATACATTGATATTTTTCAGTCCATTAAATTAACAAATCTCATTATCCCAAGCATTTCTATTATGGTTGGTGGGAAATTTCCCAGTTTGCAGCAAATCCTAGATAATCAGTTGCCCTGTGAGTCCTTTATTACACACCACATGTTGCTTGACCTTCAAGCATGATATATTCGTCACTCTCTGGTGGTCTATGTGTGTTTGACATCACTTATTTTTAGGTAATAAGTCCTTATTACGTAAGTCGAGATAAAATTCCTCACATACTTACCTCGTATACCGTAAATCACGATTTATAAGCACTTATTGTTCAAAAATAAGTTATCCCAAACGAGCAGAGTCTAACACACCCTTCTTTTGGTGGGCCCCGATTGTGATAAGCTTTAAGGATACATTTTGTGGCACTCATTCTAAAGGCACTTCATCGTAGGGTCCAAAGCTCCCAGCAGATACAAGAAAATAAAAAGTATCAAGGCACCATTTTTTGTACAGTTTTAACAGTAATCTCATGGACCTCTCAGAGAACTAATGTAAAAATAAACCACCCATTAAATCATCATTCGTGGGTCTTCTGTACAAAATTCATAATGGATTCTGAGTAAATAGTAACAATTCCACAAATGAATTGAGGGCCTATTGGAAGTACATTAACCATAATATTTGGAAATCTGTGTCAAATGGTTATGATCAAACACTTCTTTGTGTTCACCATAATAACAGTCATATGATAAAAATAATAGGTATGAAATATGAGTTTTATAGTAAGTTACATTGTTCATATTTCAGTCATTCTTTAAACTCCTATAATATTGGATTTGGAGCTTACATTAATTCCATAATTGTCTGTAATATCACATCTACACTATGTAAATGTATGCTATACACAAATCATTTATTTAATTAATTAATATTATTACATGTAAAGCGGTATGGATTCAAAGCACGAAAGAGTTAAAAACAACACAAGCAAAAAGCATGAGAACTTGCTACATTGATCATAGCCCCCATAGTATTTTTAAAGGGGATTGTGAGAGAAAAACAACACGAAAGAGTTAAAAACAACACAAGCGTTGCATATTCATTTTTCCTTCAAGTTTTCTGTTGCACTTCAGTGCAAAAAGCCAAAAGTGTTGTCTCACTTGCGAGTGTTGCGGGTTAACACTCGAGTGAACCTTGCCTCACTCGATTGTACGTGTAGCTCACACTATGAACTCGCATCTCGGGTTGTCACTCGAGGTCATTTTTCAAGAGTGTGTCTTAGCACTCACGAGTGTTAAGCTATCACTCGAGTATTGCTTCCAGGACTCGAGTGTTGTTCCTATTTGAAAATTTCTTTTGCTCTCGGGTGAGCACTTTCTGCACCTCACTTTGTAGGACTCGAGTGAGCATTTAGCTATCACTCGAGTGTTGACCTTTATGCTCGAGTATTGTGAGCATTTCTGGTTTCTGTCTGTGCTTTCTGTCAAGCACTTGCGCGAGTGAGCTTTCATGCTTAAGTGCAAAGTTCCCCATCATTCGAGTAAGGCCTTCTTCACTCGAATGCAACAGTGAAAAACCAATATTTGTACTTCTAAAAGGGGATCTTTGGGATAGTTCTTCCAACCCTTTAGGACTTTCGTTTGAGGCAATTGTAACTTCCTAAAAGACATAAATGATAACCAATGTAAGTGATATGAAGTCATTTAAGTATAGGAATAGAGTATGAAACTTTGTCCCTAATTGTGATTATAAGATTCGATATTTGCCCTACTTGGGAGAGACCAGTGCTAGAGCACGCACGAAAAGACCAAGGTAGTGACTTTTATCTCATGTTGTGTATGATGCTTGGTATGCATGACTTATCATTGTGTTGTTGTGAAAATTGTGGGCATGAGGCCATTGCGATCTTGTGAATGTGTTATATGCCGTAGGGTATTACAGCATGAGCAGTTGTAGGGGGTGATGGTTATCACACCTACCCCTGCCGTTGTATCTGTCGTTGTAATTGTCGAGGTTGCGTTGTGGAATTGTGAATTCCTGTTTTGAGAATATATCAGTGTGGCTTTGATGTGTTGTGAATTACTTTATATGAAACCCAGCTATGGTGAATTATATTGTTATGAATCATGTTGTGGTTCAATACAACATGAGCAGACGTAAAGGTGATGTAAGTCATACCTGCCCCTGCCGCTATAACTGCCGTTGGGATTGCTATGTGTGTGTGATGATTTGCTTTCATGCTTTATGGTTGTGCATATTATGAGTAATTTGACACTACGGGGATTCCTTAGAATCTCACTCTCCCAAACAAATTTCAGACAGGGTTGGTAGTTCCAAAAAGAAGCAGGTGACGAAGGGTGAATGAAACTCCAAGCTAGGAGTCTATTTTGGTTTTTGATTATCATGCTATAGGTTTTGGATATTTTGTTGGGAACCAATTGTATATATTGGAATTGTGGTATAGTTTTGTGTAATCCCCGAGCTAAGGGAAATGGATTATGGGCATTAGTGCCTTGTAAAACCCTTAGTTGATTAATGGAACCTGAGTATGTCGGGAATTTACATTGTATTATGATATTTTGAATGGAATCGAACTGTACAGGCCATTCATGTATTGAAAGGTGAATATGAGACCATTGTTGAACAGGTTTTGTAAAAATTTTTGAAAATTCTGTTTTGGGCAAAAGAAAATTTTAATAATTCCCAAATCATCTTACGGTCTCTAATTTCACATAATCATGTAATTATGAACTTAATCTTGGCCTTGATGAGAAGGGGGTTACATTAGGGAAGTTTCATAACTTCCATATAAGTCATTTCAGCTTCGTATTAACCCATTCGAACCTGCGGTATCACTTCAAAGAGCTTGAATTTTGATATTCTCATTTGATTTTGCAAGTTCTTCTTCCTTCTTCCTTCTTTAATCTTTCTACTTCTTTCTTCAATCTTTTTCTTCATATTTTTCCACTTGATGATCATTCTTCATAACCCAACTAGATATCTTCTTAGATATCTTCAATCTTCTTCTTTCTTTGCTTGACTAAGCTACAAGATATGCAACATTAAATATAGTAGTTAGTCAATGTAGAAGAAAAATATATTATATAAACTTTTTATTCTTAATATTTGACATCATCAAAACTAATCATATCTAACATTCTCCCCCTTTTTGATGATGGCAAATCCTTCAAGAAAAATATGTATGAGTTATAAAAGCAAATTAAGAGTAACATATTTTTCTTGCCTTTCTCTCCCCCTATTTGAGATCAGCAAAAAGTTTGAAGTATAAGAAAGAAATACTTGTAGAGAAGTAAATATGAAAAAATTAGAAATGGCTTTCTTTTCATTAATGAATGTGTCAAGAAAAACAATTTTCTCTCCCCCCTATTTGAAATTATTTTTTTTAATGTGATGCAAATGAAAAATGGATTTGGAGAGGTTTTCAAGAAAACTTTCATAATCAAAGCAAATTGAAATTAAATATATGAAAAGTATTCGCGAAATATAAAGAAAGAGTTTATAAATGCTCATTTAGATTTAGCAAGCTGATAATTGATCCATGAAGTCTATTGTCTTCTTTTCTTGTTGTGTAGAACCATGATGTTTTGTTCACCATACTTTCGCTATGCAACTCTGATGGACCTTGTTCATAGGAGTGAATTATGGCTTACTCAATGGTAGGCTCTAAAGTGTGCTCAATAGAAGGCTTGGGAATAGCCTCTGATATGTGGAAGGGAACTAAAGTACTAGCTTCTCAAGTGGTGCCTCAACTCCTAGAATGTTGCTGCGAATATATTTCCCTTAATTGAGCATTAGAATATTGTTCCTCAAATTTGATAGTTTCTTCTTGTAGTACGTTGAAGAATGTTATTGCACAAATCAAAGTTATCCTTTCTCTCCAAGTCTTCATATTTTTATACTCATTCTCTCTACAAAATTTCTAATGGTTTTACAAATCCAAGAGAGTTATTAACTGTATTTCTTATAATGATTTTTCTTTAAGCCATGCATTTAATAAGGAGGAGCTCCACATTCACATGTGTTTTATATCTTAAGAAGTTCATCTCCTTTATTTAAAGAAAATCATTCTAGCATACTCATCTGCATTCCTTATCTCTTGATTAGTTTTGATGATGTCAAATATTAAGAGAAAAAAGTTTGCATAATATACTTATCTTCTATATTGACTAACTACTATATTTAATGTCGTATATCTTGTAGCTTAGTCAAGCAAAGAAAGAAGAAGATGGAAGATATTCAAGAAGATATCTAGTTAAGTTATGAAGAATGATCATCAAGTGGAAAAATAAGAACAAAGAAGTAGAAAGATTGAAGAAGGAAGAAGGAAGAAGAACTTGCAAGATCAAATGAGAATATCAAGATTCAAGCTCTTAGAAGTGATACCGGAGGTTGGAATGGGTCAATATGAAGCTAAACTGACTTATATGGAAGTTATGGAACTTCCCCAAGGTGTTCCCTTGGGTGATATAGTACTCTACTAACCTATGCTTTTCATGCCTCAAAACAGAGTATCAAGATCCTGCAAAAAAAATTACTAGAAACTCCGATGCTTAAGTTAGTAGTCATCAAAACATTATTAAATTACAATTTCTAACATAAAAAAAACTTACAATTCATTGGGATTTACCATTCCCAATTCTTTTCTAATGAATAGGAATTGATCTTTCGCGAGGGGTTTCGTAAAGATATCGACTGGTTGAAGATGATTTGGAATGAAAATCACTTTAACATCTTTATTTTGAACATGTTCTCTGATAAAGTAATGTCTAACATTAATGTGCTTGATTCTTGAATATTGAACCAGATTCTTTGCCAAGCTTATTGTGCTAGTGTTGTCACAGTAGATAGATTTCTCTTTTAGATATATACCAAGGTCTTGCAGTTATTGCTTTAGCCACTATACTTGTGCACAACAATTTAACGCTACAACATACTTAGCTTTCATTGATGAAAGAGATACTATGTTTTGTTTCATGTTAAACCATGACACAAGTGAACTTACAAGAAACTGGTATTGCCCACTGGTACTCTTTCAGTCAGTTTTGTATCCTCCATGATCAGAGTCTGAGTACAAAATTAAGTATTCATTTCTTTCTTTAGGATACTAGAGACCTAATTCTACTGTGTCAGCGAGATATCTGAAGATTTGTTTGACGATTTCAGCATGTGATTCCTTTAGTGCTGATTGATATATTGCACACATACCAACACTGAATTGAATGTCAGGTCTACTTACAGTAAGATAGAGTAATGATCCAATCATTCCTCTATATTTTGTGATGTTATGATCTTTTTCCTTGACATCGGCATCAAGCAACGTGGTTGAACTCATATGTGTGTCTATTCTATTTGCTTCATCCATTCCGTATTTCTTCAATAGCTCCTTTAAATACTTTGTTTGAGATACAAAAATTCCATTCTTTCTCTGTTTGATTTGCAAACCGAGAAAGAAGTTCAATTCTCTCATCATTGACATCTCAAACTTCCCCTACATTATCTCAGAAAATTCCTTGCACAAACTTTCGTTGGTAGCATTGAAAACTTATCATCCATATATATTTGCACAATTAAAATATCATTTCATTTTCATTTTGTAAAAATTGTTGTATCGACTTTTCTTTGTACAAAACCTTGATCAATGAGAAATTTACTAAGTCTTTCATACCATGCTCTCGGGGCTTGTTTTAAACCGTATAAAGCTTTTCTTAGATTGAAAACATGGTCAGGCTTAGTCACATCTTCAAAACCTGGAGGTTGATCTACATACACTTCTTCTATGATGTAGCCATTTAAGAATGCACCCTTTACATCCATTTGATACAGTTTGAATCCCTTGATGCATGCAAAGGCCAAGAGTACTAGTATAGCTTCCAATTTAGCCATTGGAGCATACGTTTCCTCATAATCAATTCCTTCTTCTTGATTATAGCCTTTGGCCACCAATCTTGCCTTGTTTCTGATAATTATTATAGATTCATCAAGTTTGTTCTTGAATACCCATTTTGTGCCAATGATTGGATGATCCTTAGGTCGGGGTACCAAATCCCAAACTTGATTTCTTTCAAATTGGTTTAGTTCTTCTTGCATTGCTATTACCCAATCATTATCTGATAGGGCTTCGTTAATTTAGAAGGTTCAATCTCATAAATAAATGCAGGACAACTAACTTTATTAAAAATTATGTTTCTGGTTTTGACTCCTTTATTCACATCTTCTAGGACTTATTCTAGGGGATGACTCTTGTTATATTTCCAGACTCTAGGTTGTCCTAGTGATTATTCCTCTTCCTTGGCTTGATTATTTTCAGGATTAGGTTGTTCATTATCTTGATTTAATAACATTTCCTGCTTATCATCAATAATTTTGTCAGAGGATTCAAATTCATCGAATACAACATGAACTGATTCTTTAACAACACATATTTATTTATTGAAAACTCTGTATGCCTTACTTCGGTTAGAATAGCCTAGGAATAATGCTACATCAGTTTTAAAGTCGAATTACTTGGAGTGATTGCAAATTACTTGGAGTGATTGTAGATCACTTGGAGTAATTATCAGAATCACTTGGAGGTCTAGTGTTAAGTAAACAACATTTGAAAGTTTTGATACTATACATAACTTCCTAACTTTACAACCTTAATGAGCCTTTCATTGGTAACATCAAGTGAAGCTTAGTTTGTTTGAATGGTGGATCCAATGAACGAGGCTCCAGGTGACCTATCTTAACTGAGGATTGTGCTTCATAACCTCTTGATACCTTAGGTTTTACTCTCTGTCTTTTACTAGTACCACTCACTAGTGACAAGTGCATATTCACCTTGTGGATGTGCAAATTCTCAATCATAGGAGTCCTATCAAGGGGCTCATTTGGCCCTAGGTACCATATCTTATTGGCCTTGAGGAATAGAGATACTAAATGAGGGTATGTCTTTGGAATATGCCTTGTAAAAGTATATATGTACCTCTTGTTTTTTGAAAGACATGATCTCTTCAGTGTTTCTCTGCAAATATATTTAGAATACTAACACAATGAAAGATTAATTATATAGATAATAAATCAATAAGCAACAGATTAAAATTATGCTTCTGAACTTTATTACTCGAGTGGTCACTCGAGTAATCTAAATCCTTCACTCGAGTGATCCATTGAAAAACTTGGCAAATAGTAAGCTAACGACTCTTGACCTCTTCACTCAAGTTGTCACTTGAGTGATTCATTAGCATCACTCGAGTGATCCCTTCAAAATATTGGTAGAGACCTCACTGCCTCTTTCTTACTTGGTCACTTGAGTGATCCATTGACATTACTCGAGTGATCCCTCAAGTGACATCATGCAAATCTTGACAGAGAGCTTCTGAAACTATTTAACACACATTACTCTAGTGGTCACTCAAGTAATGAAGGATGATCACTTGAGTAATCTCTTCAGAAATCTTCCAATGTTGCTTTCTCCTATTCTCTGACTTCTAATTCTTCTTCATCACTTGAGGGTCTACTCAAGTGATGGCTTTGCCTACCACCAAGAACTCAATTACTTTGTTCAAAACTTTTTTGTTTATTTTTAAAACCTTTTGTAATATTAATCCAATCTTTGTTATCATCAAAACATATGGATCTAACATTCTCCCACTTTTTGATTATAACAAAACTTGATGATTTTTGAACAGTATATTTGAAAGCATTTTGAAGGATTAACCTTCAATTAGGTTCATATGCCTTTAAAATACTTGACATCTTTCCATTAGTTCAGACTAAACTTGGATATTTCAAAACTTCTTTTAATTCAATGATTTCAAAATATACTTACTAGAACACCTAATCTACATGATTAGACATAAGCGTTTCCCTCACGTATAGCTGCATAGGTAGCACAACAGTAGTGACTAGTCACAGCTTCACAACACATTAAATGCAAATGAATATTTGAATATATTATATAAATATTTAATATTTGTATAACTTTTTATGCAAATCTCATTTATTTTTCTTCTATATTTCATTATTTTCTAGGCAAATAGCCACTGCCTCTCTAATTAGTTTGGTCTTCCTACACAACCTTCCTTACTTTCTCTCTCTAGTTTCATTTTGTTCAGTAAGTTATTTCATTTTCACTTATCTCTCCCATTTTCCTACCGATAACGATGACGAGCACACAAATATCAGATTGACGATAAAACCCACACCAGAGTCCAGGCTCAACGATGACAATGGAAGAGCAAAAGAAGAGGTGGGAGAGATGAAGATCTAGGCAAAACACAAGGTTGTTTTGTATGTTTTTATAGTATAATTGAGAGTGTTTTTAATCTGCTGAAACATAAGACTTGGACTTATTTTTCCCGATTTCTTTCATTTTTTCCTTATTGATTCTCCTACCACTTCAGACCGTTCAGTTCTTGCTTATTCGTTCCAATTTTCAGCCTAAAAGCGGTCTCTGAGCCAAAAATGGCTTTTCCCTGATCCAAAAAGGCTTAATCTCCAAAACGAATTTCACCCTAAAATTAAGCTGTAACCCCCTGCCGTAATTAATATTCGAAATACGCGAATTAAGTGAAATAGAGACCAATAAGAAACAAAGAACATTTATTAACCCATCACATGACGGGGTTTTCATAAATACCTTTCAAAATCATTTATAACCTGGTCTCACATTCACATTCCGAATACAATTACTACGCGAAGATAAATCACATTCAATATATCAGAGTACGCAATGTAATAAGTCCGGCAATTCCAGATTCCATTTATTAACTCAAGCTTTATAGGGCACATTCGCCCATACAAGCCCTTATATGGGGATTACACAAACCTTTCTCAATACAAATAATCAAATCCTCATCCAAATAACCAAATACAATTATCCAAATATACATCCCAACTAAGATAACCAACTACCTACTTCAATACCGAAGGAGTCTTCATCGCCCTTAGCTGCTCGTTATATCCTTGATCTACTACCCTGTCTGAAAGGTTAGTAGGGGAGGGTGAGATTTGAGAGAATCTCAGTAGGATAACAATATCAATATGCATGTACGATAAATGTTTAATGCATGACATGCTTGCATCACATAACTATCACGATAACAAATCTGTAAGCTCAGTGCTTCTAACAATATACTAATGGCCATAGCATAAATTGAAACATAGCTTCAATGACATATAACCATGCAAAGCTAAGACATGCATCAACGCATTAACACATATATCAAATACAAGCAGAAGTGATATGTTCCCTACACTCTTTCCACGTAAGCTCTAGCACAGCTTACTCACGACCAGGCGAATATCGAACCACGTTCAGGGCGAACATCAAACCCTATAACCAAACAAGGACATAGGGTTAATCCCTTTTCCAATTCCTCAACATACAAACACTTTTTGTTGGTTATCATTTATGACCTTTAGGTGGCTAATCAAAGCCCAAAAATATGCCTAAAGGCTTGGGAAACACTTGACCAAAGATCACTTTTAAAAAGTCCAATATGCTGAAACATTTGGGCTGCGGCCCAACATCCTTGGGCCGCGGCCCAAGAAAATCCAGTTTCTGGCTGAACTTCCAAAAATCATAACTAATTCAGGAAAAATCGAAATGAGGTGATCCCAAAGCCAAATGAAATCTATTCAAGTCCTCTACACAGGAAAAATACTGGCCAATACTGGAAATCACCATAAAAATACAGAATTCCCAAATATTCAAGACTGTCCCAAAACAGAATCCATTTTCGACCACAAACTTTGGACAGCTATAACTCCCAGTTCTCAAAACGAAATGGCACAAGTTATATGTCCATTTTGAAGCTTGGGATGTGAAATTTAAGACTGGAAAGTTTCATAATTTTCTGACTTCATTTGCCCAGTCAAAATGTCCACACAACAAGACTGCCCAGAGCAAAACTTCAAAAGACAGAATTCCAGTTTTTGCAATTTGGCTTCCAATGATTCCATTTTCATATCAAACATGATTCTCACACAAAATTTCACAAGGAATCCATTGGAAACACCAAAACAACCAAATTCAAATCATATTGACATGTTACCACAACATGTCACACAATTCACAATACCAACTCTACATTACAATCTCTTTCCATTTCAAATTCAAAACCAATTTCAATGATGCCAAAACATAATATGACACCATTTTCATCACAAAACACAATCCAATTCATCCAATAAAAAATCACATGAAAATCAGGGCAAAATTCGAAATTCACAATGCTTAACCAATGATCACAAAACTTAGGTCAAAATGCTTCCAATACTCACCTCTTCCTCTTTCCCAAACCAATTCCTTGATTCTTCATCATTCCACTTTTGCTCAAGCAACAAAGCACCTCCTCTCACAAATCTAAAACCATAGAGATGAAGCTCTCATCACTATGAATAAAATTATAGAAGAGTATTTAACCATTAGAGACCATTTAGGGCATCATACCTTGAGCTTATTCTTTCTCTTTCCTCCTAGCTTTGGAACGTCCATGGAGAACCAAGAGAGAGAGATGAGATGATGAGATGAAGATGATGAAGTGAGGATCAGCTTTTTTCCCCTTTTTCTCATGTGTTAACCGACTATGAAAGAGAAAGGGAAGAGTTTGAATCTTTGACCCAATCCAAGGGCTCAAATTGTGACACATGTCACACCCTTAATCCATCTCTATGAGTTCACATGAACCCACACACATGGGATTCCACCCACTTAATCTCTACACAAATCAATCTCAATCATTGATCTTGAAGTTACCAGTGAGTTTCCTCTTCGGTAACTGACCAACTAGCTGGTAACTTTACCGTTTTGCCCCTGATTATGGCAATTCCTCTTGAATCACCACCAAATACATTTTCTCATTCATTTTCTTTCATAATGCGCCCTCCCCTCTATTTTAAGTCAATTTAGAGGTTAATCCATAATTGAACTTAAATACAGGGTTTTGGCGCTGCTCACAGCACATACGAATCACATCGGGTGCCAACTCACACCATAATCTCCAAAAGGGTTATTTATCACTAACCATATCCACTTTTGGAGTCATTAACCCTTAATCACAATTTGGGATCTTGCTAAACCGGGGCTTAGCAATCCATTAATCTCAGGCTTATTCTCTAAGCTCAAGTTTCAAAATTCAGGGTATTACATAAGCCATTGCTACTTCTAGCCAACAGTTTGGCCAATTGGACCGTCTGGTCTGATTCGGTTCTTACAACATTGCTTCGGCCTCAACCCTCTAAGAAACTTATCGTTATCTTCATCACTCTTCCTCTATAGAATTCATCAACCACCATCAAGTTTAAATCAACAAAAACTAAATTAAAAACTAGTTAAGCATATATCATCTCGTATCACAAACCCACCCAGATGAAGTTTTAATCAAGTTGAAAGCAAAAAAAAATTCAAAATTAGATTATGAAGATAGAAAAAAATCTTCTGATTATGCAAAAAGATCTGGACTACTGATGCACAAACCTCACTCTTAAATCTGAGCCTTCGATTAGAGACGAAATTCAAACTTCTTACTCATATCAAACCTGTTGGCAGAGGAAAAAGAAGAGAAAGAGGACGAGGAAGATGAAGGACAAGAATCACTCTCAACTTCTTCGAGTCTCGACTATAGATCCATTAGCATCAGAGAACAATCACTCCCAGCTTCTTCAACTGACTACACTAGTGACTATCGTCGTGATTCTCTATCTATTGTGTCACCATGATTCTCTGTCTTGTGCTCCATCAGTTTTCCCTTTGGTAGTAAAGACACCCAGTAGTTCAAGAAATCAAAAGAATTTGAAAGGGGCGAAGAGGTTTACTTCAGCAATGATGGCTTTGAGTTGTGCTTGAGTGAGATTTTTGCTGAGAGAGCAAATAGATCCCAAACTCTGAAGGGGATGATCTAACCATCTTCACCGCTGATTAAATAGCATCGTTGCTCGGAAGAGAAGAAGAAGATGAGGTGTAATGACATATACGATGGCGGTAAAGTAATTGGAAAGGAGGTCGGAGAGGAGGATGGAGAGGTTGTACTTCCAACCTCTTATATTAGCAAAGACAAAGTATAACAGTCTTCAAAAACAACATTCATGCAATACTTTCAAATGATCTAGCTTCCCCAAGTACCAGTTCATTGGTCATAACTCGTTATAACATCGTCAGACCTTAGTCATAACCCTTCATAACATTGGTTAGACCTCTATTCAAACTCACGTATTCCTTTTGAGTCTTACCACTTTTTTTTATTGGCCTCCACCTTCTCTCCATCATGTTAACATATAGAAAGTTGTTCATCACCTGATTTTGACACAAGTGCATTTGGCACTAACCATCTTGATGATATGACCAAGGCATTAAAAGAGGAAATCTGGGATTGTCCTAAAATGATAGACACTTTGAAGGGCAATGCAATTAAGCCATTCTATGAGGGGTGCACTGATTTTACCTTGTTAAGCATTATGTTGATGTGTACAACATGAAGGCGAGAAATGGGTGGTCTGATATGAGCTTCACAAAATTGCTCAAGGCTTTGAATAAAATGCTACCGACCAAAAATGTGCTTTCACCATAAACGTATGCTGCAAAGAAGATATTGCACTCCATAGGCCTTAGCTACGAGAAGATACATGTTTGCCCTAATGATTGTGTCTTGTTCAGGAATTAATATACATTGCTAACACATTGTCCTATGTGTGAGGAGTCACGCTACTAACAGAATGTGAAGAGCCTGAATAAGGCGTTATGGTATTTCCCCATTATACTAAGATTACACCTATATAGCAATCCTAATGATGAAAAAAATTTGAGGTGGCATGCAGATGAAAGCATAGATGATAGCATGCTTGGGCATCCTATTGATTCTCCAAAATGAAAGAAGTTTGATATGAACCACCCCAAATTCGCTAAAGATGATAGGAACATATGCCTTGCATTGACTATTGATGAGATGAACCTGTTTGGGATGAAAGGTAGTACCCATCACATATAGCCGGTAGTATTATTTATATATAATCTTCCTCTATGGCTCTACATGAAGCATAAGTACTCCATGTTGTCTATGCTAATCTTGGGGCCCAAGCAACTCGAGAATAGCATAAATGTTTACCTGACTCCATAAATTGAAGACTTGAAGTACTTGTGGGATGATAGGGTCATGGTTTATGATTCTAACGAGAAAGAAACTTTCAACTTGAGAGCCATGCTATTTGGCACTGTAACACCCCAAAATTTGAGAATTGAGGCATGGGAATAAGCCTAAATTAAGTGGACTACTAAGCCCCAATTTAGTAGATGTCCCAAATCTATTCTCTAATATTTCTTATATCTTTGGGGTATTAAGAAACTAAAATGGTGACTTTTGGAGAATATAGTTATGTTTTCGGTGAAATCGCCTATGAGGTAGTGAGCTTGTCATGTGATTTTGAATGACCACATGATGATAAAAAATTATGATATTTTACAGGATGAAAGTAGACATCCTAAGCTTTAATTTGATAGGTCATATGATGAAATTAGAGCTATACACAAAACGATATGAATTTTTGAAGTCAGCACAGAAAAACTGTGAAATTTCTGGAACAATATGCAAAGAATGAAATTCTGGGAATTTGGTGATTCCATAAAGTAAAATTCTATATTTTTCCTTGAAACTAGACTCAATAAGAGTTCTATAGGCTTTGGAATCACTTCAATTCGATTTTTCTAGAATTAGTTATGATTTTTCAAAGTTTGGGCAGAAATCTGCCAGAATTTTGCAAAAATCCGAAAATTGGGATAATTAATTAATTAAATTAGATATATCATTATAATCCTCCTCCTCCTTCTTCAGCTCATTTCTGACGTGAAAAACCTGAAACTAGAGAGAGGAAGTGTGAAATTTTAGAGAGAGAAAAGGGGAGGAAAAAGTTTACAAAGGTAAGTGATTTCTTCGGTAAATCGGTTTCTAATGCGTATAACTCCGCTCCTAAGCTATTCTTCTATGTGATTCAAGGTTTGGAAGCTCATCTTTTGGGTTTTCAAGAGCTAGGGTTTCAGCCACTTTGAGAAAAGCTAGTGGGAGCTTGAGGTAACTTCCAAACTCTTGTGTATTGACTATTCTAGCTGCTGTGGGCAATTTAATCGGTGAAATTTCGCCGGATTGCCATTGGTTTTAATTTTTGGAAATGGGTATGTGGGGCTGTTATGCTGCCCAAATTGGTACTAAATGGTAGTTGTAACCTAATGGAATAGTCAATAAAGTGGTTAGGAGTAGAAAGGAACGTGTTTACGGAGCCGAAACCGAAAAACCCCGATTTTCCCTGGAAAACCCATATATTTCGGTCTGGGCTATAAATGGGTCTTAGAGTTGGATTTTCAATGATTTTATGATTCCATTGGATTCAGTGGGCGAAAATAGGTGGGGTTACAGTTGGGAACTTTTTCGGAAAAGGCCGAAAAAGCATAATTACGAAAATGCCCTTGAAACCCTTAAAGTGGGGCTGCCAAGGGTAAATTTGTAAATGGACATTGAATTTGATAATTCCGAGTCCGGAAATGGATTTCTTGGGCGAAAATATGTCAGAATAGCCCATGTCAAAATTTCAAGAAAAGTACAGTCGGACCGGGTACGGCGGGGCCGGGCCGGGTCCCCGGGGGTATTTTAGTAAATTTTTAATATAGCCTCATATAACCCCCAGAAACACTATGGAAGTGTCTAAATGGTATATTTGACATTGTAGGATCGAATGTAAAGCCCCGAGTTGCTGGCACGCAAATCGAGGAGAAAAGACTGGAGGTAGGGGACTTACCTTACTTGCATGTATTGATATCTTTGCTTGTGTAGTGATGTATGTGATTGCTTTACTTGATTGTGTAGAGCATATTTGAATAAATGAAGCTCTGTTTCTGTTTTACTGTGGCCATAGTTTTCTTACATGAAATATTGAGCATGCAGAAATATCATTATGGGGCATGTATCTAGATAAAGCTAACATGTCATACACATAGCATCCATCATGCATGCATTATGGTATCTGTTTCCTACTGAGATTCTCTTGAATCTCACTCTCCCCTACCAACAATTTAGACAGGGCAAGTGGCTCGTGGAGGGAGCGGCTAGGACTCCTCTGAGATAAGATTGTGTAATCCCCATTTGAAGAATTGTAATGGGCAATTGTATCATATGTATCTTTAGCGAAGGTATGTACCCGGGATTGCCGGGATGATTAAGTTGTGCACTCTGATATTTATATGAATGTGATTTATCTTCGCGTAGTAATTGTATTCGAAATGTGAATATGAGACCAAGTTTATAAATGATTTCAAAAAGTATTCGTGAAAACCCCGTCATGTGATGGGTTAGTAAATGTTATTTGATTATTATTGGTCTCTATTTCATTTTAATCGCGTATTTCGGATATAATTACGGAGGGGGTTACAGGCACTATCAATGACTTTCCTATATATGGTAATTTGTCAGGATACAACATTAAAGGCCAACTTAAATGTCCAATTTATGAAGAAGATACATATTCAATTAGATTGAAGCATAGCATGAAGAATTCCTACATGGGACATCAAAGATGGCTGCTTCAGGAGCATCCTTAAAGGGATTTAAAAAATATTTTAATGGGAAATCAAAAAATGGCAAGGCACGTCAAGCTTTGACTGGTGAATAGGTATATCAAAAGGTGAAGATATAAAATGTCTTTTTAGCAAATCTTTTGCAAGGGATGTTGGGATAAAATTGTGGAAGAAGAAGTCCATTTTCTCATAAAATAGACTCAAATAGCTTTAAGTAGGAATTTGAACCATCCCAATTGGAGTTCTATAGAATTAGTTATAAATTTTCAAAGTTGATCAAAATGCTGGCAGCTTTTAGCTACTATGTGAATTTAAGAAAGAAAGGGTCAAATGCAATAAGTGTAAACTCCAAGGGTTAAAGTAAGTCTGTGGCTAAGGCAGCCCTATTATGCATTCAATTGTCATGGCTCTAATAATATGACTATGTGTTCAGGGCCATGAGAACTTAGGAAAGAAAAAGAATAGAAGATGCTTCAAGCAACTCCGATGGCTGGAAAAAGAGGAAACAGAGGAAGGACATTAGTCCACAAGGTAATAAACTTACTTAGCTTGTATGTATATGGTGTGTATGCTTATGTATTGATGTGTAGTATTGCGTGGCTTGATTATGTGAAGCATGTATGAATGAATGAATGAAGGTCTATTTCTGTTTTTATTGTGGCCATAGATATATTGCACAAAACATTGAGCATGCGGAAATTTCATTATGTAAACATGAGCCTATGTTACTATTGTTTGCTACTAAGATTCCTCCGAATCTCACCCTTTGTAATCCCCTAAATTGTGATTAAGGGTTAATGACCTCAAAAGTGAATCTAATTATTGTTAAACAAACACTTTTGGAGAATACAATGTGAATTGTGAGCTGAATGTGCTAAAATCAGTGCCCAAACCCTATATTTAAGTTCAATTGTGGTTTAACACCTAAATTGAATAAATATAGAGGGAGGGTGCATGGCAAGGTGCAATAGATTAAGAAGAATATGTTAAATGGTGATTCAACAGAAATTACCATAGTCAGGGGCAAAATGGGAAAAGGAAAAGTTTCTGGCCAATCAGTCAACAACCGAAGAGGGAACTCACTAGTAACATAGAATTGCCTAAGTGTCATAGAGGGAATTATCTTATGCTTGCATGTATATGGAAGAAGTGGTGAGATGTGGACACTTGGCACAATCTTGAGGAGTCAAAAAGTCCACCATGGAATTTTTAATTCAATTTCTCTTCCTTTTCCTTTACATAGTCTGCTAATGTGTATGGGAGCAAGGAACAACTGAACTCACTTCTTCATTATCTCATTTTCGCTCTCTCAAGACTCCATTTTTGCCAAGTGAAGGAAGAAAGAGAAAGGAAAAGGTGAGATTTTGACCTTAGAGATGACTTTGAATGCTCAAATGCTCTTCTTTAATTCTGTTCATGTTGATGAGAGCTTCATCTCTATGGTTTTAGATTTTTGAAAGAAGGTGTTTGAGTGTTTGAGAAAAGTTGAAGGTTGTGGAACCAAGGAACAAGCTTTAGAAAGTGAAAGAGGTGAGAAATAGCAATCTTTTGATATATATATATATATACATATATATATATATATATAAATTGTGACCATTGGTAGAACTTTGGAATTTTTGGATTTTAGCCCTATTTTCGTGTCATTAGGGTCTTTTGATTTGCATGGTGTTTTGGTGGTGGAATTGGTATTTTGTTATACGTCTTGAGTAATGAAATTGGTTTGGAACATTAAATGAAAAGTTTGGCAATTTGGTGGTTTGTGTTGCAATGTGTTTAAGAATAGAACATATGTGTATGTGATGTCAATTTGATTGTTTTAGTGATCCCAATGGTTTCTTTGTGAAAAATTGTGTGGGAATAGGTTTGGTTGTTGATTTTGGAGCCATTGGACATATTGGTTGAAAATTGGAAATTCTGTCAATTGTAAACTCTGTGTAGGGCATTCGGTTTGCATGGAACTTTTGAATGAATATATGGTGTCTATAAATTTTGAAGCTTTCTAGTCTAATAGTACACATTCCAAGCTTTAAATTGGATATATAATGTGTGTCATTTTGATGTGTATGCTGGAAGATATGTATTTCCAAAGTTTGGGGTTGAAACTGGAAGCTATTCTGAAGCAGTATGGGATTTCGTGTAATTCTGTATTTTTGTGGTTATGAACAGCAGTGATTCATATTTTTTCTGTATAGAGGACTTCAATAGCTTTCCATAGGACTTTGGATTACCTCATTTCGATTTTTTTAGAATTAGTTATGATTTTTGGAAGTTTAGCTAAGAAACAAGATTTTCTTGGCCGCAGCCCAAAAGCTTCTGGACTGCTTTTGGCTGTAGTAAGAGGATTCTTGGCTGCAGCATAAAAGCTTCTGACCTATTTTTGGTTGTACTCAAATAATTTCTTGGCCGCAGCCAACTCCTAAAAATCAGAATTGCAGAACTTTTGAAGGTGGTTTTTGATATAGTTCTTCCCTAACCTTTTAGGCTTTCATTGAGCTTATCATAGCCACCTAAGGGACTCAAATGATAACCAACCTTAAGTGTTTTAAAATTAAGAGTTTGGAAAAGGGAATGACATTATATCCTTGATTTTGGTTGATAGGATTCGATATTTGCCCTGAACGTGAGCAACCTGTGCCAGAGCACACCCGGAAAGAACAAGGTAGTGACACTTTCTCTTATACTACGTATAATGCATTGCATGTTTGTGATATCATTGAATTGTGTATTGCAAATGTTGTGAAGCTTGCTACTGTGAAAACTATGTGAAAATCGTGAAGGCTATGTGTAAGATGTGATGCTATGTGTATGCCGTGAAGGCAATGTGTATGCTGCGAGAGCAATGTGTAAGCCGTGAAGGCGATGTATATTACAGTGTGAGCAGTCATAAATGTGATGCAAGTCACACCTACCCCTGCAATTGTAAATGTGTAAGCTATGAAGGCTATGTGTATGCTGTGAAGATTATTATGTGTCTGCCGTGAAGGCCATGTGTATGTTGCTGCTGCTTTTTAATTTACTTGCATGCTATATGGTTATATGTTGTATGAGTGATTTGTTACTACTGGGATTCTCTTGAATCTCATTATTTCCATTGACTAACCTACAACCAGGGCAAGCGGATTGGAGGAGAAACAACCAACCAAAGGCGGCTAGTTTTCTTTAGTTTGATGGATGGTTGTCATATTTTGATTGGGATTACTATAAATTTTTTAAATGTTATATTGGATGAGGATATGTAATCCCCTGAAAGGGAAACTGTAAGGGGCGAATATACCTCATAAACCCTTTAGTTAATATATGAAAACCCGGGGGTTCCCATGAATTTTGGTTTACACTCTGATATTTATGAATGCAACTTATCTGTGCAGGTTAATTATATTTGAAATGTGAATGTGAGACCGGATTAAACAAGTTTTGAAAGAAATTTAGAAAACCCACTTCATCTCAGGGTGGTCCTTGTCTTGAAGTGGGAACTTAAACTGATTTTGTACTAACCAATGGTCTTTAATTTTCCTTAATTATGCATTTTTGAATTATAATTATGGATATTAAGGTAGGGGGTTACACCCTCCCCCACCATCTATATAGGTATATGAATGTGAAAGAGAAGAATGCTTGAAGATGAACCAGAAGGAAGAATGATGAAGAATTGAAGATTCAAGTGTATTTATTTATATTGTGTGTAAAATATTTACACTTAATGAATATGTATGAAAATGCATGTACGAATATGCGTATTAGAATTGAGCGGTAATCAGGATCACTGAATCTAAGAATAAGAATTAAGAATAAGAACGAACTCTGATATTTGGTAAAAATAACGGCTAATAGTCTTGAATGAGTAGTTAACCCCTAGGTAATTGAAGAGTGACACTTCTGATATGTAATTAAAGGGGTATGTAAGACAGGTCTTACATCTACAACCTCTAAATGTGTTCATCCCCTATTTTCAATTAGATAGAGTTACATATTAAATCAGATTATTTAATGCTCTTCACATGTCTTCAAAAACATAAGTGATAGCTACAAAAAAACCACTCAACTTGGCGCTCATCACTTGTCTTTTTCGACGCTCTTCGTACTCCTTGCTGTAATTAAAAGAATACATTAGTGATGAGCAAATTAAATACAAATCTATTGTAATGAAAATAAATTTTTTGACTTACTCATGAATATATGGTCTATTTGGCGCTCATCCAGCCTCTGTGCAAATGAATGCATTTCTTGCTAGGCCAGATTTAATTATTGTTATATAAAATTCTGAGTTGCAAATGTAATGCAGCTCGTGAGCATGTGTATTACATAACATAATTATTGCATATGTAATGTACTACATATGTTAACGAACTATATTGCATTTGGAGCAAGCAGCAAATTAAATAATCCTGGCCTCTTCATAAACTCTTCACACTCTGAATATATAGTCTGTTTTGCATTTATCTAGCATTTGTGCTATGTTCGGTGGTGCAGATTAGCTAGAATTATCATTACTTGCTCCAAATTTAATGTATTACGTGCATATATTCACGACCTACATTGAATTTAAAGCAAGTAAACTATCCTGGCCAATCAACACCACCAAATATATCACAAGGTCACCCGGCATACAAAATTGCAAATATTTTTCACAACAAACCAGGGACATTATCGATCAAGCATAACACTTCCATTTATGTGGATGTAAGGAAAAAAAATGAACTTTCAATCAGAGTTTCGACAAAGAAGGAAAAGGAGTATCAAGGGTTTGTGAAAGATAATGAAAGACAATAAAATATCTATGCAAGCAAAGACAATGAAAGAGAACACTAACAGAAGAGGGCTATTTTGAGTTTGTGAAAAAACAATGATTTTTACCCAACATGAGAGTAAAACAGCAACGACAAAGAGGGGGAGCCCAATGAAAAGGAAATAATTCTCTTTAGTTAATACAAAGATGATTCTTATCCAATACATATTTTCTTTTCGTTACATATTTAAGTAAATACAAAGATGTGTGTGTTGTCTTGATAATTGAAAATAATTCTCTTTAGTACTATGAATTTCATGCTTCGGGCCTTTCAAAAAGAAGTTATTTTTACTTTTCACACTTTAATACCCCTAGGTAATATTATGTGCAGCAAGTAAACACTTGAGAATAGAATGAATTTGTTAACTCATATGTATGTCAAAATGGCTTCTTCTTTTTTTTTGGTAAACAACAATTTAAAATCTTTTCTCTTAATTCCACATAAACACTAAGTTTATAAATAATTTTTTTTGAACAAATAATAGTTAATTAAATCTCCTGTTTAACTTAATATGCAAATATGCTCCTAATTGTATCGAGTGTCAAAACTATATGATAATTTCATGATACATGAAAATAATATGTTTATGGGTATATCACTCATTAAAATATAATTTAAAAAATTTCCATTCATAACAAAGTATATGAAAATCATAAAAATATTTAAAATTTATGTCTCATATCTCAAATCTTCATGAAGACTCAATGCTTACTGTAAATAATAACTTTTTTACCATATCTTTATCTTATTCTAAGAAAAATTATTTGAAGGGCAGTTTTTTTGTCTCATACTTGGTGTCTAACCTCAAATTTGGCTTCCCAATATCCATTTTCCCCCTAGGTTCTCTTTCTTATTAATATATTTAATAAAGAATTTAGTTGCTATATCTAACAAGCTTATCTTACTACATATTTGGATTAGTTTTTGGAGAATAGCTTTTACGATTTGAGAGGTAAGTATGTAAGAAGAGTTTTATCTCAGCTTGCAGAAAATAGATTTCTGAAGCCATGGTTTTGTTGGTTTCCAAACATGCACTTATTTCTCAAGTTTTTATGATCAGTCTATCTAGTTTGTCTCCTACTTTTTTTTTTGTAAATGCCATATTTACATACATGATCACGTCCAACCTATATACCATCGATTCTAATTGGTATTTTAGAATCACATACAACTTACAGACTATAGACTCTAATTACTTTTTAATTCTAATATCACTCTAATATTTATCCATTTCAATATTACTGTGAATCATACCTTTAAGAACAGTTACATCCAAATACCCATACTAACCTTATTCATATCCTAAAATGTTAAAATGTTGTGTGTGTGTGTGTGTGTGTGTGTGTGTGTATTCATTCTCCTAGTCATGTTTTAAAATTTTAAAATTGTATATTTCATGTATTGGATCCTTCTTTGCTTATGTTTTAATTTAAAATATATATTTTTTCCATCAAAAAAATAATATATATTTTACGGTTAAAAATTAATGAAAAGAAAATAGTATAAATGTTTGATTGATATTTTGGATCAAAACATAAGAGGGCGAGGATGAGGAAGAATGAAACGGAGAAGAACATAGACGAAGTAGAAGAGCTTGTCCGAGGAGCTCAGGACGAATTGTTATTGAAGCTCTCTCTCGACTCTCACTTAGCTTCGTCTTTATCTTCAACTTTATCGAGCATGAATCTTGATCCGGATCTGGAGCACCGATTCCAAGCCCTCAAACCAAGCCAATCCTCCGTGGGAATAGCAAGTGAAGTTCGAGAATTCAAACCTACTCTTGGCGACGATCTCTTTGCTAGATACGATGCTCTCAAGGTCAAATCGAATCCATCAGTGAAGCAAATCCCTGCGGTTCCCTCCACTGAAGTAGATGATGAAGATGAAGATGATCAAGTTGAGAAACTGATTCACGTTCGGCTTCTCTCCCTTACTTTCCCATCCCTTGCCTCTCCATTGCCCAAAAATGACGACGTTCCGCCTTTAAATATTAGATCCCAGCCAAACTAAGTTAAACCACGTGTTTCATGCATATTTCCTCTGTTCCCTTTTACTGTTTTTTTGCTCTCCGTATATGCTTTCTTAATGTTCTTCCTTAAGAGCGGGAAAGCCTGAAAATGCTGGAGGGAAAAACTGATCCCTGCATTTCATGCCCAATCAGTCTGAGTCTGATGCCTTTCTCAGTCTTCTTCCTCCTTGAGCACAGGAAAGCTTGATGATGCTAGAGGGAAAAATGTGCAGAGATGATTTCCAGTGATAAAGAGCATTATGAGAACTGAATATTAAAGTTAGCCAACATTGCAGCTTTGTAGCTCATTCTGTAGCTCGATTCCTTTCATTGTCACTGTTGGGATTTACTGTGAAAAATATTGAATCTGTAATGGGCATGAAGCAGAGTGTATAACAGTAATGAAATTCCCATTTCATCTCTTTCCATCTTGTTGGTTAAATGTTTAAGTGTGTGTGACTATGTGTGTGTATTCTAAAGAATGTTGGATAAAAGAATAAAGGTAGTAGATTTGTGTGTGCGCGTGCTAAAGAAATCTACTGATTTTGCTGACAGTGATGCTGCAAAATCTGTTATGAACTGCAAAATTTGTATATGATATTGCTTATATTTGTGTGTTTTCAGATTATGAGTATATGGTTTTATATTTAAAGTAATGAATGATGTTATTTTTGGGGCCCAAAAAACAATTCCTACTGTGCGTGTGATTTTGCTGACAGTGGGGTTGCAAAATCTGTTATGAAAATCTGTTATGAATATGAATATGGGTTGTTAAGTTTTTTTGGTTCTAATTGTTTGTATATACTATTGTTTATGTTTGTGTGTTTTCAAATGATGGGGGTATGTTTTCAAATGATATTATTTTCTGGGGCCAAAAAAAATTCCTATTGTGTGTGTAGTAATATACTTGGTCCTTAATATAAATTTCACTTTAAGCCTAGTATTATATTTTTTATTGTTTTGGTTATTTATTTATTAATTTACATTGGGTACATATTTTTTTGATTTTGCAGGAGGTTTCCAATATGGCTATAAATTTGACTCTTAGACTTAATCTTGAATTTGATAATATTGATGAATCATGGGAATTTTGGAAAGAATATGGTAGAAAAATTGGCTTTGGTGTTTGAAGGCAAGGGGGCAACAAGAGTAAAAGGGATAAGTCATCATATACATGTTACCTATATGTGTGTAATAAAGAAGGAGTGAGAAAACCAGATAAACGAGACGTGCAAACTAGAAAGCCCAGAGATGAAACAAGAACAGGCTGTGAAGCTAGAATGAAAGTTAAGCAAGTAAATGGAAAATTCAAAGTAAGTGAAGTCTTTTTAGATCATAATCATCCTCTTCAACCTTCTGAAACTGTTCACCTTCTTGCATCGCATCGAGAAATAACACCAACTCAATGTTATGAATTAGAAATTGCTAAAAAGGTTGGGATTGATCAAAAATCAACATTCAATTTGCAGAGTCAATATGCAGGGGGTCGAGACAATTTGGGATATACAAGAGTTGATGTAAAAAATTATCTTAATTCAAGAAGGCAACGGGCCATGAAATGTGGTGAAGCTGGATGTATATTTCGTTACTTTAAGCAACAACTGGTAGAAAATCCATCTTTTTTCCATGCTCACCAAATAGATTCAGAGGAGCAAGTGAAGAATGTGTTCTGGGCTGACGCACGCATGTTGGTCGACTATGCTTGTTTTGGAGAAGTCATTTCATTAGACACAACTTATTGTACAAATAATAGCCATAGACCTCTTGCAATATTCTCTGGATTCAACCACTATAAAGGAGGGGTGATTTTTGGAGCGGCATTATTATATGATGAGACGGTTGAGACTTTCAAATGGCTATTTGAGACATTTTTGTTTGCACACAAGAATGTAAGGCCACTAACCGTTTTCACTGACCAAGATGCTGCTATGGCACGTGCATTAAAAGAAGTGATACCAGATGTAAAACATGCCTTATGCACATGGCATATTTCAAGGAATGCAATGAAGCATCTTCCGAACTCGATGGTTAGTGATTTCAACCACTGCATGTATAATTGTTGGGATGAAACAGAGTTTGCAGAAGCATGGCAGACATTATTAGCAAAACCAGAAATGGCAGAAAACTCATGGTTGATGTCTATGTATAAAATAAAAGAGAAATAGGCTTCATGTTATATGAAGAATTCAAGGACACTTGGTATGAGAAGCACACAAATTAGTGAGAGTGTGAATGCATCAGTCAAAAGTTGCACCAATGTTAAATTAGACATCAATCAATTCTTCAAGCAATTTGAACAAGTTCTAGAGGACAAGCGCTATAACGAATTGAAAAGTGATTTTGAGGCGCGTGACAAGTTGCCAAGGTTGATATTGCAAAGTTCATGTATGCTTCATCAACTTTCTGATGTTTACACTCGACCTATTTTTGACTTGATAATTACAAGACTCTCACTATGTATTGATTAACATTATGCTATAAATACAGGTTCAATGATTGACTCATATCCTCCAACGTGAAGTCTCCAATCCAGCTTATGTTGTACAGTTTATGACTTCTTTTGGGCTGCTCTCTTTTTGGTCAAGCAAGTTCATCATTTTGTTCTTGAATCATATCCATGTCTTTTCAACTGATGTAATATGAGTTGGCTCTTTTTTTTCCAAGCTTGCTCATTGGTCAAGTCATCTGAATTAAACACAGTTTGGAAACAGTTATGTAACAAATGGTAATGCAAGCTGTAATTAGTTCATCTGTTTGTGTTCAAGCTGTAATGTCAAGAAATAGTCATGTAACATCTGCTAGAAGAGGCATATATATATATATATATATATATATTCAACTATTCATCTTAGACTAGCAAAAAGATTCCTTTCCACTAAGCTTTCCTAAAATGCTTGAAAGTCCTAACTTCTGTTTCATAGAACAAAGTATCAGACTATCAGAGCAATAGTTTCAGACTTCAAGGTTCCAAGTTAATAACATAATACTATTGTTGTTTCCTAGACCAATTCTTTGCTCACTGTCAATCCAGTAAGAAGGAATCCCATGGTCCTCCGCTATCTCTTGCAGGTGTGATGTATTGCTTGAGTTCCACCCACCAACTACTAGCATAAGATCCAAATCTTTCTCCACCAGCTTGTACATAGCATCTTGTCTCTCCTGAAAATGGATAAAAGATTTACTTTTATAAGGTGATTAGACAAGAGACAAAATGTAATTTATAAGACAAGGGAAAAGATGAAGAGAAAGCAAAACCATGGGAAGCTTAAGATTCTATAGAACTGAAATAAGAAAAATCATCCCAAAAAACAAAAAACCCACCCTCACTATTAGAGGGGAGAAAAGAACTTGCCATATTTGCAAATAATAATAATAATAAGTTGGAATATCTACGACTGCAGAAGAGAAACTACCTGAGTAGCATCACAAATGGTGTTGAAGCTTACGAAGTGTTCATTGACGTTTTCCACACCATATTTCCGCATCATAGTCCTTTCTAATATTTTACCTGTAAAACGAGCAGATCTATAAATATCAAATCATAATTCTTTTCTCCAAAGAGATGAATTGAGATTGTGAAACAGTAACAAACCAATCTCTTCAGTCTCTCCTTTGAGCATTGTTGTTTGGTTTGCAATGCCCACTTTAACCAAATCAACATCTGGGTCAAACCCCTCAGAAACAGAAAATTTAAATTTCTGCCAAAAAGGCCAATAATGATCACAATGAAGGCTAGAGAGTTAATTTCAAAAGCACTATAAATCATGTGAAAGAAAAGTTTACCTCTAAAAATGCATCTTTCGTTGAACTGGATCCATTAAGTCCACCACCAAGAATATAGTCACAAACATATTCAGCCTGTATCAAGTTAACAAGAAAGCAAGTAACAAGGAAAAACAAAGAAAATTAACAACAGTGCAGAATATATAGCGTCATAAGAGAATGAACTTTCTTCCACTTAACCCAAAAGAAATCTGAGTTATAGCTGCAACATAGGACAAACGTCAGCCATATTCTTCACAATGATATACTTCCCAGCAAATGATGCAGTTGCTATAGTTTCCTCATGAGCATATTTACTATGTATGACTGATGTGTACTCTCCTTTCTTGTGCTTTTCAACCGTATTCCAAACCTTCAAGCAATTCATTGAAGAAAAAGTATATCATAACCTTTCTGGTGGGAGGTTGATGCATGCTTTCACCTTTTTCTTTGCTTAATTCATAGTTTGACGTAACAAGTAAAGGACATAGTAACTAATAGACAACAAAGATGCATCAAAAGCAATTTTCACATACCCTGCACAACATGAAGGTTTTCTCCGCTTTTGGGATTCATATTCTCATATTTGCATTGTCAGAACCAGTACATATTATTTTCCCTTCAACACCAAATAAAGTATAAGCAAATGGAAAATTCAATGCGAACAATAACAACTAAAAAGGTAAAAAAAATGTGCATCAAGATGAAGAGAATTTACTACCATTAGGAGTGAAATCACCACATGTTACACTTCCACCATAACCAGCAAATGTACTAAGAAAGGCACCTCTATAAGCATTCAACATCCAAACAGTGCAATCCTTAGAACTAACTAAAAGTAGGTGTCCTCTTGAATGCCACCTAAGCCGTTGAAAGGTCACCATTTAACCAATTTAATTATTACTACGGGCAGAGCAGCACAACCAAAAAAAATGACACTCTTACCTCAATTCCCCCTCCAGGACCTTCCAGAGCGCCTCTTTGATTTCATAATACATCCCAGACTTGAACAATTCTATCTAAGCTTCCTGATGCAAGTAACTGTCCATTATTGCTAAAAGCTAAACATGAATTATAAAAATCATGTTGAAACAACAAAATCTTGTATGAACATATAATACATGACCTCAAAAAAAATTTAGGATAATGACATTATTAGCCGACAAATAAATTCTTCAGCAGGAACAAAATTACGCACAACAGAAACATTTTGAAGCAAATGCCCCAATAATCTCATGTTAAGAAAGACCTAAGTAATAAGTAGACGGTTCCCTGTTCCTAGAATGTTAAATAAGAGAACTAAAATTATTTGAAATGCTGAATTTTGGGTTAATAAATCAAGAGTTTGATGAGAATGAAGCTTAAGGTAAAACACAAATTAAAGGATAGAAATCTCACCAGAATGACCAGTGAAGATGTCGCCGTCGAAGAACTCGATGCCCGATGGTTCCCTGTTCCTAGAATGTTAAATAAGAGAACTAAAATTATTTGAAATACTGAATTTTGAGTTAATAAATCAAGAGTTTGATGAGAATGAAGCTTAAGGTAAAACACAAATTAAAGGATAGAAATCTCACCAGAATGACTAGTGAAGATGTCGCCGCCGAAGAACTCGATGCCCGATGGTTCCCTGTTCCCTGCAATGTTAAATAAGAGAACTAAAATTATTTGAAATACTGAATTTTGAGTTAATAAATCAAGAGTTTGATGAGAATGAAGTTTAAGGTAAAATACAAATTAAAGGATAGAAATCTCACCAGAATGACCAGTGAAGATGTAGTCGCCGAAGAAGTCTATGCCCGATGGAGCATAGGTGGCTGCTGAAAGGGAGAACTGGTCGGTCGTCGCCGAACGGGAGAACTAGTCGTTGAGGGACTAGTCGTTGAGGGAGTGAACGTCGCCGCTGAAGTGAGAATCGATGTCGATAACTCCTCTCTGTGGAAGACGTCGATGCTTCGTCACAGACCAACGGCCTAGATTAAAAGAATTGGAGGGCTGGGATCTAATATTTAAAGGAGGAACAACGTCGTTTTTGGGCAATGGAGAGGCAAGGGATGGGAAAGTAAGGGAGAGAAGCCGAACGCAACTGATTCAGTGGGCCAAGGATGCGGCGCGTCTAGATCCTTCTTCTCCGTCCGATGACGACGACGACGACGACGATGCCAGAGAGCAACAAAACCAGGATCGGATGAAGCGCAAGTAATTTTATTCGATTTTTTTAATGCACTGTCTCGACTACATGTAGACATCGGTAATTGTTTTTTTTTACTTTGGTAATTTAATACAATTTAATATATTTCTGCGTTTGTTGTTAACTGATAATTTATTATTTACTATAAATGAAATTCCCCTTTGATTTCGACTCGACTACTTTTATTTTGGTTTATTTGGGTCTAGAGGTTAAGCAAGATCAAAACCTAACACTTTCACCGCAATGATATGAGAAGTATGATAGGAAACATAAACACCAAACCTTGAGTTCAGTATGCAAACTAATCTGAAGTGTGAAAAAATTGCAGTGTGCCAGCAATCACCACCGTGAAAACCAGATAGGGAAGTTGAGGGATTTTTAGAAATTGAAAGTGATTTCCATGTCAAGTTGCAGCAAGAGGTGTCTTTTACTCCTGGAGAAATGCAAGAACATGAAGCACATAAAGCAAGCTCATGCCCTAGTGATCACTTGTGGACTTGAAAACAATAGCTTTGCTCTAAGCAGAGTTCTAGCATTCTTCTCCTCTAACACACATCACAACAGCCTCACCTGCGCGTGGAAAATTTTTGAACGCATTCACCAGCCCACAATTTGCATCTACAATACCATCATCAAAACCTTCCTGCTCCACAATGAACTCGCCAGTATCATATGTATGTTTACTGAGATGCTACACAATGGCTTAATTCCTCATAATTACACCATCCCTTATGCACTAAAAGGCTTGTACAGGCCTGAAAAGTTATCCTCTAGGAAAATCAATTCATGGGTATAGCTTGAAACTTGGTTTTATGTTTGATCATTTTGTGGGTAATTCCTTGATGGCAATGTGCTGTGTGTCTGGAGATATGGGATCTGCCCGACAAGTGTTTGATGAAATGCCTTGCCTAAGTTCTGTGTCTTGGACTATTATGATATCAGGATACGCAAAGGTGGGTGATTTTGATACGGCTAGATTTTTCTTTGATGAATCATCTGAGAAGGATTAGGGAATATGGGGAGCTATGATTTCTGGGTATGTACAGAACAATTGCTTCAAGGAAGGTCTATACTTGTTCTGTTTGATGCAGATGAATGACATAGCACCTGATGAATCTATATTTGTTAGCATTCTTCCTGCTTGTGCTCATCTTGGGACTTTAGATGTTGGCATTTGGATTCACAGATGTTTGAATCAAACAAGGATGCCTATGAGCATTCGCTTGGGCACAAGCCTATTAGACATGTATGCTAAGTGTGGGCATTTGGATTTAGCCAAAAGACTATTTGAGTCCATGCCACAGAGAGATACAATATGCTATAATGCTATGATTTCTGGAATGGCAATGCATGGTGAAGGAGAAAACGCACTTAAACTGTTTTTGGATATGGAAAAGGCTAAGATCAAGCCTGATGGCCTAACATTCCTTGCTGTTTTCTCCGCTTGTAGTCATGCAGGAATGGCCCAAGACGGCCTGAAATTTTTGGATAAAATGATCAATGTGTACAACATTGATCCTAAAGCTGAGCATTATTATTGTCTAGTAGACTTGCTTAGCAGATCAGGGCTGTTTGAAGAAGCTAAAGTTATGATAAGAAGAATAAGCCATTGCTCAAGTAATGGCTCTGAACAAGAAGCATTGGCTTGGAGAGCATTTCTGAGCGCTTGCTGCAACCATGGAGAGGCTCAAATGGCGGAAGCTGCAGCTGAAAGGCTCTTTTTGATAGAGAATCACAGACCCATAACTTCTAACTCACTGATAACAGGGTCATCTTTAGAAATTAAGGATTGGAATTCGAATCCTGATCAAAGTGAGATCAACCAAAACATGTTGGAGAATAGCAGTGGGGTTTATGTTATGCTTTCTAATTTATATTTAGCAGCGGGGAAGACTAGTGATGCCAGAAGGGTAAGAGAGATGATGAAGAAGAAAAGAGCACACAAGGCACCTGGTTGCAGCTCACTGGAGGTTTATGGGATTGTTAATGAGTTTATTGCTGGTGAGAAAACACACCAACAAATGGAAGAGATACATAGAGTTTTAAAGAAAATGCATTTACACTTTGATTAGGTTGATCAGAGCTCGAAATTTGAAAATTAACATATCAAAATTATGTGCAGATTACTAGTTTTACATTGAATTCACAGCCATATCATATATTCTAATTCTATGATGGGTGTGTTTGGATTTGCATTGGAGAGAAGGCATACGTGTGTTCTCTCAATGCTTCTAGAGATAAGCTTGTACATTTGCATGCATTAGGAAAGTGCAAACGCAAAACTAACCGCTTCTTTTGTTAGATACACTATAGAGTTTGAAGTCTAATTGTAGACAGGATACTCTTAACTTCTGCATGAAAACTTTTAGGATAAAATTGAACCTTACCCTACACTATATGCCACTTTTAGCTTGTAAAATTACTTGTAGTGAATTTGTTACTTCTTGGATATATTTGATCCAGTGATAATTCTGAGTCATTATAAGTTACACTTTGAATCAATTCTTCTTTGCTAGGTACATAATATGCCAAAATTTAGCTTACACAAATTATCTTTTCCCAACCCGGCTCTCTGCAAGATTTTTGTGCAATATTGTTACAAATTAATTTTTAAATATATTTATGTATTCATAGTCGAAAACGGGCAACTTCATTACATAGCCTCGCCTCGCCGGCCGCAAAATGACACCCAAAAAATTTAAAATTGCTTGTGGAACATATAACTCGTCTTTATGCTTATCTCTATTATGGTGTCCGAATTGTCCTTCAATCAACCCACCAAAATCATAATATAACTTTTCAAGTGTTTAAGTTTTATCAAGTTTATCCGTATTACTTCATTAAACTTCAATTTTAATAATCTTAATCATGATAATCAATAATTTAAACAAAAAATAGATAATTATGAATAACTAAATTATTTATTCTTTTTTTTTACTTTAGATTATTTATTCTTGATTTATTCGTTCGCATAATTCCGAACCTTGAAAATCAGTAAACATAAAAATTAGCTTTTAAAAAAAATCATAATATATTAGATTTTGTAAAGAATAAAAACGTTAAATTATACAAAATCTACTTCAATTTCATGTCATATGTAAATAACTTCCTTCCATTTGGCCCCAAGGAATTGGGGGCAGGAAATGGAAGTGAAACCCATATTTTGATCTATTTGATATTCTAGAAGCCACTTCCTTGTGGAACTGAGTTCCAGCTCCACTTCTATGGATTATTTCCTCCCTTGCCCTTCTGAACTTCCTCCTCTCCTCCATCGGAAACGATGGTCCTCTATAGTGGCGGTGGCAGTGGACCTCTACCATCACTAACAGTGACGTTCCTCCACCAGCAACGGTGACAGCGAACCACTGGTTGATGTGCGAAGGCAACAGTGATGGCTGAAACTCGTAGATCTTCATCGACGGCGGACCCAAGGATGGCAACAACAAGGTTGACCCTCTATGTCGGTTTTGTTTTCAAGGATGGCATTTGATCCTCTTCCTTCGATTTCAGGTTCTTGTTTCTTGTTTTTGAACACATACTTGATTCTACCCTCAATTTTGTTGTCTGGTTCGATCTCTAGCTGAGCAATGATGTTCGATTTTGCTTTTTGCAATGAAGCGTGAAAGAGCAACGGCAAGGAGCATATCTTCGACAATCATATATTCGACAGAAACGAAGCTCCGTGGCCAATAATGAACAAGATTGTCGTGAAAATGGGATTAGAGTTCTTTTCCTAATGTTTCTAAACATATGGGTTTGTTTCAGATAGATTGCGATTAATTGTTCATTGGAATGATTCTTTTCAATTTGATTGTTATACTATGATTTGGTGCTGGGTTTTGATTTTGCGGGTAAGATGTTTCCCCATCAACGATTATGGTGGATGAGCTTATATGGGAGGAAGTTTGTGTTATCTCTAACACTAACTTTTACAATTTATGAGATAAGTATGTGAGAGGAATTTTATCTTGATTTACAGAAAAATGTTTCTGAAACCATAATTTTAAGAGTACAAGAACATACACTTAAACGGCATTTGAGGAATTTCATATTTTATTTACATATATAAATTAAAAATAATTCCCCACTTTTATAGGTATACTAAATACACTTTAAATTTCAAGCACAAAAGCCCTAATAAATGATCCTAGTTCTTTTTTTTTTTCCCCTCAAAAATCCACCCAGCATTTTGAATTATTTTTAAAAGTGTAATTAGCACCTATAAATTTATGAGTGTAATTTTGCTTTTAAAATATTTAAATTGATGCAATTTCACCCCTTCAATCACTGAGTCGTTTTCCTATTGCCACGTAAGCATTAAAATGCCACGTGACAATTACAATGTGCCATCTCTTTAATTTTTTTTAAAGCACCTCATTCTGAAGAAGCTTCAGGGCTTCTGAAATCGAATCATGTGCGTGCGAAGACGGCGGCTGGGAGAGCTCGACAACAAAAACGGTAGTTATTGAAAGAGTGAATCACATCTACTACTAACATAGAGTTGGTTTAGTAATATAAAGCCCAACTAAATCCGTCTGGGTCTCGAGTTCGGATCTCTGAGTTCACCACCAAAAAGACACTTTATTGAAAGAGCGATAATGATAGCAATTCCAGGGGTGAACGAACTGGAAAAGGCTCGTCTCTGTAATACATAAGACTCCATATCTAAATTAGTTCGCTTCACTTCTACTTTGTATCCTATTGCTTTTGTTTTGAATTAGGTTGCTCAATGCTCATGCTATAGTTTCCTCCAATATGAATTTCGGAACTGTAGCGGAGCAAATTATGTTCTTGTTTTTGAAAATCTGGTATCCAAGGTCCATGACATCTGTCAACAAAGTTTTCATTAAGGAATACCTAGAAATATTTCATGCTTATAAGTAACTTGATTAATAAATATGCCCATGCCACACAGTAATGCTAATACTTATTCAGCCCTTCTACCTTTTCAGTTGTGTCTCATTCTGGTTCACACATTCAGCTCCTCACTCAAACGGCATCTCCGTTCAGCTCGCCAGTGTTGCTGGTTTGGACCCTCGTCCATCTTCCTCCTCTGGGTTAATCCACGCCTAAGTTTTCTTCCCTCTTGCTACACCGACAAATCATATAGAAGTCCCCTGTCGAAGACCAGTGAAACAGGGGTGATGCTTTTTTAAGAAAAAGAAAGGGAGAATTAGAGCTAGCTCCTAAACAAAAAGAAAAATGAAAAAATGATCTCAAAACGTTGTCAATAGAAATTTTTGGAGTTGTCAATAACTACACCTATTGTTGTTGTTGATGAGTTCATTTTTTTATTTTGATATTTTAAAGAATTATTTTTTTATTTTCTTTTTTGTTTGAGATTTGGCTGTAATTCCCCCAAAACGAAATTACATGGGTGACATTTTTTAATAATTACGTCGCATTTTTAATGCTTACTTGTCATTGGGAAAACGTCTGTTCACTGCAGTCAGTGAACTGGTAAGATTAACACTCATTTAATTATATTAGGAGTAAAATTGCATTCCTAAAAGTTTTAGGTTACTAATTGCACTTTTAAAAATAGTTTAGGTATTGAATGCATCTTTATTTTTCTTTTTTTAAAAAAATAATAAAAAGCGTCGAGGTTGCAATGAGCCAAGGAGAAGCGATGGCAATGAGATCCGCTAAGACAACCATTGGTCAAGGGTGCAAAGGGTACTGGAAGAAAAGGATGATTCTTTCTTATGAGGTTTTGTGGATGAGTAATATTATTGCCATGCAATTCTTTTATTTTAATTTTTGGGGTTGCTTTGATTTTTGATTGGGAAAATAATTACTGTTTCTCAGATTTTCAAGGAGTTGTACACAGCTTCCATGCAACAGTCTTTCAATGACTCCATGGAAGTGCTTGAAGTTGATAGGTAGCATGCCATTGCCAATGCCCTATAAGGATCCTTTTTCTTTAAATTTTTTCTTTTTATTTTTTTCCCCCAAAGGGCGCGCATAGGAAGTGGAAGAGAACCACCAGCCGCTTAGGTGTTTCTTTTGCCCGCGTTGTAGACTTCACTCCTACGTGGAAATATTTAAATTACATGGCTCGTAAGTACAATCAATATTATCTTTTATTAGGGTTTGGGTTCTCTTTTTTTTTCTTAGAAGCTCATCTCCACCCTCAAATTAAAAAAAGATATGGTTTAAGTTTCATATTTTATAACCTATTATTTTAAATATAAATAAATAAATTTTAAATATTAAAATATAATCTACATAATTTATAACTGCAATACAAGCAAATTTTTTTTAAAAAAAATTATAAAATGCTATAATAATAATTTTAAAAAATATTAAATTTAAACCGTTCATTTTTTATTTAAGAAAAAAGATTCTGAGAGTATCCCCTTCTTCTTTACTAGGATTAGGTTTTTTTCCCATTCATATATGACTAGCCAGGTACATGTTTCAATTAATTATTCTTGGTTCTGGTTACTTTTCCCTCTACTTCATTATTGTATGAATATTTTACCGAATATGAAGTAAATGAAATGTGAGTTAACTCCATACATGGGGCATAAAATTTGAAAGTGAAGATCATGCATATAAATTCTATAATGCATATGCCTTTTTTTTTTTTTGGGTTGGATTTGGTGTTAAGAAAGAGTGGCTATTTATGGTATACGACAAAATTGATTTTTGAATTCTTGAGTTGATAAATTAGGGATTAGAGAATGTTGAGTAAACTCTCAAAGATATTAACAATCATTTGATAACTAGTAAGAGGATGGTAGAAATGAAAGAAGCGGAAGCTTAGATGTTACTTCATTATTTTAAATGAAAGCAATATGAAAAATTCATCATCTTTTTATAGAATTCAACTTGATGTTGAAAATCAAATCACAAATATATTTTTTTTTTTTTGGAGTCACATGAAAATGGTTGCACATTATTTTTATTATGGCGATATGGTACTCCGTTGATACTACTTATCGCATAAACTATAGCTTGAGATCAATTGTACCTTTCAATAGATTCAATTATCATAGGCAAGTAGTAACATTTGGTACTGCATTATTATATAATAAAACTAGTGAATTATTTGAGTGGTTATTTAGAACTTTTAAGTAGGCCATGTTTTGAAAGAAACCCAATACAATATTTACATATCAAAATCTAACAAAGAAAAAAGCTATTGCAAAAGTTTTACCTGAATCATATCATCGATTTGTGATTAGCATCTCTCACAAAATGCTCGAGCATGTTAGTCATTCTTATAAGAAAGTAGGTTCTTTATATCAAATTTTAAAAGTTTCACGTGGTTATGAGCATGAGAATGACTTTCTTTATGTATAAGTCAATGTTTGACAAGAATGGCCTTTGCCAAAATAAATGATAGCAAAATTTGTTTAGAAAAGGCATATTCATCAAAATAAATTGTCAAAACAAGTCTTGCAACAATTTCTGTTGACGAAGTTCATACTTCTCAAGCGTTAACTCTCATGCATTAAGAAAGTTAATCTTATACCCATAATTGCATATGCAACTTTTAAAATCTAGAACAAAAGAATTCATACAATTATGATTGACATTTTTGTAGGCATTGTGGGAGATATGTCAAGCACAAAATGATGATATAATTTAGGAAAAACCTTCACAATCACTTTCAATTTTGTTGGATCTTTATCTATAAATATCGTACTTGGTTTCTTTTCACGTAAAGTCTTCATAAAAGTTTTAAATAGCCACCCAAATAATTCACTAGTTTACCAAATGTTACAGTTTGATAATGGTGATCAAATCCAACAAACAGTGAAAATAGTCACAAGTTACAGCTCGTACAAAGTATAATTCAAAATATGTCATATCCTCCCAAATAAAAGTAATTTACAACCATTTTTGCATCAACCCATAAAAAATTTATAATTTGATTTCCAACTTCAAGTTGAGTTTCATAAAAAATGGACTTTCATATTACTTTGATTCAAAATAATAAAACAACATATAAGCTTCCCCTTCTTTCATTTTTATCATCCTCTTACTAGTTAGCAAAATTATTAATATTTTAGAGTGCACCTAACATTCCCCCGTCCTCCAACTTATTGACTCAAAAATTCAAAATCAATTTTTGTCATATACCAGAATGGTCTACCTGCTCAATCTAAGTTGCTTAAGCATAAGAAATATTTTCATGAGATGACAATTTATGCTTAACCCTAGGACTAAACCATGATTATGTTCCTTCTCAAAAGATATAACTACATATTTTTCATTTGTTTGTCAATTAATAATCATTTGAGTTAGACAACCCGTTTTCAAATCTTTACAAAGTTCTTTTTCTTTCCTTCATATATAGTCATTCATTCTTTCAAGCCGTTCTTTGAAAGACACATTTTTTTAGACAAAATTGTCTCATGATCTGTTTTATATTTGTTTTATATTTATTTAGACACTCTTTTTTAAGATTAGATATAAAATTTGTCAGCATGTTTTTCACTCTCAAACTTAAGCTCACTTTGGAGTGAAATCTGTTTTATGAACTTCACGTCCTGTAACCCATTGTCCGTGGGTTCAGTGGTAAGAATTGTTCCTTCTCACCTTTAGGGAGAGGGTTCGATTCTCCATTGCGGAGCTTGGGGAGGCATCCTCAAACGGGAGATACCAGTTTACGCCTAAGGGTATAAGGTGTTGCCATGCTCGACATTGGTATTGCTGGGAAGGATTGTTCAAGGGCCTTGCCCTTGGCTTGGGTTAAGCCCGAACCCCTACCTTAAATTTATGTATAAAAAAAAAGCTTCACATCCTGTAAAATGTCTATATCATAACAAAGTAGATATTAAGAAAATAAAAATAGTTAAAAAAATGCCAGCACAACTATGAATGTTTAATTGAAAATAAATCAAACAAAAGATATATTGATTGTACTCACCATTCATGCGATTTCAATATCTTAAGGGAGAGGATTGAAGTCTGCAATACAGGGAAAAGAAACATAGATGCGGTTAGCGGTTCACTTTCACTTCCTTTATGCGCCACTGCCACCTTAAAAAAATTAAAGAGCCAACAAATTCCCAAAAAAAAAAAAAATTTAAACCCTAAGCCTTAAACCACATGCATCGTCCAAGAAAACTCAAAAAGCAAAATTTATTTACCTATCAAAAATCAAAGCAGGCCCCCAAGTGTAAGTCCTAGATTCCAGCATTCTCCACGTTCATCCAAGTTGTCTCCCAAGTCGGCTCAAGCTTTTATAAAGGTGCCTCCTCCTTCAAACCCCAAACAAGTTACGACCATTAGAGAAATTAGTGAAGGAATTGAATATTCAGATTGTCGCACAAGTTTGTGCATATCAGGGATGAAACCAAAATGAGGGAAATTATATATATTAAGAGTGCCAAGGAGGTGGCGCCCGCTAGGGTACTTTTTCAAAAGAGGGTTTGGACTTTGGGTGTATTTAACTCACGGGTTCTTCTAGTGGATAGAACATATTAGAGAAAATCTCAGTCCATTAGAATTGAATTATTCTTTGGATTTTCAAAATTAAATCTATATCATGAGATTTTATTATTTGCTCTTCATTGACCTCTTGAATTTGCATGAAAATTAGACACGAAATTGCAAAATAAAAATAAATAAAGTTTTAATTGGACAAAAGATAAAATATTGCATTAACCCTTAACCATTAATTTCAATAATATAATCATCAAAAATAAAACCTTATTACTAATAAAGAGAACACTAAGGATGCGGCCATGAATTTTCTGGAAGAGGATGTTCCAAAGAAAATTTCCTGGAAGATTTCTTAGCATTTTCTTATAGTAAAGTATAAGCATGCCAATATTTCTTAGCATTTTCTTGTAGTGAATTCCTAAGATGTTATGCATCCTTGCATAGATAGATTTAAAGGGAAAAGGAGTACATGCCTACAACATGCTCTGCACATTCTAAGAAATTTTACACACAATACCATGTGTGTTGGACTTTGGGTCCAAGTCCACCCTTGATGGGTCAGACTATTCAATTAAAGATACAAATAACATTATCAAATAAGAAATAAATCAGCATTAGCTATGGATTGGGAAAAAAAATCAGTATTAATTATGAGATTGTTAATTGAGAGACAAGTCACCATATATTAGGAAATTAATTGAGGATCAATTTTCCTGATTACTGACTTGGAAGGCAAGAAGGAGAGTGTGCACAATTTCCTAATTAGTGGCCACCCTAAACCACTATAAATAGGGTGTGCCTCCTCAGTTACACTTCATCCCTACTATTGAATTTTCTAGCAATCTCTCTTCTCTTCTACCATCTTGTTTGTTCTGGTGCACTGCTGCGCCAATCCCTATTAGGCTTTGGTAGTCTAATATTTGCGTGAGCTCTTAATACCCCAATTCGACTCAACCAGGTACACGTCTTTTCTCTCTATCTATTCATATTATTCCTTCATTGGTATCAGAGCATACTTGATCTTGTGGTTGTATATCGTATGTGTGTTCTACCATGATAATATATATGTATATATATGGGGGAAAAAATATTCACCTACATACTCTATTCCTTCCTCCTCATACATGTTCATATTTTATTTTTTTCTTCCGCTGCTATGCATGTTTCCTGCGTTCTAATGTTGTCTAGTAGCATGCATAAATATATGAACCTGTATTAATTTCTCTCTCTCCTTCGTCTCTCTCTCCTCTATTACTGAGTTGTTGCTTCTAGAATGAATATACTTCTTCTTTTTCTTTTTCATTCAAGCACTGTGTTTTTCACTTGCATTCATGAATGTGATCCTATTCCCATGAAGCATTTTTTTTATTTTCAAAGATCAACCTCTATATGCTCTTTCTCTCTCTTCTCGTTTTCTCTATGAATGTTGCTTTACTTCAAAAAAAACTATGTGAATTCGAAGATAACAACTTGAACCAATATAAATAAGTGCATGAGATCATAAAACGTAAGAAGAAAGAGCTAAACCGTGTTTTCTGTGTGAATCCAATGGTGACCGATGTGTTTCAAGAATTGGGTTTTCAGAAACATGAGTTTTTGTGTGAATAAAAGTGATGAACGTGAAGTACTCGAGGAGACAGTTCCAACGGCACCGAAATCGCTTGAAAAAGAGGTCAAATGAGAGAGATATAAGGGAAAGAAGTCAGGCGGGTCACAACGAACCCCCGAAGCTCCAGCCGGGTCACGACAACCAACCAGAGGTTGAAGAAGGAGTTAAAGGGTCCAAAACGACATCGTTTTGGCCAGAACCCCTAAACGCGCCGTTTCACTGATGTTTTGCACTAGCCAAATCGATTTCGTTTCGGATAGTGGGAGGCGCTGCGTTTCAGGTAAGTAAAACGCAGTGTTTCGGGTCTGCCTAACCCAAAACCCAGTCAAAGGATGATTGGGCTGGTTCTATAGACCCGAACCGAGCCACCTTGATTTCCAAATATATATATATATATATAATTTTATTATTTAAAAGAATTGGCTTGACACGCCTTAGTGGCGCGTGGGACCCACCTCGAGGCCATATGGGCCAAGTAAACACACTGTCGAACTCAGTGAGTCGAGACAAGTCAAGTGACATAGCTGCTATGCCCAATGGTGGTCCCCAAGGTGATGCTTGGTCTTCACGCGCCTGCTCCCGAGAGTGATAGACGTTTTTTTTATTTTTCATGAATTTTTTTTCACCCAGAAACCTTTTAGGGGGTGGTGGCACGTGTAGGGGCATTTTTGGGATATTTTTTGCCCTAAAAATTTCTAAATTCATGATCTTCAAGTTGGTATGCTATTTGTCCTTTTTTGGAAATTATTTAGAATATTTTATTCATGTTTTTGAGTTTCTTTTTACCCTAAACTATTTTAAAATAATTTCTGAAAATTGTTTTCTTCATGTTAAACAATTATTAGTTAGATATAACAAGTGTTAAGACTGACTGTCTCTTTGATGGGGTCCTCCCTAAGTATTCCCCAGCTTCTGATGATGAAAAAGAGGTAAAGACCTCAAGTGGAGTTGGTAGCACCAACAAGAAAGATCCCCCTCTGTCACTACAAGACTCCAAAACCAACAAACAAAACCACACACCATGCCAATTGTAGAATTCAAGTATGAAAAAAGACTCACTAGAGACCTCATCAATAATACATTCTTTTGCACTACAACTTCTGCCCTCCATTATCAAATGTGTCAACTCCTACCAACCAAAAGCAACCCCTATGTTTACTTGTAAAATACAACATCACACAATCTCCATTCTGAATAGAAATATGATTTTACTGCTTATAACAATATCAACATAAACATACAACAAACGCTATATGTATAAATTAGTTTCAGCAGTGGAGTGGATTATGAAATAGAATGAATACTAATGCACACTTCACAGGACACTCATCACACTGTTCTATAATTACCCACCAAAAATAGCACATAATCCAAAGATTTGACGCAGAAAATCATTTCTACCACCTGCTCCTACATGTGCACATACCACTTTATGAATTCCCCTATTTTTTCAATCAGATCTTCTGTAAAGTGGAAATCAATAGCAGCACATAAACAATTGTTGCTTATTCGCACCTTAGGCAACACTTTCATAACTAATGAAAAGCGAAGTGTTAGCAAAAGATGTTGTATTGTGATATTAAATTTTGTGTGTGTGTGTGTGTGTGTGTGTGTGTGTTTCTTGAGGTTATTACTAACGAACATTCTAATATTTCTAACCCCTAATGAGAAAAAGCAAGATCTCCAGCTTAAAGAACATATGAAGAATCAAAATGTATCTATAACTGAATACATGTACCTTTTTCTTCATATTGTGGACAACGGGTATCATCTAACCTTATTGAATACATCATCTACTAAAATGTAAAATTTGCTCATAATGTATGGACTACACCTCTTTTTAATGCAATGAAAAAGTTAAAAGCCTACAGATTACAAATCAATAAATCTAAAACCTACAAAAGCCAATCCACCTTCCGAGATATATTCATTATGTTGAACTTCAAACCCATGGTATATATCAAATTGTTGAAAAAAATATCCAAACTAACAAAAGATTCCAAAAAGATCTAAACATTATTACCCACGTCTATCCTTTCAAATATAACCTTCTACATGACCTTCATTGATTTTAATCATTCCCACCTTCACCTACATCAACACACTACAACAAAAAAGAGGCCTATGCAACAGGTCCATATCATACATGCATTGAAATCACCTCCATAAACACTGAAAAACAAACAAACTAAACATTACTACTTAGTCCCATAATGCAACTAAACATCACTACTCAGCATATCCCTTACTACAGCCCTGCCTTAAAAAAGACCCTTGTTACATTACAGTAAGATGTAATTTCTTCCACACCTGCATAAACAAAACTTTTGAAAAACAAATGCTCACAAATTGTTTCTTTTCCATTAAAGGTTATCATCTAACCATAGTTGCTATAAAAACCACCAACAACATACTACACAACAATGAATTCCCCAACCTACACTTTCAGAGCCTCAATCTTTGCAATCGCAACGCCAGCAGCCTCCCAATTTATATCAATTTAATGATTAATATTCACTGTGCTTCTACATGTCTGCCACATAGCCTATTCTCTCGGCACAGCTTCCAGATCTAGAAATCCTTATCTCATCGTCCGTCAACAGTTCATCTTCGCACCACAATCTTTCCCTCATGAAAAAAGCTGTGATGGGGTAGAGATAAATATGAGATCGTGAAACCATGTTATGAAAAAAAAATTGAGAAACTTGAAAGAAAAAGAAAGCAGATAAATGATGCAATTTTAGGTTTTAAAATTGAAGGGAATAGAGTGAAAGAAAAATTACTATGAGGAAGAGCAACTAAGCATTCCACTTCAGAGGATATGCTTCGACATATAACAGCTTTCCTTGCAATTGCAATGTCAAAGCTTCCTGAGCAATTAAGAACAACAATAAGCCAACTAGGAAGAGTGATTGTCCATAGGGAACAGACTGAACAAACAATTTCTCAGCTACCCATATGCCGCTGGACATTACCCTCCCTCTAGTGATGATAGGACATAGACTAAAGAAACAGGAAGAAAAAAATTGGAGAAAGAAAACTGCTTGAAAAATGAAAAATTGAATGCCTAATGCTCTGTTTGGTTTGAGGGGAATGGAGGGGAGAAGAGGGATTTTACTCCCCATCCTTTGATTGGCACTACTAGAAATGTTGGAGGGGAAGGAAATTTTTTTGAAATTTTCCTCTCCCTCTCCTTAAAACCTCCCCCCCCAAAAAAATTGATGGGATTTGGAGGAGAGGTTAAAAATAGCTTATACATTGACTAAAATGCCTATAAAATTTTGCCATTAACCCAAAAGTAGTCTTGGCCATTTTTGACTAATATATATAACTATAATTATAAAATTTAATTTTAAATATATATATATATATATATAATTGTATTAAATTTTATTTATAATTTAGGACATAAAAATATTATTTATAATTAAATTTTATTATACATCTAATAGAGTTGGAAAAAAATCACTTATAACATAAAAGTAAAGTTGTCCATGTGAAAACAATTTCCCTCCCCTCTCCTCCTAAACCAAACAAAGTAACATTTAAATCCCTCCCCTCCCTTTCCTTCTGATTAATTCAAACAAATGTTATATTGAAATCCCTCATGTCCCGTCCATTAAAATCCTCCCCTCTTCTTCCTTCTGTTGAACCAAACAGACTTTAACGTTGTGCTTGGATTGAAAGAAAAGGGGGAAGGAAAGAAAAGCAGGGAGTAAAATGAGAGAGGGAAAAGCTTTTCTGTTGCTTGGATGGGAAAGAAAATCCAGAAGGAAGTAAAAATAGGAGGGAAAATAGGGTGGGTCCCACGCCATATTTTCCCCCCAAAATTTCACTCCATATATGGCGAGATTTTGAGGGAAAATATTCATTCCCGTGACTGCCCTCCTACACGAGAAAGCTCGTAGCAACCATCCGTGGCGCGAAAGGAGCTCATCGTCCGTCCAAAAGGTCGACCGTCCATCCAGTGGTGGCTCATCTTGAGGTATCATAATCATCTCCTCCATTCTATTGTTCTTTTCTGGGTTTCCTTCTCCTATTGTTGAACCCTAATCTGTCTTTCATTATGTCTTGATTCCTCCATTACAAAGGAAAAATTTTGAAACAGAGTCAAGTATCTATTATGAAGAAACACTTGTGTAATGGTGCCATAGGTACTAATTTTCTTGAAATTCCATCCCATATTGATTATTTTGCTACTGCACTTCACAAAGCTTCGACCTTGTAGCTCTTGCAGAGTTTTTTTTTCCTCATTTTTATGATATATTGCAGAGTTGTTACTTGATTGTTTTACTTGAAACACTTGTACAGATTCAACGTTTTTTATCTTTGGTTTATTGAGAATCCAAAAAGATATTTTGTTGGTTTCAGAGTTACAGTCACCGCTATATGTGATTAGTGTTGGGGGAGAGGGGTAATTGCTTTTGTGTCTTTTAGGAGTTTATGATTGAGAAGGTCTGGTTGAAAAAAATTGCAGCTTTTGGAGATGAAATTTAACATGCTATGGTGTTTAGGCTTTAACATAACAAGTGTTGTTGAGAGTTGTCTTGTAGAAAGTTGTCAGCCTATCCCTTTTCGGTCTTGGGGCTCAATTGATTCATGTGTAGCCCTTAGGAGTAAAGATTTTTTTTTAAAAAAATGATTAGCTGATACAGGTCCAAAATATTTTTTATAAATAACTTATTAGTTTTTAAGTATACTTTTGTTGCTAGCCTAGAATTCTTGCCCTCGTATGATAGTCCATTTGGTTTTGAAACATTGGAACTGAGTCTTACAGGTTCTTTGAAGTAATACATGCATATAGATATGTGGGTATGGTTGTACAAATAGTTTTTTGATAGTGCAAAACTGAGTTTTTTTGAAACATTGGAACTAAGTTTTTTGCTTGCAAGTTTTGCAATTGTTGCCTTAACATTGCTGCCTCCTTTTATGAGTACTAGAAATAATTGAACAAGAAATTACATAATGGTGCACTTAGATACTAAATTAACATGAAGTATTAGATGTAAATTCTCTTCAACCATGATATCACCCAATTCTAAAAGTATCCAAAGAAATAAGACAACTTTCTATAGGTGTAAATCCTCTTTTTTGTGCCTTGGATGATGCATCAGTAGTTGCTTCATTGTTATATTCCTTGGGATCCTCTTGTAAGCGTTGATTTTGTACCAACTAGAAGTTTCTGCCTTTTGTGTCAAAACATGGTTTTAAAGTTCCTTTAATTGATTAAATTCCTTTTTGACTTAATTTACCAACAGTCTTTGAGCCGTTGATTGATGTGTAATGTTAAATTGCTTGAAAGCTAATACAAATAAAAAGGCAAATAAGGACCACTAATAATGTAATTCGGTTTATTTTTCTTTTGGTTGCTTGCTTTTATACTTGTTTGTTCAAATCAGCAATGCTTTCAAAACTAGATCAACTTGACCAATTAGTTTAACCAGTAACCATAATAAAGAAGGACTGATGAAGGATTTTGAGGGAGAAATACTGGATTTTGAATATGAAGTTGAAGAGTTCAGAAATTCTGAAGTGGCAACTCAAAGTCCTAACTTCAACTTCAACTCCAACTCCAACTCCAACTCCAACTTCAACTCTAACTCCAACTTGTACTTCAACAATAATGTGTTACAAGATTGGGAATACTGTAGGCGAAAGTGCATTGTGCAACTTGTTTTTTATCTTGTGCATAAAATATATTTGTTGGAAGAGGTATCAACAATAGTTGGTAGGCCCTTAAGTTATGGTAATGTTGAAAGAGAGAGCATGAGGAGAATATTTATGAAACAATTAGAAGAAACAGAAAAATGTCGTGATGTCATTTGGATGGGACCACAAGCATTTATGCAGTTATGTGCAAAACTTTGAAATACTGGCAGAGTTAGAGATTCAAGAAATGTTATAGTTGAGGAGCAAGTGGCAAAATTTCTTCACACATTAGCACATAATGTAAGAAGTAGAACAATGGCCTTTTACTTTAATTGGTCTAGGGAAACTATTAGTCATCATTTTCATAATGTATTACAAGCTATTGTTTCTCTTGAGGCCGAATTCATTGTATAGCCTTCTAGCTCAAAGGTTCCTCCAGAAATCGTTAATAATGACAAATTCTACCCATACTTTAAGGTATGCTTTTGTATTTGTCCACGCTTTTGTGATTGTATGGTGTCTATATTATGAGTAACCAAAACTTGTAATAGGATTGCATTGGGGCAATAGATGGAACTCATGTTCGGGCAAAAGTACCTAAAGAAGAAGTTGCCCGTTTTCGAGGACGTAAAGATTATCCGACTCAAAATGTTTTTGCTGTATGCTCATTTGATATGAAATTCACATATGTGTTGGCTAGTTGGGAGGGAACTGTCTCAGATTCAAGAATCCTTAAAAATGCTTTGTCAAGAGAAGATAAAATTATAATTCCCCAAGGTCAGTAAGAAACTAAAAATGATTTTTTTTATTTTGTTCATGATTGCTTATTTAGGCTTATGAACTACTTTATATTGTTTAGGAAAATTTTATCTTGGGGACGTTGGCTTCCTGCTCAAGCGTGGTCTTATAACACCTTACAGAGGAGTTTGTTATCACTTGAAGGAATATTCAACAAGAACACCGCAAAATGCTAGAGAAATTTTCAACCATCGACACACTTCCCTGAGAAATGTGATTGAAAGAACATTTGGTGTTTTGAAAAAAAGATTTCCAATAATTGGTAGTGGCACTAAGCCACATTTTCCAATCGAGACAATGGTTAACATTGTGATAGCTTGTTGCATACTACATAATTTCTTGATGGGTGTAGACCCTAATAAGGCCTTAATATCAGAGGTTGATCGTGAATTATCACGCAATCCCAGCAGAGATGATGAATTTGCACACAATTAAGAGGAAGACTATAGACAAGGATCAATTTTAAGAGATCACATAGCAGCCCATATGTAGCATGTTTATTCAACCAATATGTCACATGGATTGTGATTTGAACTTTTTATTTAAGTTGTATGGCTATGAAATTGATATTGCCTTCTATTACTCAAACTTATGTGTTTCCTTGCATTAGTTTGCATTCACTATTTTGCTATTGAAAGTATATGTTTCTTTGTCTTGGTTGACATACTCTATTTATTTAAGTTGTATTACTACAATTTTGTTGATAAATTTTCATGTAGATTGAACAATGACACAAAAGAAGAATGAGTCAGCAAAGGATAATTTGCGTTGGACTCCTGAAATGGACGAATGTTTCATTGATGCCTTATTGGAAGAGACAATGAAAGGGAATTGTCCATATCGCTCCTTTTCGATGTTTGTATATGATAATATGGTGCAAACTCTTGCTAACACCTTTGGTTCTCACATTACGAAGCAACATTTGAAAAATAGGAAGAAGACTTTATCACAACGATTTGCAGAGCTTTATGATTTATTTAATGGATTGAGTGGATTCTCATGGAGTCCTATCACCAAGTTGTTTGAAGCTGATAACCAAATTTGGAATGATTTGATTGAGGTGAGTAATTTCAAATGATTTAATTAGGGTCAGTAATTTATGATATTTGGAATGAATGATTTACATAGCTTCTTTTATGTTTACAGAGAAAGCCAAATGCAAGGAAGTGGAAGAATACATATGTGTTACATTATGATAAGTTGTATGAGTTATTTAGTGCAGATAGGGCAACAGGAAAATACTCCAAAAGTGGCAAGGAAAGGATTGCACAATAGGACTCTATTGCTAGTGCCACCAATGTTGAAAATGAATGTAATTTTCAAAACGAGTCACCAAACTCACAAGGTAACTTGGAAGAGTGTAGCCCAATAAATGGGGCATCTATTGGAACTACATCAGCCAGAGGACAAAAGCGTAAGGCTTCAATGATTGAATCCATGGAAGAAAGGAATGAACAAATGAGTGCAGGAATAAAGGAACTAGTTGACGTCATGCGAGATTGCAATGTAGTTGTTGAGAGACAGGTTCAAGTTGCAGAGAAGCATGCTCAACTTGCTAAGAAACAAGCTCAAGTTATAGAGAGGCAAGCTCAAGTTGCTGAGAGGCAGGCTGATATTGCTGAGAGGCATGCTCAAGTTGCTGAGAAACAAGCTCAAATTGCTGAAAAGGGCCTCTCAATACTTGAAAAGAGTAGGCCTCGTCATTATAGTGAGGGGGAAGTATGGGACGCAATTGCTGAAATTGGAGTTCCTGAGGAAAAGAAACTACAATGTTGCTTTTTCTTATCAAATGAAGAAAGGTACAAGCTAAACTTTTTTGGGGTTCCACCTCATATACGATTACAGACACTGCTCAAGATGATGACTGATGCTGGGATTTAGTGAAGAAAGTATGGATATTGTGTTGGACTTTGTTTGTCCAAAGATCTTTTGTGATATGGTGACATGTTGGCCTCTTTTATTTAGGGAATATATACCTTTTATGATGATATTTCTAATGTAATGATATGGTGGCCATTTTTTTTGTTTAGGGAAAATAGACATTTTGTCATGATGCTTATGATGTAAATGACATGTTCACATTTTTGTTTATAATATTACATGACACTTTATTAGTGAAATTTTATTATGATATCAATTTCTCATTTTATTATAGTTTTCCCATTTAATAGATTTTTATCATTTCATTGATAATATTAATATATAAATTATTCATTTCCTTTTATGTTATTTAAGGTCAAAAAATTATCTCCTTTTATTTTTATACCTAGAAAAATAACCTTCTTTACTAAATTATTTGATTTCTATGCTCATTGTCTATAAAAAGGGCATTTTAGTCATTCTAACATTTACTTATTTTCTTTTCTCTCTGTTTTCTCTCTTCCATCCAAGTAAGATGGGTGATGATATTTTCTTCCCAGTTTTCTCTTCTCTTCATTTTCTTTCTTCACACTTTCTTTCCACTCAACTTTTCCTCCCATCCAAGCAGAGTGTAAGTTCACACTATATATATATATATATATATATCCAAAATTTAAATCCTTTAGTATTGTTTTTCTCTTGCAAGCACAATGAGTGGTATCAGTTTCCAATTCCATTCCTCCGTAACATTTTTTCTAGAACCTCCTAGTGACTGTTTGGTTTAATGATAAAAATTTTATATAATCTTGTCTGAGCCAAAAACAAATATGATCATGAAGCTCATTTACACCACCAAACTCCAAGCGGCACTTAAGCATAAGTAACAAAAGGCTTGTTTTGCGTTGGAAATCTTAGTAATAAGAATTTCTTCTATTTACTCTTTTGCTCCGTTCATTTATTTCTTGTTCAATTTTTTATGCTTTCCGCTTAAAATTTGTACTTCGCATAAATGTTTAAGTTATTTTTAATAATATTAATTTTTAAATAAAAGTGTATTTAAATATTCAGGTCATTTATTAAAAGGAAAATTCCATTAAAATAGCATTTGAATTCTCAAAACTCACAAAACACCATTAACACTTGCAAAAGATAGATAAGGGTTGGGTAAAAATCTGGGTTTTTTATGTTTGAGGTAAATGACGAAACTGCCCATTTTTTCAATCGTCTCCTTCCTCCATGTTTTTCTCTCTCTTTCCTCTCATCTCTTTCCTCTCTCTTTCCTTTGTTTTTGCATCACTAGAATATATAAGAAATTCTTTGATTGTTGTTGATCGGAGTTAAAAATGTTGGGACCACCGAACAAGTTGATAAAGAGACAGAGTATCCGTTACAGAGTGATTTTTGAAAAATTTAAGCATAATGATGAAGAAAAGGGAGATTTTATCGGTCCAGATGGTGTTAATGAGACAGAAAAATCCAGTTGAAGATGATATGAAAGACTCAAGGAAAAGAAAGAATCCATTTGTAGGTTTGTCTTCCTTTCCCTATAAATTAGAGCAGAAAGTCCACAAGTTTGAGGATTTGTACCTTGCGATGTTAATAAGATGAGAATGTTAATAAGAATAGGAAATAAAGGAGCTGCAAATGGGTCTGTTGTTGTGCCTCTTATTGAAGATTTTGAGAAAGATGGAATATCAAAAATTACTGTTTCGCAATTTCTTGTGTATTGCAGTTGTTTTCATACAAAGTTTGATTTTTTTGTAAATGTCAATATTGTATTTGTCTTTACCATTACAATTTTTGTTAATGGTGACAATTTATTGTAAGTAATGTATATGGTTTTAACAAAATCAATAAGCACTGACAAAATATATAGAAGAATTGAACAAGAGTTTTGGGTTATGGCCAATTAAGTGATAAGATTAACTAAAAGAGTAATGATTTTGCCAAAATCCGTAATGGTTTTGACGAAAATAATTGGTTGTGACCAATTGTTTTGTCAATAATTTCTTAGTTTTGTTTAAATCATTATTCTTTTAGTCAATCTTATTACTCAATTGGTCACCACCCAAAACTCTTCTTCAATCATCTTATACATTTTGTTAGTAATAGGAATAATAAAGTTTGTAATGGTTTTGATGACATTGTTAATGGGAATGACATCTTATTCTCAAACAAATGTGTCAAGTGTTGGCCCAAAAGGGTTGGCCGCTGACAAGTTCAGTAATGAGAATGACAAAGTTTTTAATGGTTTTAACAATATCGATAATGGGAATGACAACTTATCTCAAACAAATGTGTCAGGTGTTGGCTCAGAAGGGTTGGCTGCTGACAAGTTCAATAATTGTAATAACGAAGTTTTTAATGGTTTTGACAAGATTGATAATGGGAATGACAAGTTTTGTTTTGAAATTGACAAAAACCACAAATGTTCATAACAGCAACTATTGTGCAAATGGTCAAATGGCAAGTTTACATTACTCATTCCACATATACCCAATGCATATAAGTCTTGAACCCAAAAGAACATGTTCCTTCATATATACTTTAATTGTAATAAATCGTCACCATTAACAAGACTAGTAATAATAATGACAGTACAGTAATGGCATTAACAAAATACCAAATTCATGTTAACAGCAACCATCACATAATGTATAAAATGACAAGTTTATATTACTCATTCCACCTACACCCGATGCACATAAGTCTTGAATCCAAAAGAATATGTTCCTTCATGTATACTTTAATTACAATAAACTGAGACCATTAACAAGACTAGTAATGCACAGTAATGAAATTTACAAAACACTATATTCTTCATGACAGCAACTATCATATACATGATCAAATTGTAACATCCCAAATTTTATATTCACCAGATATATTATAATTATTTGGGAAATTCAATAAAATGGTGAATATTCATGAATTTGGAATTTATGAATTTCATAAATGTTCAATTTCATGGAAATTGGGCAAAAATAATTATGGAATTAATTTGGGTAATTTAAAAATCCCAATATTAAGGTCAAAAAATGAAGGAATATTAAAGAAAATATTTGGTCCAAAAATATATGGAAATTGGCCAAAGAAAAATAAGAGAAGAAATTGGATTAGAAAGATAATGGCAAAATCGTAATTTTGCCAAAATAGCACAAAATAAATTATTTTTCAATTAATTGAAGTTAATTTAAATTAATTAAGGAAAATAAATTTAAAAAATATATTTGAAATATTTTGGTCAATTTAATATGAATTTATGGAAAATTTGAGCAAAAAGTGCAATTTTGACCAAAATTGAGACTAAGACTCTTGGAAAAACCCTAATTGATAACCTAACCCCAAAAACTCATTATAAGCTATTTGAGCCTAAAACAGCAACTAAATAAAATACATAAAAATTAGATGCAAAAATTCAATAAAAATAGAAAAACCAAATGATCTTCTACAATACTCTAATTTGCTAGTCAAGATGAAACAACCAAGATCTCTCACACTATTTAGAAGTATTACATCATTAATTAAAAGCATCTTATTTGACTCTCTGCTAACTAATGCTATATAAAATAGGTAAGTCTGTGCTTGGAAGAAGCAATCACTACAAAATAAGAAACCATACAATTGGAAACTAATTAAAACAAATAGAATCCTAATTAATGTCATATAAGACCACTCTTGATGCTTCTTGAATCTTCTTAAACCTTCCCAATATATCTTCATCTTCCTTTTCATGTAAATGATTATGTGTGGACTTTTTAGACATCCATTTGGACTTTGAATATGATTGAATCATGTTCTAAAGCTCTTGTAGTCCATTATATTTGGACCCCCAATATAACATATTAAAGCTCCATTGGACTCCCCTATGAGCATATAATTGTATTGGGCCTTTAGAAATGTCAGAATTGAGTCCAAATGATCATTTTAGTGAGTGTTTGGGACATACCCAAATCGTGGTTTCAGAAGCTATTTTATGCAAGTCGTGATAAAACTCTTCTCACATATTTATCTTGTAAATCGTAAAAGCTATTCTCAAAAGCTAATCCAAACACATAATTAGGCTCTTAAACCGTGCTCTTATCTATCCCAACATCCAAGTGTGTATATACCAATGACTCACATGCTATGATGGCTTTGGGGGTGCCCTATCATATGTCACATCAAGCTCCACATTTGTAGTTGTCGATGTCATCACCCAAGCAATAATCCATGTCTCCCTCCGTGTAAGCTTTCCCAGACAATAATCCTTTGAATAAGCCTTTAACTGGATTGGGTGAATTCTTCTTGGACTTTAGGTCCTCCATAATGAACGCCTTCGAGTATGCTATCAGTGTGTATGTTTACTCGGCTAAATTTGTTTAAATTTATTGTATATTATGATATGTAATCCCCTTCCATAAGGAGGAGCAGTGAGGTAAATTGGCAAAGTACTTGGAAGTTAAGTGCTATACTAAGCATAGCAAAAATGCATGGTATTATTAGTGACACTTCAAATGTTACTCATCATTTTAAATATGCATGGTATTATTAGTGACACTTTAGATGTTACTCATTCTAAGTCGGGATTTTGTAAGTGAAGTTTTGCAAGGCTATCATGTGAATCAGTTCCTAAAATTTTGCAGTGTCATACTAAACAACCAGAGCCTTAAAATATGTCATATTTCAAAATTTTTGATATGTCGATTAGAAGATACGTTTTTTCAAAGTTGAGTCAGAAATCTGAAAAAATGTTATGAAAATTCCACCAACCAGCTTGGATTTAGAAGTGTTCTAAGAAAATTCTTTTTACTAGTGCCCAAGTCTTAAATAAAAAGTTTTAAATCATGTTTTGGTCTTTTAAGGGTACTAAATGGGTTATAAGTAGTTATGAAATGACTAAATAATTCTAATAGGTAACTCTAGAATAAGCTTTAAATCTACTTTGTCAATAATACTTGGAAGCCAAAATGACTAAATAAATATAAGGCTAGATCGTGTTATAAGCTGATAACAAACCTACTATATATATAAGCTTGGGGGTTTTCTTATTATACAAATAACTTGGAGGCTATATATAGACTTAATAAAATACTACCTTCGATTCTTAATATAAGATTTTGTTTGTAGTGTAAGAGGTGACTTAAGAGTCCGTTTGGTTCAACCATATTGCATGCTTGCAATGATAACTATGATTGCATTACTAATATAAGAGTGTTTAGTTGCTCTTTAGCATGATAATAGGGTTTACCATGGTAATGATGATTACTAAAAAATTGGTAATCCTTATTCAAAACCTCTCGCCCTATGAATATTCATTACCACCTCATTGCATGGCTGAAAAAGTCCAATTTACCCTTTAGTTTCATTTGTCTCATTTCACCTATCACACCATGCTACAACTACCATCGCCACTACCTCCTCCTCCTCCACTGTAGCTGTTGACACCCCTCGCCGTCGTCGCCCCACACCACCACCACCACCACCACCATCGTCACCTCCACATTGTAGCTGCCACCACCACCTCCTCCTCCTCCATCGCAGTTTCACCCTTTAGTTTCATTTGTCTCATTTCACCTATCACACCATGCTACAACTACCATCGCCACTACCTCCTCCTCCTCCACTGTAGCTGTTGACACCCCTCGCCGTCGTCGCCCCACACCACCACCACCACCACCACCATCGTCACCTCCACATTGTAGCTGCCACCACCACCTCCTCCTCCTCCATCGCAGTTGTTGCCACCCTTGCTGGCGTAAACTCCACCGTTGTAGCCGCTGCCACCTCTAATTCCTCCTTTTCTGCCGCCGTCACGCCACCACCGCCATCATCACCACCCCCTCTACCACCACTACCACTTCCTCCACTGCCTTTGCTGCCACCTCCCGCTGGCACCACCTCTACCATTGCCATCGTCACCATCACTACCTCTTCCTCTTCTACTACCGCCCCTGCCACACCCCGCCGCCGCCACCACCACCACCTTCTCCTCTACCATTATAGCTGTCACCACTTGCCATTGCCTCCAACACCACAACCATCGACGTCGAATGATCCTAGGTTTGATAACATGACGGTTATTATAAGGCAACGTAATGGCTCTGAACTATTTTTTTACAAAGATTATATTAAGGGTATAATAGACTTTGTGTGATAAAATAATTTTAAATAATTATTTAAAAAATAAATCATTGCATGTTGCTTAAAAATTAAACCAAACGCCCAGGGGGGCTTGGTCCGGTGGTTGAGACAAGGGAGGCAAAGATTCCCTCCCGCCACCTGGGCTCGATCCCTGGGAAGTCCCTCCCAAGGGGCGCCCCGGATTAGTCTACACCTTCGGGTGTGGGATACCGGGGGAAGAAATTCAAAAAAAAAAAAATTAAACCAAACACTAGCCCTGTAATTAATATTTCTTTGCATTGCCATTACATCGTATTATACTGTAGTGCAGAGTGTAATGAGATTGAACCAAACGAGTTCCAAAATTGAACTTGGGGCTTGGGAATCGAGGAAAGGTTTCTCCTTATCTTTGTTGGTTTTAATTCCATTCAAGTGGGCGATTGGGCGTTGTTGGAAGGAAGGAAGGAAGTCGAAGGTAATAAATTTCACTTTTCGTCTGTAGCGTCTATCCTCTCAAGTGTTTTTATAAATTATTAAAAATATCTAGACAGAGCTGAGGTGGAACCCATTTTTTCCATATAGCAATGAGTAACATGTGGGAAGGATAATAATATAAAAATAGAAAAAAGATAAAGGATTAAGTCATAAGCAAATCAAATATTCATAGGCTGAATTACAATTGAGTTAAAAATTAAAGAACCAAACCATTAATTTTCCAAAAAAAAATATTACAGGACATATATTGCTTAGATGGAAAAACACTCAAGTTAAAATATACATTTAAGCTTCAAATCTACTTGTTCAATACAACTTGAAGGATTGAAAATATGGTTTGAACACTGGCGAGAACAAGGAGGATGATGCCAGCTGTTGAGAATAATTAAAATTGTAAAATGTTTGGCTGAAGTATGTCTATTTTAGTTAGTGTATTGCTATTTTTGATATTAGGCTCTTGTAAGTCAGTGTGGGGTCTTAGCTGTGCCTATGTTATATAAATTGTGATACTTATACAGTTGGATTTTCAAATCTTAATAATATATGTTGTATTATTCAGTTAGTTGGGCTCTCGTATTTTAACATGGTCCCAGAGCTTTAGTTCCTTTTTGGGTTTTTTTTGAACTGGACCAAGTTAGTCGGGTCATCAATGTAAGTCTAACCCAGTTATTAAAGATTCTTGACTCTTCTTGGTTTTTTTCCGTGGGTTCTCCCTTTTTCAACCTAGGGCTTTGTCATTCTTCTTCCTTGATCTCTTGCAAAAATGGTTCTTGTTCACTTGATTGTTAGGAAAGTTTTCAGTCAAATTGATTATGGATTTCTCATGAATGAAGCCCAAAAGTGATATGTCATCTCAGCAATTTTTTTCCTTCTTTGGATCTCATGACAGACTAGGTCGATGATTCTTACGAGATGGTGGTTCTCGCTCTATTCTACGGTGGTTGTTCTAGCTCTCGTCTACTGTGGTTCTCGCTCTCGTCTTGACAGTGTTCTTCCCTTCAACTCTCACAACAAAGTTTCTCCACCCTGGGCTTTTTTCCTCTCTGATTCAGGCCAGTTTTGTTTTCTATCGATTGTCAGTGTTGGACAATGAAGAACGATTAATTTGTTCTTCTTAATCTTTTCCATGACCTCGACATATTCGACATTTACGGAAGGTCCTGAAAACTAAATTTCTCCATGGCTATCACTGAGAACTAAGAGGATTCATAAGTTGAGACCATAAAATAGCTATAATGGTTCTTTTATTCTTCTTGGTCTCCTTTGATTCTGTTATTGACATCTTGGTTGTGATTTGAAGTTTACCTTCTTCTGTTTCAATTGGATAATATGTGCTTTTGCTAGTTTTCTCTTCTTTATGAATCAAAAGCTAATCCTCTTCCTTCTGTCCATTTTAGTCACCCATTATATTTGCCTCCTGCTGATATGCAAGCTATAACTCTGGTCTCTCAGATTCTCTTTGGATCAGAGAACTATTCAACTTGGAGTCAAGCCATGAGGCTTGCCTTACATGGCAAAAATAAGCTAGAATTTATTGAAGGGACTTGCACCTGGGATAAACAAGATGATAAACTTAAAGAGCTATGAGATCGTGACAACTCAGTGGCGCTCTCCTAGCTAGTGAATTCAGTGGATAAAAAAATTGCCTCTAGTATGGTATTCTTGCTTAATGCTTATCTTGTGTAGTTAGACTTGAAAGAATGATTTGATAAGGCCGATAGTGCTAAGATATATTCACTACCCTGAGCTATTAATCTACTTACTCAAGGAACAACTTCTGCATCTATTTACTACACCAAGTTAAAACACCTCTGGGATGAGTTTGCAAATCTTGTGCCACTGCCAAGTTGCCAGTGCCACTCTTCTGTTGACCACTCCAAAATTGTTCGAGAACAAAGGTTGTTCCAATTTCTTATGGGACTAAATGAAACCTTTCAGAACACTAGGAGCTAAATACTCTTGATGACTCCTCTTCCTTCTCCAAAACAAGCTTATTCAATGATCAATCAGGAAGAAACTCAAAGGCAAATCAGCTGTCTCTCCTCTGGTTCACCATTAGATAGTTCTATTATGGCCACTAATAATATAAGAGGTGGTAGAGGGCGTGCTAGAGGTAGAGGAAGAGGGCATTTTCAGGAAGACTGCACCAATTGTGGAAGAAAGGGTCATCGCCGTGAAACTTGCTACCAATTACACGGATTTCCCAGTAAACCCTTTCTTTAAAAAGGCAAGGCCATTGAGGATGATAGAGCAAATCAAGCTAAGCAAACACCCAATCTGCCTTCTACCAAGAATGATACCAGTCCTGATTCAACTGGGTTATAGGCTACTTTCTTCACTCCAGAGCAGTACAGACAGATTCTTGATTTACTGAAGAAGAATTCTGAACCTAAAGAGGTTGATGTCAGCGCTCAAGCAACCAACCCAGGTTTGCATACTAATATTTTTGTTAATGATTGGATTTTAGATTCGGGGGCTAGTTGTCACATAGTATGTAATATTGCTGAATTAGATAAATTTAGACCTCTTCTAAGAACACCTAAGTGGGTAAGGGCTCCTAATGGATAGAGAATTAAAGTTACTCATGTTGGGGAGGTTCAACTAACAAAACACATAAAATTAACCAATGTCTCATATGCCAAGGAATTCTGTTACAATTTAATTTCTGTGGCAAAATAAACTATAGATTGCTCTTGTATAGCTTCTTTTTCTCCTCACTATTCTTTGTTGTAGGATATGAAGAGTGGAATGAACAGAGGGATTGGTAGGCTCTCTTCCGGCCTTTACTTACTCAAATGTGAGAATAATAATACTCTTGTTAATCTGGCTAATAAATGTAGTGATTAGAAATGTTTTCTTTGGCATCATAGGTTAGGCCATGCTTCATTTCATGTGTTGAAAAATCTCACCAATGTAAGCAAATATTTGAGTCCTATGGATGATTTAAATAAGAATAAATGTGACGTTTGTATTCGACCAAAACATACAAAACTACCATTTTCCTCTAGTACTTCTAAAAGCTCAGCCTGTTTTCAATTATTACATATGGATGTGTGGCGACCTTACCAGACTCCTGCACATCAAGGTTATAGAGTTTTTCTAACTATCGTTGATGATTACCCTAGGAATACTTGGATTTTCTTGTTAACTCACAAATCAGAAACTGTTAATGTTGTGAAGATATTTGTTGCTTACATAGAAAATCAGTTTAATACTAAAATTAAAGTTGTCAGGTCATATAATGGAACTAAATTCACTAATCAAGCTATACAGGACTTCTTAAATTGCAAAGATGTTCTGCATCAAAGAACATGCCCAGGAACCCCACAACAGAATGGGGTGGCAGAAAGAAAACATCGACACCTCCTGAGAGTTGCCAGAAGTGTGATGTTTTCCTCTCACACCCCAATCAGGTTTAGGGAGAGGCGGTAAGAGCTGCTACATATTTGATTAATTCCACCCCCTCCAAAACCTTAGGTAACATCACACCATATGAATTACTTCATGGTAAACCACGTGACTTGTCACATTTAAGGACTTTTAGATATTTGTGTTTTGCTGCCAACTTGAATTCTAGAAATAAATTTGCAAATAAAGCATACCTTTACATATTTTTTTGCTATCCATCTACTTAAAAGGGCTATATATTATATAATATTGTTACTAAAACAATGATTGTGAGTAGGCATGTTACATTTGTGGAGACCAGGTTCCCTTTTAAGAATAAAGGTAGTGACATTCCAACTGAGACATATAGTCTGCCTCCAGACCCCTTTATGATGGTTTATGATCATCAGCCATTACATGTAGGGACTTAAATGCATAATCAGGTAATTAGAAATAATTTTGAGCATGATCAGATAGTAAAAAATGATTTTGAACAAGATAAGACTGATATGAGAGGTGCTAAACCTGACTTAAGTGACCATTCACCTTACAAACAACCTCAAATGAGACCTGCCCGTGAGAGGCATCCTCTTATACATCTTAAGGACTACCATTGTGATTATTTATCTTCTTCTAGTAGTCTAGGAGATCATCAACCTGATCTTATAAATACGAATGTTTTACTTAACATCGTATGTTTAAATGATCTGTCTACTTGTCATCAAAATTTTATTGCCTCTATTGATAAAATAGTAGAACCAAATAGTTACACAGAAGCAGCTAAAGACCCTCGATGGGTTAAGGCTATGTAAAATGAGATATATGCTTTGGAAAGAAACAAGACATGGAAAATAGTCTCTTTACCAAAAGGAAAAAGACCTATAGGCTGTAAATAGGTTTTTAAAGCTAAATATAAAGCTGATGGGACTTTGGATAAGTTCAAAGCCTGGTTAGTTGCCAAAGGGTACAGTCAAAGGAAAGGGATAAACTTTTATCAAACGTTTTCTCCTGTTGTTAAAATAGTTAGAATTAGAATTATCCTTTTTCTCTCTGCTGTACATAATTGGTTATTATGGCAAGTAGATGTGGATAATGCTTTCTTACAGGGAGATCTCCATAAGGAGCTCTATAGGGGAGCAAAGTTACAGAGTATATAGATTAGAAAAGTCTCTATATGGCCTTAAGTAGTCATTGAGATAATGGAATGAGAAATTGACACATGCATTGATAAAAGGTGGATTTTCCCAGAGCAAATATGATTATGCTCTATTTCAAAAGAGGGAAGGTTCTTATATTGTGTTCATTCTTGCTTATGTGGATAATTTGTTAATAACTGGGGATAATATTCATGCTATAAATAAAGTTAAATGTTACTTGTATAGTGAATTTTGAAGTAAGGATCTAGGTAACTTACAGTATTTTCTGGGTTTTGAGGTTTTACGGTCCAGCCAGGGCATATTCCTTAATCAACGGAAATATGCAATTGAACAGTTAGAACTAGATGATTCAAAAACTTACATCACCGCTTATGAGCAACATTGCAAGCTCAAAACGGAGGAGACTAAGCATGATCATTTTCTCCATGATCCAACACCATAGAGAAAGATGGTTGGTAAGTTATTGTATTTAACATTGACTAGACTTGACATTTCCTTCATTGTGCAGGTGTTGAGTAAATTTATGCAATTTCCAAAGGATTCACATATGAGGGCTACGATGAGGCTAGTCACTTATTTGAGGAATTTTTCAGGGCGTGGAATTTTCTTATCAGCAGCAAGTTCTATTACGTTGGAGTGCTATTGAGACTCAAATCATGCTGGCTATCCAGACACACTCAAATCGATCATAGGATATTTGGTTGAATTGGGAGATTCCTTAATTTGTTGGAAATTAAAGAAACATAACACAGTATCAACATCTTTTGTAGAGGCTAAATACAGAGCCTTAGGAAAGGCTATTTTTGAATTATTATGGGTTACTTGATTGATGAAAGAGTTACATGTATATGACATTGAGCCAGTGCAGGTGTATTGTGCCAATAAAGTTGCAATTCATATTGCAAGTAATCCAGTCTTCCATGAATGAACAAAGCACATCGATGTGGATTATCATTTCGTGCGTGAGAAGCAAATATGGAAAGTTATTCTTTTTGGCTATTTGAAGTCCTCAGAAAATTTGGCAAACATATTAACAAAGGGGCTTAGAGGTCCTCAGTGTAACCCTCGCACTATAAAGGCTGTAAAAATGGTGCGAACACATATCATAATTAAACAAGAGACTGATGACAATTTAAAACTTTTCAAAAGATTTTCCAAAACCTGTACAACACAATCTTAGTTCACTTTTAAATCCATTTACTTGTTTGATTCTGTTTCATACATCAATATCAGAGTGCTTAGTAAAATTCCCGACATCCACCCGGGATATATTCATTAACTAACAGGGTTTCAGGGCATTATTGCCTATCTCAGTCTCCCTTATGGGGATTACATACAAACACTATCCTGTGATCAATATATACATTTGTCCAAAACTAAATAACCAAGAAACAAAACTAAAGTCTTCTACCGACAATCCTAGTCGCCCTTATGAAAGAGTCACTACTTTGTTTTTTCCGTTCGTGTTCAGGCACAGGCTTCCTACGTTCAGGGCAGATGTTAAATCCTATAATCATAATTAAGGACAAGAAGTTATTACCTATTCCAATTCACCAATGACTTCGAAACACTTAGGGTTAGTTATCATTTAAGTCTCTTAGGCGGCTATGAAAGGCTCAATCAATAGCTCTAAGGGTTGGGAAAATCATAAAGTGTTGAAAATGGAGCTTGGCCTTGGCCAAGGAATTCTCTGGCTGTGGCCAAGAGATGGTCAGAAAGTTTTGGGCCACGGCCAACAATTGGTTTGATCCTTGGTTGATTTCAACTGACCATAACTCTCGGTACATAACTCCAGGTACATAACTCCAAACGACACTAACTTTATCCCATTTTAAAGCTTGCAATGTCTTCTACAAAACCAGAAAGTTTCACAACTTTTTGACACCATTTTCTATTTCAAAACATTGTGGAAAGTAGGTCCCTTGCACAGAATTTTTCATTGCCAAATTTTCCAGTTTGCAAAGTAAGTCTCCAATGGTTCCAAAATTCACATCCAAGCCTACTATCACACAGATTTTCACATAGAAACCAATGGAGACATCAAAACAACTAAATTCATATTCCTTTCACATGTTATGTTTATGGCAACAATTCAACACAAAACCCCAAATCTCCAAACTTCACATTCAAGGTTCAATTCTATTCTATTTATCCAAAACTCAATACAAAACACCATTTCCATGATCAAAACATACCAACCTCTCTAAGATTTTAATCCAACAAAAACAGGGAAAAAATTCTAGAAATTAAAGTCTCAATCAGTGGTCACTATATTCATATCAAAATGTTGCTTTTTCTCACCTCTATCACTTTCTCTAACCTGTTCTTTGATTCCTCTTCCACTAGATTTTCTTGAGTTCACCAAACACCACCTCTTGAAAATCTAAAACCATATAATGGAAGCTTTCAACAAGAGGAACACGATTGAAGAAGAGGATTTTGGCAATAAAACCCATTTTCAAGGTCAAATCTCAAGAAAAAAAGACTTGATTTACCTTGAACTCTTTCTCTTTCTTCTTCCTTGTGCCTACATGACTTAAGAGCTTGGAGAGAGAGAGAGAGAGAGAGAGAGAAAAAGGTGAAATGATGAATATATTTAGCCCTCCATGCCCTTGATCGAATTTGAGAAGAGAGAGGGAAGAGAAATAAGTTTTTTAAAAAAAATGCTTAGTTGACATTTTGACTCCACAAAATTGTGCCAAGTGTCAAAACTCTATGGCTCCACCAAAAGCAATTTACCACTTGATTACTCTGACTAACTCAATTAATTATTTAGTTACACCACTAGCTCTTTTATTTATTGATCAATTCCTTCTTTGGCTCCTGACCAATTAGCCGGTAAATTTCATTTTTTTCCTGTTTTGGCCTTGACTATGGTAAATTCACTTGAACTGCTGATTTAAAGCCTTTAGTCGCCTCAGGTTAAATCAAAATAAACCAAATTATGTAGTGAATGGCACAACTAGGGTCGTATTCTCTTGAGGAGCCTTTTATTTAATTCCTAATCTAAACTAAGTGACAAACATTAAGATGGGTTTTAAATTGATTTTTTTTTTCTTTTTAATAATGAAAAATAACCTAGACTACTATTTTTTTTTTGGATTTTTCAGAAATTGTTGAGATAATTAATAAAATTGTGTTTTAAGCAAATTGATGATGAATACTTCTTGGGAAAATGGAATTTAGGTTATCCTTGCTCAAATTGATTTAGGAGTTAAACTACTTATTAAGTCAAAAATCAAACCTTAGCAACTCGCTAAGTCTAGTGATATTAAGTAGTGATTACCCCTAGAACTCTAGCTAGATAATTACTTCTTAATATACTATTAAATACTACTTAGTATGTAATTTAAGATTGGATTTATGCACCTTATTCCTCTAAACAATAAACACTCAACTGAGATATTCAAACAACATCATAGCAGTCATAATACTCATTCAAACTATGAAAGAATAGCACAACCACATTAATTCAAAAAGGGAATATAGAAATTTAAATTTCAAACCACATAATCCAATCTAAATCACAATTGTTCAATCCAAACTAAGATAAGCAACTCGCAATCTCAGTAAATTAACCACATAACAAGAAAAATCCTAACTCAGGAAATCCGTTACATAGTTAAATAAAAAGATTAAAATAAATAACTCCCTTGAATGTATCTCTGGAGCTCAAACTAATCTTCCATCCCCAAGAAGCAAGAAAGAATTTAGCCTCTCATGGAGTTTATCACAGCTACAACTCCTTTAAGACACTAAGAATCCATAGAAGATGAGATAATGGAAGGAGAAGAAGATAAAAATGTTGGTGAAGCTTGGTGATTGTCTCTTCTCTCCCTCTCTCGTGTCTGCCCTGCGTCCTCTGAGTCTTCTGCTGCTGCATGAAAGTTTCGTTTGTCTGTGGCTCTGTGTGCGTGAAAGTTTCGTGCCTCTGATTCTCGTATGCGGCTTTGTTTCTATTATTATTTTTTGCAATTGAAATATAGGTTAAATCCCTTCTTTTACGGTAGAATCCCTATGAGAATATATTCAAATAAGATCTCCATGAATCAGCTACCAAAAGATTCAGTTCCAGCGGTGATTTGTGACTTTTTGGACCAAACTGGAATTTTTTTCAATTCGGGGTCATGTTTTGTAATTTTCTTTGATGGCCAAATGAATCAATTCTACGGTGATCTGCGTATTTTGGGATCCAAATAGCATTTTGTAAATTCGGGATAATTTTCTGTAATTTCCTCTTATATATTCCCCTTTGAAAGTGACAGCTAATATCTCCTTTCTGTCAGAATTCCCTTTGAGACACACGTAGAATCTTGTCTTCTGTTTCAGTCCTTATACAACTTTACTTTTTAGTCCCTTAACTCCTCCTTTTCCAATGTGACCTACAATTCAAATAAATATCTTGTAATATCTTCATTCAAAATTCAAATTTTAAAAAGCAATCACAAGATTATAACAAATATATCTTTTTAAGATTTATTTTCACATAATCATCTTTAATTCAATTTAATCATAATAAATGTTATTTAGCCCAAAATTAATGATAAAATCCCTAAATAAGATATTAAATATTATGATAAAATTGGGATATATCAACTGCCACTTGACACATAATTTAACTTCTTTTCCCCTCTTCATGCGCTATTCCCCTTCTATTTTAGTCCAATAATAACTTTGTCACACAATTAAACTAAAATACAAGGTTTAGGCACTTTTTATAGTTAATTCGGTTATAACTCATACTTTATTTCCCAAAAAAATTCATCAAACATTCTTTACATTCTCATTTGAAGTCATTAGCCTTTATACAAAATTTGGGCCATTACATCACTATGTTTTAGGCAAGTTAGGAAGTTGTGATTATACAATTCCTAACTTGAGGGGGAGTGTTGAGAATAGTTAAAATTATAAAATTTTTGGTTGAAGTATGTCTGTTTTAGTTAGTGTATTGCTATTTTTGATATTAGGCTCTTGTAAGTCGGTGTGGGGCCTTAGCTGTGACTATATCTATAAATATTGTGATACTTGTACATTTGGATTTTCAGATCTTAATAATATATGTTGTATCATTCAATTAGTTGGGCACTCCTGTTTTAACACCAGCAAAAGAGGCCACAGTGTAACGCCCCAAATTTTGATTAAGGGCTAATGGCAATTATTGAAAATAATTTGGGAATTAAAGTTGATTTGAGACATGAATTAGTTATTAGAAATGCCCAACACCCTGTATTTTAGTATAATTATGTGACAAATAATTATTTGGGCTAAAATAGGGGTAAATGGCGCATAGAAGAAGGAAAAGAATTTGATTATGTATTATGTGGCAATTTTAATTAATATGCCATAATCAGTGAGAAATTGGAAGAATGGCTATAAGTTAGTGATTAATGGAGAGATTAATTACTAACTAAGGAGAAATGAGATGTGTGACCAAATGGCTAATGGAGTGGTTAGAGTAACTAATTGGTTACTTACTTTATGAGAGACAATGAAATCATGACACTTGGCAAGATGGGATGATGTTTGAGTGTTGGAGAAAGTCAAATGTTGTATTTTAATATCATTTCTCTCTCTCCCCCTCTCTTTTTATACGCATGAAAGGCATGGGGACATAAATTCTGCCATGCTTCATTATCATCATCATCATCTCAAAACCCTTTCTCTCTCCCTCCAAGCTCTCATTTTCACCATTGGAGACCAAAGAGGAAGAAGGAAAGCTTAAGAAAGGTAAGATCTTGACTTTGTATGCCAAAACTCCTTTCTACAAAGTTGTTCCTTGAGTTGAGAGCTTCACTTTCATGGTTTTAGATTTTTCATTAGTGGTGTTTTGTGGCCACAAGGAAATCTAGAAGTTGGAGAACCAAGGAATCTCTTTGGGAAAGTTGTTGAGGTAAGTGAAAGCTTCATTTTCATATAAGTTTTATGGCCATTGGTTAGGCCTTGAATTTATGGAAATTTTGCCCTAATTTTTGTGATTTAGGGTCATGGGGAGTATGGTTTGTTGTTGTCATGGAAATGGTGCCTTGTTTGGTGTTTTGAATTAATAGAATTGAATTGAAGCTTAAATGTAAAGTTTGACAACTTTGTGTTGGTTTTGTGTATTGGGAAAAAATAGGGCATGTCAATGGGTTGTGATTTTAGTCATTTTGAGGTTGCCATTGTGTTCCTTCTGAGAAATTGTATGGGAATAGGTTTGGTTATTGATTTTGGAGTCATTGGACACTTTGGTAGAAAATTGGAAATCTGTCAAGTGTGAACTATGTTCTAGGCAGTTAGTTTGTATGAAAGTTTTGAATGACCAAATGGTGTTGAAAAATTTTGAAAATTTCTAGTCTTAAATTTCACATCCTAAGATTCAAAATGGAAATATAATTTATGTCATTTCGTTTTGTGAACTGAGAGTTATGCTTTGCCAAAATTTTGGGACTAAAACTGAACTTTGTTTTGGAGTAGTGTTGATTTTTGTGTAATTATGAAATTTTGTAGTGATTTCTAGTAATGGTCTATATTTTTCTTGTAAATAGGACTTAAATATCTTTCATTTGGCTTTGGAATCACCTCATTTCTATTTTTCTAGAATTAATTATGATTTTTGGAAGTTCAGCCAAGAAACAAAATTTTTCTTTAGCAGAGGCCAGCGGATTATGGGCCACAGCCCAAATGTTTTGAACCTATTGTTGGCTGCGGCCAACCCCAAAAATTAGTATTTTGCACTTCTGAAAAGTGGTTTTCAACCCAGTGTTTTCCAACTCTTTAGAGCTTTTATTAGAGGCATTAGTAGCTTCTTAAGGGTCATTATTGATAACCAAATCTAAGTGTTGAGAAGTCAATTGAGTATTGGAATAGAGAATAATGCTTCGTCCTTAATTATGACTTTAGGATTTGATATTTGCCCGGAGCATAGAAGGCCTGTGCTTGCTCAAGAACGGAAAGACCAAGGTAGTAACACTTTATCCTATATCATGTGTAATGCATTGCTTGTTTGTATTAATCATTAAATATAGTAAGGGGACGTGGCGAGAGCCCGGCCTTGAATATAGTTGAGTGGACGTAGCAGTGTGCCCAGCCTTGAATATTGTAATATTGCATTGTAATATATGCTTACTTTCTTTGTTTATTATGCATTATATACGTAAACTGTTGCTACTGGGATTCTTTTGAATCTCACTCTTTCCAAATAACATTTTTAGACAGGGTAAGTGGATAAGGGCGATTAGGACTACCAGTGGTAGTCTTAGCTACTATCTTTTTGGTTTTTGATTGGTTATAATTTTGGGCAATGTATATATTGAATTGACCATAGGATTGTAGTTTTTGTGTAATCCTCAGTTTGGGAATTGAGATGGGCAATGATGCCCCATGTTATTATCTTGGGTGAATGTTGGGAATTTGGATTATACTCTGATATTGTACATGTAACAAACCGAAAAGGCCTAATGTTTTATGAATCAATGAATGGAGATCTATTTATACATGTGTTGTAAAAAGTCTTTAATTATTCCGGATCTATTATTCAATTATAAAACACGTTTATACACTAATTGCAGCCTTAATCATGACGGGGGTTACACACAGTACGCAAGGAGTGTTGAAATAATCACGTCTTAGATTTGCCAATATCTTGTGCCTAGGAACTTGACAATAATCATTCAACCTTTTCCATATATCAAGGTATTCAGAATTGAAAGTTGATTGAGTGACATTTTTTGGAAGAGTATTAAACAATCTAACAACATCATTAGAATCTCCCAAAAAGCTCTTGACTATTTCCTTCTGAAGGACGAGTTCCACATCTTTATATGTGTCAAGAAGGCTATCCAATATAGTAGCATAGTCAATAATGTAAGAAAGACCAGGATAATGACACTGTTCTAATGCTATCATATTATGAAAAAAAATTTTAGTTGTACCCTGCACCAAAATTTATGGAATTTCAAGATTATGTTCTAAAAATTTCAAGTCCAATAAGCACGACAACGCGTTGTCACTAGCCTTCAACTTTATTCCTACTTCTTGTAACACATTTGCATTGTAGGATAGAATATGGCTTATTCCGACATCAGCTGAAAATGGAACAGTTGAGACTTTTTTCCTTGCAAGTAAAGCAATCTAAGAAGATCTGTAAAATGCTTTATCTTAATGTCAAGAGGAGGCTTTGAATTTTGAGGGACAATGTACTCAAAACTCTTATACGTGAGTATAAGAAATGAAGGGAAGCTATTGCAACGATAATGGGAAAAAGCTTTATTGAATATCTCTTCAATAACAAAGAACGGAAGTTGATTCTCAAGTAAAATCAAATCTTGAAGTATAGAACTCACTAACCATGGCTGTGATAATTTAGCATCAATGTTGTCTTCCACATCATGCTTCTCATCCAACATGATGAAGAGTTCAATGATGAAGCCAACATCCGCTAATATCATTTCCACAAGTTCTAGTTCAGCAAGTTTAATAGTCTCTGAATAAAAAGCACAGACTTTTGGCTCGAAATGTCTTACAAAACAAACCAAATCTTCCAAGCTTGACATAGCTCTTTGAATAAATCTTTTGAACACTATTTGCTTATGCTTTTCCATGTCTTGAAGCCTCTCATGGCCATAATGAAAGGGGCCAATCGAAATGACACTTGGAGTGTAAGCCTCTTCTTTAACACAATGAAGCGTATTGGGCACCCTGAAGATACAACAGTCCTCTATCAAACGACTATCTCCACAATCTTGAATCCTTTTTTTGATGTTTATAGTCACCTCATTTTCCACCTATGAAGTTTGATTCATAATACAACCAAAAATTACACAAGAAGGGCATTTTTCTGTAATATTAGCATCACTTTGAGAACAAATAAAGATCATAGAAAATTAAAAAAAATACCCAAAATTTCATAAATGACATTTTAATACCTAGAGATATTGTCAGTTTAGTACCCCAAATTTCCAAAATGCCAATTTGGTAAAAATTTTCAAAATCTCAGTTTGGTCCAAATTTCAAAAATCAGTGTCTTCCTTCGTTAAATCTTATTTTAATGTTGATTTACTCAGATTGTAAGGATTTTCTTGAAGCCAACACCTTCGAACATAAACTTAGAGAGGGGGCGAATATTTTGAAGGATATTGACTGACAAGAAAAGTAGGTAGGAGGTGGACGAAAGTCACGAACCAGCAGGCCACAGATGAGATTTAGAGAGCAGCAACAACTTTAAACTCAGGGAGCATACAGAGATGGCCTTTAACATCAAGCTTCACCAACATCTCATTCTACCACCATCATTGATCATCAACAAGTGGTATTTAATAGTGTATTAAAAAGGAATTATCTAGGTAGAGTTCTAGGGGTAATCACTAATTAATATTGTTAGATATAATTAGTTTTGATGATGTCAAATACATATGTGAAATGATAGATAAGAGCAAAAAGTTTATGTATTTATTTTATACTTTGACTAATTACTGCGTTTAATGTGTAATATCATGGAGATTAATTAAGTTGAATTATGGAGGAAGAATGAGAAGACAAAATTATCAAATCTAGAAAAATGAACAAAGAAGTGATTGAATTGATGAGAATGAACAAGAGGGATTGAAGAAAGTCATAAACCCGACGGTGGGTTGATGTTATTTTGCTTATAATGCCTTATAAATGGAGAATGATCATTAAGAAGAAAGATATTGAAGAAAGAAGAACTTGCAAGATCTAATAGGAATATCAAGATTCAAGTTCTTAGAAGTAATTTTGGATATTTCTATGGTCAGAAGAAAAAGTGAGGTGGCATGTAGCAGTCGGCACTATTTAGAACTGTAGCATAGCACTTGAGTGAGGCACTGTAGCGTCAGGAGAACTTTAGCACTTGAGTGTACTTTAGCAAGTGCAAAAAATTTGTAGGAAGTGCAGCACAGTAGCACTCGAGTGATGGAAGAACACTCGAGTGTTGAAAGCACTCTGTTCAGCTTTGTTTTTTGTTCTACTTGACAATAGTCTGGTATTTTGGCCATATCTCTCAAACCATATGTTAGATTGAATTGAAACTAGTGGCATATAAAAGTAGACTCACAAGACAAAAAATACACATCACAATCACATTTAAAGGATATCAAATGAAAGAGATATGATCTTTTGAAGTTGACATTGAAATCATCATTAGTTTTCAGAATAGGTTAAGTATTTTGGACATAACTCTTAAACCACACATTGAATTAAGATGAAACTAGTACCATATGAAACTAGACTTAAATATCTTTCCATGGATAGGTAATTTGTCAAATTTGAAGTTATATGTTGAGAGATATACTTTCTGGAAGTTGATGCTTATACTGTCTAGTGCGGTAGACACTCTTTGGATCATAACTGGCAGAATACAATGAGTTTGGAGTTAATTGTTTTTGCATTGGAATGTATATGAGAAGAGCTTTTTGATGATGCATTACTTGCCATATTTAGAGTTAAATGAATAGATCGAGTCTGACATGGCACATAAGAGAGTCTGTAAATACTTTCAACTGTATTTCTAAATTGATCTCAAGGTAGCAGGATCTTAAGAGGGTTGATTTTCTTACGGGGAAAGCTGTAGAGAGAATTTCCAGTAAGACATTCTATTCATAAGACTTACAAGGTGCAAGCAGTAGAGATTGTTGCTGGTCGTAAGACTTATAGGGGTATAAGCAAGAGAAAACGTTGCTGCTCGTAAGACTTGCATTGGTAAGCAGGAAAGGAAGGTCTTCGGGATTGCTTAACTTATAAGACTTGCCGTAAGGGGGAGTATTTCAGTGAGAGATTTGTAAAAGGCTTCACAAGTGCCCGACTAAACTTATAGGATTGTAGAGGCTTTTCTTGTGCCTAGATTAAACAAGAAGATAGTAGATTTGAAAATCTCAGGAGGAGCCTGGGGACTAGATATTGGTCATCACGGATTAGACCGAACCAGGATAAATCACAGTTTGCATATTCTCTTCCTTAAGCTCTTATATTTCCAGCATACATTATTTAATCTAACTGTTGACTTATGATTCATTACTTTTATACATATTATTCTCACTAAGATGCGAAAAGATTTTCAAAGTTCTTAAGTTTTTCTCTTACACCTAATTCACCCCTCTTGGGTGTCAGCCAGTTCTAACAAATATCACTAGACTTAGCGAGTTGTTAAGGTTTGATTTTTAACTTAGTGAGTAATTTAACTCCCAAATAATTTTGAGCAAGGATAACCTATATTCCATTTTCCAAGAAGCACTCATCATCAATTTACTTAAATCAGATTTCATCACTTATCTCAACAATTTCTCAAAAACCCAAAAAAAATAGTAGTTTGTGTTCTTTTCTATTATTAAAAAGAAAATCAATTTCAAACCCATCTTAATGTTTTTGTCTCTTAGTTTAGGTTAGGAATTAAACAAAAGGCTCCTTAAGAGAACAAAACCCTAGTTGTGCTCTTCACTGCATAATTTGGTTTAATTTGATTTAAACTGATGTGACTAAAGGTTCTAAATTACTCACATAAAGCTTATCTTTCAGCCATCAAGTCATATGATGAGCCCAAGACCTGTCAACATGCAAGTAAACACCCTTATTGGTGTGAGGCTATGCAAAAGGAAATACAGGCACTTGAAGCCAAGGGGACTTAGATACTTGAACATCTTCCATCGAGGAAACATCTCATTGACTCTAAATGGGTCTACAAAAACAAATTCAAATCAACTAAAGAATTGAATTCTTGTAAAGCACGATTAGTAGCACGAGGTTTTACTCAATGAGAAGGTATAGATTTTTATGAAACTTTTTCCCTAGTTGCAGAACTTCTTACTGTTTGAACCTTGTTGGTTGTGGTAGTCAAACAAGGACTTACAATTCACCAATTGGATGTCAATTATGTGTTCCTCTATGGTGATCTTTATGAGGAGGTTTATATGAAAAAACTTGAAGGCTTTACTCAAAAAGGAGAGACACGGGTTTGCAAACTGAGGAAGTCTCAATATATGCTTCATAAAGCCTAACGAAATTGGAATGAAAAGTTTACTGGGTCGTTGACAAGTTTGGGTTTCATGCAATCTTGGGCAAATTACTCATTATTCAATTATTGGCATGGTGACATATATATTATGGCCTTGATCTATGTTAATGATCTCATTCTCGTCAGTTCCAATAAAGACCATATAAGCCATATAAAGCAGTTTCTTCAAGGCCAATTCACCATCAAGGAACTCAACCTATAAAGTATTTCTTGGGATTTGAAATGGCCTAATCCCCCGAGGGCATGGTACTTAGCCATCGCAAATATGCCTTTGATATCTTGAAGGAAACAGGAATTACGAGCGTGTAGGCCCAGAAAGTTTCCTATGGAGTAAAACTGTCATCTTAGTAATACTGAGGGTGATCCATATCCAAACCCAGGGCACTAACGTAGATTGGTTGGCTGACTCTTGTACGTCACAATCACGAGGTTCGATCTCACATATGCAGTGAATGTTCTTAATCAATTTTTAGCTGATCCTCGAGTCCCCTACATGCATGCACATGTCCTTTGATACCTTAAGTCTACTAAGTGGGACAAGGTTTCTGCTTACCAAGTACAGGCTCTCTCGACTTGAACACATATTGTGATACAGACTGGGGACACTGCCATGGGACTTGACATTCTTTCACTGGTTATTTTATCACCTTAGGTGGGTTTCCCATCTTATGGCATAGCAAAAGGTAATGTGTGGTTTCCCTTTCCTTAGCAAAATCTGAATACCGAGCAATGGGTTATACAGTTAAAGAAGTTGTATGGTTATGATGGCTCCTTCGTGACCTTGGGGTGAGTCAACAATCTTCAAGTCTACTCTATTGTGATAATTAAGCTGCCATTCAAGATGCCAAGAACCCGGTCTTTCATAAGAGGACTAAGCATGTTGAAATGGGTTGCTATTTTTTTATGGATGAGTCCAATCTTAGGACATCTCTCCATTAAAGATTTGGACGAAGTATCAAATTGCTGACATATTCATAAAGGCACTCAAATTTGACTGATTTCAAGAACTTTACAACAAGCTAGCATTTATAATCTTCATGCCATAACTTGAGGGGGAATGAAGGCAATCAACATATCTCAGAGCATATCACGGGAATTGATATTATAATATTATGATTATATTATTTGAATATTTTGAATGTTATTTTGAGATACGATTATTATGATACTCTCCATTAGGGTACTCATGATTCTAGCATGTATATATATGCCTTTAATCTATCATTGAAATGTGTGCAATTCATTCTCATTTTAATATTTTACGTCCTAGACCAATTCTATGTTAGTAATCCAAGATTTACATATAACAAAGGTCAATTTATAAAACTTGGGCAAAATTGGACCATAACCAAATTTTATATAAAACAAAGGTCAAATTAAAATACAGGATCCCAACCTTTATGACCAAACGCTTGATTGTTTCTAGTAAAAGAAGAAGCATAAGCCAATGAGCAAACCCAAAATAAAGAAACATTGTTGGTGAAGTATTACTCCTTCTTAATGAGAATAATAATAAGAATTGATGCAATTGCCACACAAATCTCATCTAACCAAGACAAAGACGACAACATCAATTAAAATGTGTTTCAAAGTTTGACAACTTAAACATAGTAGACGCCCCCTTTCATCTTCATAATGATGAAACAGTGCAGGATTCAAACAAGAACCTTGAAGCAAGTGACCGGAGTATAAGGTAGAGAAGCTACCATCGTAAAAAATGAGTAATGGATTTGGCAGAGGGATAAGAGATCCAATTCAAGATGCTAACATAGATCTGTTTATATGAGAAAGGTTTTAGCTTTTACTAGGCAAAAATGGCAACCACAACAATGCATATCCACCGAGTAGAGAAGATCCTATGAGAAATACAAAAACTAAAGAAGAAGATCTAGTGACCTACTACAAACGCAAAGTACAGACTGACTGGCAACAACAACGGACGAAGATGATGGCTACCTGAGTTAGGGAGAAGTCTAGGGTAGTAGATCAAGCACATTGGAGGGATGAAGGAATAAAGGTGCGAGAAAGGGAGAAGTGAAGGGTAATTTTAGGAGTTAATTTTTTTTAAAAATATCACCACATGTAAACTATTTAAGGGAAAAACCAACATGTAAACTTTAAGTGTGGGGTTAGTCAAAATAAGGTAAAATTAGTCTGACATTAAAAGTCTGACGTTTTTGTCTTATATAAGGTAAAATTAGTCAAAATAAGGTACTCCTTCCTTCCTTAATACATGACATATTTGGGGAGTAGATGTTTTTATATTATCATCTGGTATCTAATTCGGTGTTCATGGCTGTTCATCTCATCATAGGTTTGGGGAGTAGATCTTAGTCTTAAATATAATCTATATTTTTTATATTTATCAATATTTTCCTAATTTACCTTTATTGATGCTCTATTAACAATAATCAAGAAGAAGAAGGAATTAAGGAAAATGATTAGGGTGTTTTCAAAATACATATCGTATTAACTAACTTTCTTAATATTTTAACTCACCACCGGGCCCACTCCCTACACAGTTTTTCACACAGAATCCAATGAAAACATCAAAACAATCAAATTCTCACTCCTTTCACAAGGTCTTTTTTGGGACAATGACTCAACACAAAACCCAAAACTTCCAAACTTCACATTTAAGACTCATATTGTTTCCCTTTAGCCAATAGACACCACAAGACACCAACACAATCAACAAGACACCATAAACTCACTAACACCCTATATACACAAAAATAGGGCTAAAATCCACAAGTTTCAATATTCAACCAATGACCACAACATATATGTCAAAAGGTTGCTTTTACTCACCTCTATCTCTTTCACTAGCTTGTTCTTTGATTCTCCAACCACTAGCTTTTCTTGAATTCACAAAACACATCCTCTTAAAAATCTAAAACCATAGAAATGAAGTTTTCATCAAGAGGAATAAGTTTAGAGAAGAGGTTTTGAGCATACAAGTCATCTACAAGGTCAAAATGGCTCACCTTCATCTAGAATTTTTCTCTTTCCTCCTCCTTCCATGGACGACTTGAGAGAGCTGGAGAGAGAGGGAAAAAGATGATGAAAGATTTAGATTTTTCCACCCCCTTCCAATGCCTAGCCGACTTAAATAGAGAGAGAGAGGGAGGGAGGGAAGAAAAGAAAATTTGACCATTTGACTTCACTTTCTTTGCTTAAATCATATGGTGCCAAATGTCCAACTCTTGTGACTTTATTAAAACAAATAACCATTTAGTTACTCTAACAAACTCCATTAGCCATTTAGTCACACCACTTACTCTGTTAGTTAATGGTGAATTTCTCTCTTTGGTTGCTGACTAATTGGCCGATAAATTTCTTTTCTTCCCATTTTGCCCCTGACTATGGCAATTTCCACTGGATTACCACTTAACATATCTTTTGATTCTATTTCACATGTCATGCACCCTCCCCTTCATTTTAATTCAATTTAAGCTTTGACACCATAATTGAGCTTAAAAACTGGGTTTGGGCACTGACTATTGTTGGAAATTGTGCCATAAGGGCCAATCATTGTATTGTGAACATTATTAATTTAATGAAATTTCTTCATTTTGTTATCATATTATTTTCATGTTAACTGTGATAATTGTATCATTGGATAAATCATAAAGATTGTCCTAAAATGTCCCTGGTCAGTCATCTATACGTGAGCAGAGATGAAACAAGACCATTATGACTTTGATAAGATATGGAGATACAAATCAAAGTCTTAGGCACTTGTAAGAGTATAAGGTACTGGATCGATCCACTATGAGAAAGGTACATGGATCAAGTCATAAGCTTTGCTCATGTATAACCATGTCACAATGCCCTTTGACCTAAGGTCATCATGGATTCCTACATGAGAGTTGCTAAGCTTTGAACGAGTCAAAAGTCACTTTTGACCGAGTGATAATAAAGGCTACGATCGGGCTTGGTGGTTTTTCATACAGAGGAATATGAATGATCAAGATGGAATTTGTCCCTCACATTAGTAGAGAGATATTACTGGGCCCCTCGATGAGTGAGTCTGAGAAATGTATAGCTATACTATGATGGAAAGGAGTTTCAATTTCTATTGTAAGACTGCTCAGGAATAAAGAAAGTAATGGTCAGGAATAAGAGGATGACATTATCCATGCCTCATCCTTGACCGCTATATCATGTGACAAAAGGGACGTGACATGGTTGTATGACAGGTTACATCGTGTTAACTATTCTCATATAAATTGGGTAGTCGTAATGTCTTGCTAGAGGCCACTTGCGACTTATGGGTTAGTACAGTTATTGGCCCACTGCCAACTTCATATGGGCCTATAGGAGCGCACACAAGAATGACCTAACACGAGATAATGTTTAATTTAGGGTGGATGAATTTTATATTTATATATATAATATAAAATTTGTTAATAATATTATATATATATATGTATTTTCAAAATACATATTATATATATATGTATGTATATATATTATATGATATTATTATATTGTGTTAGTTTTAAATTTAATTTTATTAAGATAAATTAGATTTAATGACTGATATGATAGAGATATAGTATTTCGATTTAATTTATGAAGATAAATTAAATCTAATGGCTTTTTATTTGAATTAAATAAATAGGTTAAATTAAAACTATTGGACAGATTTAATTTAAACTGAATTTATTTAATTAGCTCATCAAGATAATTAATTATTAATTAATTTCAAAATTAACAAAGATTAATTTTGAAATTTGAATATAGCCCTTAAAGGTTATAAATTTGATAGAGCAGGTATACTCATACACGGATGAGAATTTAGAACCGTAAGGGAAACCCTAAGAGATATTGGAGGTGCTAGCACGTAGTCTGTGTTGGAGAGCATTCATATGGATACCGGTAGAGGGAGCGGACCTGACGTGTTGGCTCCTAGAGATCAAAAACCTTGAATTGAAAAAGGTACTAATCTTTCTAACTAGATTTAAATGCCGTTGATAGATCCTCGATTGGGATATGTGAAAATTTTTAAATTCTTTCGTTGTGCCTGTTGATCCTAACAGTGGTATCAGAGACAGGTCAATTGTGTGTTTAAATTGAGTTTATGTTCTTATACTTGTGATATATATGAGATATATATATATATATGCTTATAAGAAGATGATCAAATATGTATCTAATTTAATTTTCGGTTTTAAGAAAGTCGAATTGTATGCGATTTTTTGTGTATTGTATGCGATATTGAAATATGTTTCGGTTTTGAGAAAGTCGAACCTATGAAATTTGTTGCTGTGTCACGATTTCTGTTTTGGATTGGATCCTAAATTGGAATTCTCATTATTCTTGGTTTCGAATTGGTTGAAGATCACGGCGTACGGACATGTTAAGGTCTCTAATCAGATTTAGGGATCTAAAATCTTGGAGAAGAACCAGCTCTAAGTTCGGATCTCTATTCGGGTTGTAGTAGATAGAATATTGTAGATGAAGTAGTAGGTGAAAAGAAAGATGAAGTGGTAGATGAAATGGTAGATGGAATGGTAGATGATTCCCGCTCTCAACTTCCAAGCAAAATTCGAAACCCTTAGAGATAGAATTGGATTTTGGTATCAACATACAAGTTATAGAGCTCTTTCTTAGCTTTTTATCCATATAGAGAATGTCTTAATCCGACATCCAGAGCTCCAGATATTGCCTAAAAACTAAAAGAGGATCTAATTTAGTATTTTTCAAGAAATTCTATTTAATGCCAAAATCATTATTTATTTATTAATTACACCTAAATATATTAAATTGAGCTCAAACATCATCCACAAAATCATCATATAAGGGAAAATCAATATGCAAATATTTTACTTATCAGGGGCATTACAATAGTTAGCTTATGATTGCTTGTTGTATGCACATGAATGTTCATGTCATTGTTGGTATATGAGTTTTAAGGGATATGTGTATACATTTACTATGATATTGACGTGGTGAATCATTTATATAGTTAAAAGACACAATGGTTTGCCCAAAAGTCAAATGAGTAGAACCAGAGGTGGAAGAGATACATAACAACCCACCTGATCCCATGCAAGTGATGATGGGTATGTTACTGGAGCAGTGATATATGATTAATGAGCTAAGGGAAGAGCTCAGGGAGGAAAAGGAAAAATGTAACGAAGACTAGGTCTAGTCTACTCAAGAAGAGACCTAAGAGGAGACACATCATGAGCAAATAGCAGAGGGGTCAATTCGAGCTCAGGAGTCCCCACCTCATACTGGACCAAACCAGGAGTCATATGGGGTACCAATCCGTAATGAGAGAGATCTACAGTATTTGGTTTCCAAATTCTGTAAACATCTACCTCCGGTGTTAAGGGGAAGGTTTGATCTCCAAGCAGCTGAGGATTGGTTGAACCGCCTCGAGAAAATCTTTGAAGTACTAGACTGTCCAATCGAGGTGAAGGCACAGTTAGTAGTTACAAGCTAGAGAGGGATGCTAACCGGTGGTGGCGGAATATTGCTATGACATTGCGGAACCATAATGTGCCCTTGACCTAGGAGCTGTTCCAAGGAAAATTTAATGATAAATACTTTCCCAAGTCAGTAAGGCTTGAGAAGGAATCCGAGTTCCTGTCCATTAAACAGGGTGATATAAATACCTTTGATGACTATTTGTCTCAATTTATCTGACTAGCCAAATGCTCCTTTTTTCTGGGACGTATGGATGATGAGGAATGGAGCTTTGACATGCTAATTTGAGGTTTAAGACGTGATTTGAGAAAAAGGTTAGCCACTTACCAGTTTACTGAATTCAACAAAGCGGTAGAGAAGTGCAGAATCACCGAAAACAACATAAGGGATCTGTACCCAGCTAAGGGTGATAGCAGCCGTAGCGAGCCTAGTAAGGGGAATACTTCCCAGAAGCGGAAGGGTCAGGGGTTCTCAGCTAAGGGTGGTGGTAAGAAGCACTATCAACCTAAAGATCGCGAGCACCAGAAACCCCCAGTGATATTGACATGCTCTTGTTGTGGGAGGGCACATCATGGCAGAACGTGTACAGAGCAAGTAGTCTGTTATAATTGTAAACAACTAAGACACATTGCTATTAAATACAAATGGCCACTAGTAGAGCAAAGACCCAAGAATCAGGGCAGGGTATTTGCCATAACACACGAGGAAGCATGGAAGTCCCCTGACTTAATTCAAGGTAAAATCCATCTCAATGGTAGCTTATTGCAAGAGTCATCCCTTCATTGCCTATGACTGTGTAAAGCACTTGGAATTGCATGTTCATAAACTGCCATTTAATTTGGCTGTATCGACGCCAATGGGTGTCAAGGCTGTGACGACTGAGGCTTGTTTAAATTGTGTAATAATTGTTGAGGGGCTTGAGTCTACTATCGATTTGATTTACTTGCCGCTCTGCCAATTAGAAGTCATATTGGGTTTTGATTGGTTGACGACGAATAATATACTGCTTGATTGTGGTAATAAGAAAATATTTTATCTACTACATAGTGGAATGATGATGTGAATGCTAATTTGAATTTTCTCTCAATTGGAAACTGCACTTCCTTTTCTAGAGGCAATTTGCTAAGATCGTCTGGAAACACCTCAGGGAATTCTCTTACCACGGGTATATTTTCTAGAGTTTCTTCTGTCTCTCCTTGTATAAAAATGAATACCATATACCCCTGGTACCCCTTCTCCAAATATTTCTCAGCTTAAGCTATAGAAACAAATTGAAGAGTTACTTGAGAAAGGGTTCATTCGACCTAGTGTTTCGCCGTGGGGAGCTCCTGTACTGTTTATCATGAAGAAAGATAGGAGTATGAGATTGTGTATGGATTATAGGGAATTGAACAAGATAACTGTCAAGAACAAATATCCTCTCCAGAGAATTGATGACGTTCTAGAACAACTATCTGGTTCTTGTGTATTCTTGAAGATTGATCTAAGGTCGGGTTATCATCAACTACGAGTGAAAGTAGAAGATGTACCAATGACTGCTTTCAAGACTAGGTATGGGCACTACAAGTTTCTAGTAAAGCCCTTTGGCCTAACTAATGCACCTGTTGTATTCATGGATTACATGAATTACGTCTTTTGACAGTATCTGGATCAATTTATGGTAGTGTTTATTGATGACATTCTGATATACTCTAAGAGCAACGAGGGATATGAAGACCATTTGAGAATAGTGCTAAAGATATTGTATAAAAAGTAGCTCCATGCCAAGTTGAGTAAGTGTGAGTTTTAGCTTCTGGAAGTAAAATTCTTAGGCCATGTTATCTCATAAGAAGGGGTCTCAGTGGATCCCAATAAAGTGGAAGCAGTACTTGATTCAAAGAGGCCAAAAACTATTACTGAGATATGCAGTTTTCTGGGTCTTATTGGTTACTACCAAAGATTCATTCAGAATTTCTCCCAGATCACCTTGTCGATGACCAAGCCATATGAAAGGATCAACCATTTAAGTGGGATGAATGTTATGAAAATAGTTTTGTTGAGCTGAAGGAGAGGTTGACTATGGCACTAGTATTGATTATACCTAATCCCAGTTTGACTTATGTTATGTACAATGATGCGAGTAAGCAGAGATTGGGGTGTGTCCTTATGCAGCAGGGACATGTTGTGTCATACGACTCTCGAAAGTTGAAACCTCATGAAATAAATTATCCCACTTATGGTTTGGAGCTTGCGGTGATTGTATTTGCATTAATGATATGGCGAAATTACATATATGTTGTGATGGCAAAACTGTACTGCGACCACAAGAGTCTCAAGTATTTATACGACCATAAATAATTGAATATGAGATAGCGTCGGTGGATAGAGTTGCTAAAAGACTACAACCTAGAAATTAAGTATCATCTGGGTAAAGCTAATGTCGTCGTGGATGCCCTTAGTCGAAAGATGGTGCTAGTTGCAGTAATGATGATACAATAAAGGAAGTTGATAAAAGATTTTTGGGACTTGAATTTGTTGAACCAGATCATCTATGCTAATTACAATATTTCCCAAGGGGAAAGTGATCTAAGGGCTGAAATCGAAGAGGCTCAAAAGCAGGATGATCGGATGTAGTGTATACAGACTGTGATTGAACGAGGAGAAACTTGGGACTATGATTTGTCGCCTAGTAGATTAGTTTGATACAAAAAGAGAATCTGTGTTCCACTAAAGGCTGACTTAAGGTAGAAGATCCTGGATGAGGCACATAAGAACCGGTATACTCTTCACCCCAGAATGACCAAATGTACCATGGTTTGGAGCCTATGTATTGGTGGCCGGGATTGAAGAGCAATGTGACCAAGTATATAGCGCGTTGTCTTACTTGCCAAAAGGTAAAGATTGAACACTAAAGGCTCTGGGATTACTGCAGAGTCCTAAGATTCTATAATGGAAGAGGGAAAGTGTGACCATGGACCTCGTTGTGGGATTGCCCAGGATCAGGAACTATGATGTGATTTGGGTGATTGTTGACTGGTTTACGAAGTTGACACATTTTATACCAATCAATACTGGTTACTCTCTAGAAAAACTAGCAGAGATTTATATACGAAAGATTGTGAGGCTTCATGGCACACCGAAAAGTATAATTTCTGATAGAGACCCCTGGTTCACTTCAAGATTTTAGAGGGCTTTACATGAAGCTCTGAGTATAAAATTGAGGTTTAATACGACCTATCATCCTCAGACAGATGGACAGTCAGAAAGGACCATTCAGATGCTAGAAGATATGTTAAGAGCAAGCGTCCTAGACTTTAAAGGGAATTGGGATTACTTTCTTCCACTTGTTGAGTTTGCCTACCACAATAGCTACCATATGAGCATTCAGATGGCTCTGTATGAATCGTTGAATAGGAGGAAGTGCTAATCACCTTTGTACTGGACAAAGCTGTCGGAGAGAAAATTGTATGGGCTAGATCTTGTTGATCAGACAACAGAGCATATTACAATCATTCAAAAGAGGCTCCTTACAACGCAGAGTCGACAGAAAAGCTACGTTGACAAGAAAAGAAGACCTCTAGAGTTTGAAGTGGGAGATCACGTATTCTTGAGAGTGTCTCTAGTCACAGGCATTGGGAGAGCCATCAAGCGAAAGAAGCTAAGCCCACATTCTACAAGTCCTTTTGAAATTCTTGTGAGAATTGAGCTTGTAGCCTGTCGAGTAGCCCTACCCCCAAACTTGAGCAGGTTCTATGATGTTTCCATGTTTCCTAATTGAAGAAGTACCAACCGGATCCAACACACATAATCGAGTATGAAGAGGTCGACTTGTAAGACAACTTCACCTATATGGTAGAGCCAGAACAAATCATTGATAGGGAAGAAAGATGGCTCAGACACTAAAGCATACCATTTGTGAAAGTAGTCTGGAAGGGAATGTCTCAGAGGGAAGCCACATGGGAAGCAAAAGAAGATATACAAAAGCATTATTCAGAGTTTATGGCTCAAGTTATATAACAAATTTTAAGGGTGAAATTTATTGTCTGGGGGGAGAATTGTAATGCCCCAAAATATGATTAAGGGATAATGACTCCAAAAGTGAATGTAATTAATGTTAAACAAACACTTTCGGAGACTACAATGTGAATTATGATATGAATGAGTAGTAGTCAGTGCCCAAACTCTGTATTTAAGCTCAATTGTGGTATTTAAACCTAAACTAAATTAAAAGAGAGGGGAGGGTGCATGGCATAGAGAAATGGAGGTGTAAAATATGCACAATGGTGATTCAATAGGAATTGCCATAGTCAGGGGCGAAATAGGAAAAAAGAGAAGTTTCCAGTCAATTAGTCAACAACCGAAGAGGGAATCTACTAATAACTCAAAGACCAAGTAGTATGATTGCCAAGTGAAACAGGAGAGAATAATCACATGGGTGCAAGCTTATGGAAGAAGCTCCAAGAGGTTGACACATGGCCTTACATGAACCATTAATCAAAGTCAAAGATTCAAATACTTTTCCTTCTCTCCTCTCCTCTTCAAAGTCGACTAAGGGACTTAAGGGAAGTGGAAAAAACTAATCTCATCATCTTTTCTCTCTCTTCTCAAGCTCTCATAGACATCTAGGTGAGGACGAGGAAAGAAGAAGTGAATTTTGTGAAGGTAAGCCTTTTAGCCTAGTAGTTGAGCTCAAATGCTAAAATCCTCTTCTTTAATCTTGACCATCTTGATGAGGCCTTTATGTGTATGGTTTTGGATTTTTTTAGAGGAGGTGTTTTGTGAGTTTAAGAAAAGTTGGAGGTTGAAGAATCAAGGAACAAGCTTGGGAAAGGGAAAGAGGTGAGTAAAAGCTACCTTTTGGTATGTATGTTGTGATTATTGGTTAAGTATTGTGGTTTTGGAATTTTCCCCATTTTCATGTGACATAGGGCTTTAGAGAGTTCATGGAGTTTGGTTGTCAAAATGATGTCTTGTGTTATGCTTTAAGACAATAAAATTGATTAGGGACATGTATGTGAAGCAAGTTAAAATATGAGTTCATGTTGAAATGTTGTCCCAAAATAGAACATGTGAATGGGATGTTAATTCGGGTGTTTTGATGTTTCCATTGGATTCCTTATCGAAAATTGTATGGGAGTATTGTTGGTTGTGAATTTTGACCCTTTGGAAACACTTGTGCAAAAATTGGAAAAAACTGGAAATGTTGTTAAGCAAAAATTCTGTGCAGGGGACCAATTTTGCATAGTGTTTTGAAATAGAAAATGGTGTCAAAATGTTATGTAATTTTTCTAATTTCGTAGTTGACATTGAAAACCTTACAATGATATAAAGTTTGTGCCATTTTGATAAGTGTGTAAGAAGTTATGGTAGTTTGAAAATCAGCCAAGAAATAGACCAGTTCTTGGCCGCTGCCAGTGGATCTTGGCCACCTCCCAAAATCATCTAACCAATTCTTGGCCAAGTCTAAAAGGGTCCTGACCACGGCCCAAAACCTTTTGACCAGTTCTTGGCCACGGCCAGTGGATATGGCCGTAGCCCATAAGTTTCTGACCTGATTTGGCTGTGGCCAGTGGTTCTTGGCCGTAACCCAAATCTTTCAAACCATCTCTTGGCCGTAGCCAGTGTATGGCTAGGCCCCGACCAACCCCTCAAAAACTGCTTTTTGAACTTCTAAAAGATAGTCTTTAGTCCAGTTTTCCCTAACCCTTTAGGCATCTGTTTGGGCCTTTATCATAGGACCTCATCTTGTCATGAAGTTAGGCCTTTCAATAAGTTTTGAATTATCCGTTGGTCTCTAATTTAATATAATGACGCATTTTCAAACTATAATTACGGCTATTAAGGTAGGGGTTACAGTGATGCGTGACCCTTGTCACAAATGAAAACTCTCACGCTGCAACTACATGATGCGTGACTTTCGTTACAAACAACAGCTTATATTGTATCCATATGAAGCGTGACTTGCATCACAAAACAACAGCTCTCACGGTTGTATACACAAAACTTTCATAGCAATATACACCGCATCATTTGCAATCATCACACTTCAATGATAAGACATACATACAATGCATTATACATAATATAAGAGAAAGAATCACAACCTTATTCTTTCCGCTTGTGCTCTGGCTCCGATTTATCACATGCAGGGCAAATGTCAAATCCTATAAACCATCATCAAAGGATGAAGAGTTACTCCCTATTCCAATACTCGACTCCAAAATACTTAGGGTTGGTTAGCATTTGAGACCTTTAAGTGGCTACTAGAAGCCCAAAAAGATCCCTAAAGGGTTGGGACAGATTAGACCGAAGACTATCTTTCAAAAGTTCAAAATGCAGCTTTTGAAGGGTTGGCCACGGCCAAGAGATGGTAAAAAAGATTTGGGTTGTGGCCAAGAACCACTGGCCATGGCCAAACTTAGGCCAGAAACTTTTGGACAGCTGCCAAGAATAGGTCAGAAGGTTTTGAGCCGAGGCCAAGACCCTATTGGCCGCGGCCAAGAACTGGTCAGATGTTTTTGGGCCGCGGCCAACAACTGGCCTGTTTCCTGGCTGATTTTCAAACGACCATAACTTTTTGCACACTTATCAAAATGACACAAACTTTATATCATTGGAAAGCTTGTAATGTCTACTACAAAATGGAAAATTTCATAACATTTTGACATTATTTTCTATTCCAAAATACTATGCAAAGTTGGTCCCCTACACAGAGTTTACAGTTAACACAATTTCTAGTTTTTCACCAAGTGTTTCCAAAGGTCAGATTTTCACAACCAACACTACTCCCACATAGTTTTTCACAAGAAATGCAATGGAAACACCAAAACAACTAAATTCTCACTCCTTACACATGTTCTGTTTTTGACACATTTCAACACTAAACCTTAACATTGCCAACCTTCGTAATCAAGACTCCAAATCAACACCATTGTCTATGACACATCACAAGGCACCAATTCAACAATCAAAACACCACAAATCATCTAAAACCATAAACACACAAAAATTAGGGCAACTTCCTTAAGTCAAAACACTCAACCAATAACCACAATATATATATATATATATATATGCGACTTTTGCTCACCTCCTTTACTTCCTCTTGCTTGTTCTTTGACTCCTCAACCTCCAATTTTCTTTGAGCACTCAAACAACTCCTATTAAAAATCTAAAACTGTAGGAATGAAGCCCTCATCAAGGTGGTCAAGATTAAAGAAGAGGATTTTAGCATTTGAGCTCAACTACTAGGTTAAAATGCAAGAGATTAACTTGATTTTCTTCTTCCTCTTTCCTTCTTCCTTAGACGACAATGGCAACTTGAGAGAGAAAAAATGGGATGAGATCATATTTTCTTTTGGCTCCCCAATGGCCTTTTGGCCGACTTTGAAGAGAGAGGGAAGAGAAGAGAGTGGTTAAAATTTTGACTTGATCCCATGGTGTGAGGTGTTGCCAAGTGTCACAATCTTGTGACTTCTTCTATAGGCTTACAACATGTGATTACTCTCTCTTGTTCTCTTTAGCAAATTGTCACACCACTTGATCTTTAAGTTACTAATGAGTTTCCTCTTCAATAACTGACTAATTGGCCGACAAATTTCTTTCTTCCCATTTTGCCCCTGGTTACGTCAATTCCTATTGAATCACTATTGACCACATTATATACCTCTATTTCTTCATGCCATGTGCCCTCCCCTCACTTTTAATTCAATTTAGGTTTTAATACCTCAATTGAGCTTAAATACAGGGTTAGGGCACTGACTACTGCTCATTCAAATCATAATTCACACTATAATTCTCCGAAAGTGTTTGTTTAACATTAATTATATTCACTTTTGGAGTCATTAGCCCTAAATCATATTTTGGGCCATTATACTGCCACCTAAGCCCCTTCAGCTTTTTCCTTTTGGGTTGGCTGAGAAGTTGGGGTTAGGATTGGTAGGTACAGTGAAAAATTAAAATTCAAAATTTTTTCAGTCTTGGCTATAGATCTGTCAACGATGTTTAAATCAAGTAGTAGAGAAACATACATTTCTTATATATTCAGTCTTTCTTTTTTTATCTCAAGGAGCTAACAACTCGGATCATCTCCCTCTATCAGTATCCACACGAATAGTAATCTAACACGAACAGCATGTTAGCGCCACGAACGTCCCACTCTAGAGTTTTCTTTTCTCATGGCTTTCTATCTATCTTTCTTCACATATAGAAAACCCTAGCTCTCACTTTTTTTAAATTACTAGTCAGGGCTTTCTATCTTATGATGGATATTAGATTTTTAAAATTAATCTTAATTAATTTTGAAATCTATATCATATCAATTAACACTTAATTGTCTTTTGATAAGAAAATTAAAGAAATATGGTTTAATTAAATCTATCCAACTGTTTAATTTAATCTATTTATTTAATCGAAATAAAAAGCCAATGAAAATAGATTCAATTTATCTTTATAAATTAAATCAGAGATATTATATCCTTATCATGTTAGTTATTAAATTTAATTTATCAGATAAAACTAAATTTAAAACTAACACAGTATAATAATATTATCGTATAATATACATACATATATATATATATATATGTATTTCAAAAATACATATAAGTGTATATATATATATATATAATATTATTGATTTTATTTTTGAATATATATATATATATATATATTTGTTCACCCCAGATTAACCATTACATTCATTAAATCTAGACATATCTTAGATTCAATGAATCTGGACATTATAGCTCGTGTTGGACTATTTTTGTGTGTGACCCTGTAGGCCTATATGAAGTTGGCAGTGGGCCAATGACTATACTAACCCACAAGTTGTAAGCGGCTTCTAGTAAGACATTACGACTACCTAATTCATATGAGGATCGATAAACCGATGCAACCTATCATACAACCATATCATGTCCCTTTTGTCACATGATATTTCGGTCAATGATAAGGCATAGAAAATGTCATCCTTCTATTCCTGACCATTACTTTCTCGATCCCTGAGTAGTCTAACTATAGAAATGGAAACTCCTTTCCATTATTGTATGGCCATATATTTCTCAGACTCACTCATCGAAGGGCCTAGTAATATCTCTCTACTAATGTGAGGGACAAATTCCATCTTGACCATTCACATTCCTCTACATGAAAACCACCAAGCCCGAACATAGCCTTTATTATCACTCAGTCAAAGGTAACTTTTGACTATGTCAAAGCTAAGCGACTCTCATGTAGGAATCCATGATAATCTCAGGTCAAAGGGGCATATATAGTGATGTGGTTATACATAAGACAAGTCTATGACTTGATCCATGTAGCTTTCTTATAGCGGGTCGGTACAGCATCTTGTACTCTTACAAGTGCCTAGGACTTTGATTTGTATCTCCATACCTCTTCAAAGTCATACTGGTTTTATTTCATCTTTGCTCCCTCAAAGATGACCGACCACGAACATTTATGACAATATTATGATTTATCTAAGGATAGTTATCATAGTGAATATGCAAATAATATGATAACAAAATGGAGAAGTTCATTGAATAACAATGTTTAAAGTACAATGATTGACCCATAGGGCACAATTTCCAACAGTTGGTGGATAAAGGTAAAGAATCAGAAAGGCGACCAGGGAGTAACTCTTTCTCTCATTACTATGTATTGTTCTGCATGTATGTTTTTACCATCAAGTATATTTGTTTCATAAATATACGGTATTGATGAGGACTAGTTGGTCCTGAAGCAATAAGACATGTTGAACCAGTGTGTCCTTAGGCAGTAGGACCTGATAAGCATTCAGATTGTGACGGGCACAGGCCCAAGGCGATAAGACTTGAGAGTGCAAGTTTGCATGGGGCAATGACCCTGGGCTGTAAGACTGTGATATTGGTAAGATCCAATGTGCAACTTGTATAGGGTAGAGAACCTAGGCCATAAAACCTGTGTTACCAAGCATTATGGTATTGTGTTTCGAGATTGATGCTATGCTGCATGTTGGTTTCTAAATGTTGTATTTAATGATTGCTATTACATGATGGTTTATTTAGCATACTATGTGTATGTGCATTTTAGATGAATGATTATGGTTACTACCGAGATTCTTGCGAATCTCACCCTTTCCTATAATGAACATACAGTGAAGGCAAGCAGCTCAAAGGGAAAAATGTTAAGCGTCGATGAGTAAAGGGTGGTGATGAAGGAATTAATTTTTTTTGGTTATCTATGTATTGGATTTACTAAAACTTGAATTGTTTTAGTAGCCTTAGTACTTTGTGCAATGTATATTGATGTAAAGACATGATCGTATTACTAGTAGTGGTACATAGTAAATCAATATTTTCCCATAGAGTGATAACTGAGTGAGGATTGGGCAAATGTATGACAAGGGCTCATTAGCTAACAGATAATCTGTGGATTTATAAGTAGAGAAGCAACTCTGATACTAATTATAAATAAAGCTAAGAATTGATTAGTCATAATTAAGTTAAGAACCACTAAGTAATCACTTTGGAAAATTTTAAAATTTTCAAAAAATCCCGATCAATCAAAGGTGCAGTTGTCCCAGGATTGAAACCTAGCTTAGTGGTCTAAATACATTTTGTAAAGACTTATCAGAACACATTAAGAATAGGGGAGTCATATAACATAACTGGAAAAATCAAAATTCTACCTTTTGACTAACCTAATTTCTGAATGAAACATTTACCCAACATATCTTCTTTCTTTTTTGAAAGACAAGAGTGATACTCAGCTAACTAAGTCCTAGCATCTGCTCATAAAACATCCTTTAGAAAATATGGAGAGGACTAGAAAAAGGCAGCACTATCCAATAAATTCAGAGCTTGTTTAGCCAGCAAATCTATTGTAGTGTTTTTCTCCCTACAACACCATTCGATCTCCACTTCCCACTCTCATTACAAGCATGAATGAATCTCTACAAGAAGATTTTCTTTAGGGTGATCCTCAAACCAGCCTCTACGAATTAACTCAACTACTTCCCAATAACAGTTTCTACGATTACTTTCCCCCAATGCGAGTCCCATGCACATTTTAATCCTCACAAAACTGCCTAAAGTTTAGCATGCAGGACTGAACCACCTCCAGTATGAAACAATAACCCTTATATACTTCTCTTTCATAATCACAGGATATTCTGCCACAGGTCGCCTTCCCCGTCATTGCTCAAGCCCCATCAATGTTGTACTTAATCCATCCTACGTAAGGTGTATGCCATCTTTGGTTAGTAACCACATTTACCCTTGCATTACAAAGTTGGACATCATACCATCAAACTTGAGCTTTCAACCTCTGTAACATATCTCTAGCCCTGCACTGTCTATCCTTAAATACCGCATTATTCTATGTCAACCACATCTATTAGCATAAAATTACAAAGTAGACACTCCAGCTACTACCCATAATGTTCTATCTTTGATTCAAATTCCAATTAATCCATCTTGACACTTTGTTAAAAAAAACACTTGCTCCTCTAAGACTTTGGAATAGTCCGCACCCAACAAGGTTTTGACACACAACATCCTAAAATGCATGCATTAGTGTTTCTTGACATCAATTACACAAAGCATAACTCGTCAACGCTCTTATCACTCTCAAACTGTTGGTAAATAGCCTACCACTCCCAATAAGCAAGAGAAAGGTCTTACATTATTGAGGTATGTGAATCCTCCATATTTAGTGCCACAAGCCTTGCAATAGGTTATGATATCCTTCACATAACAAACTGTAAGCTTATTTGATTGTAAACTCTCCATGTGATAATGCCCACCACCTAGGTGAATCTTCACTTCCACCATTCTAAGAAGGTAAGATACGATCTATACATTTTAAAACCTCATCTGGTGGGAGAACCCTTACATGTGCCATCCATTTTTGGTAACACATTGATCCCACATTTTTCACATGAATTTAACCCATAATGCATCCCATCTCTTCACTAGTCCTTACCCCAGCTTCTTCATAAACACTGTATTTTGTTTACGTGGATGGTAAAGTCCAAGGCCACCCTCTCTTTTAAGATGAAAAACCTCATCCCATGATACTAAATGCATTGGTTTGCTATTGTAGTACTTCCCAAAAGGAATCCTTGATACCTTTTATCAATCTCCTTGCATATATACGATAGAAGCTACGTGGATTGCATTATGTACAATGGGATTGAATATTATGTGTTTGTGGGTGGATCATGGTGGATCGAAAGCTACCAAAAGATTGTCTATAGGATATTATGTGTTTGTGGATGAGAATTTGGTTTCTTGGAAAAGTAAGAAGCAAGATATGGTATCTCGATTTAATGCATAAGCTTAGTAGAGAGCTATGACACAATCAGTATGTGAGATTGTGTGGATCCATCAGTTGATGAAGGATGTTAATTTCACCACATCATTACCAGTAAAGTTGTGGTGTGATAATAAAGTTGTACTACACATAGCCTCCAATTTTATGTTTCAGGATCAAGCAAAACACATTGACATTGATTGCTACTTTTTTCGAGACAGGATCAAGGAAACTTTATTTCTACAGGGCATGTGTGGACTAGCAAACAATTGGTTTATCTACTTACAAAGCCCTTAAATGAGACCCGGATTGACTATCTTTGTAACGAATTAGGTTTGATTAACATCTATGCTTTAACTTGAGGAGTATTAGAGTATTATGTCATTAATGTAATTAATATAGCATACTATTAGGGATATCATAAAATCAGGACATTTAGAGTGATTAATTTAACCCCCTTCATATCAAGGCCGAGATTTACGTTCAAAAATACATAATTATGTTGAATTAGAGACCACGGGATAATTGAGACTTATTAAAAATTTCATTTCCCAAAACAAGGTTTGCAAAAAATTTTCTAAAACCTGTTCAACACTGTCTCATATTCACATTTCAAATACACATTTGGCCTATACAATTCGATTCCATTCATAAATACCAGAGTGCAATATAAATTCCCAACACACTTGAGTTCTATTAATCAACTAAGGGTTTACAAGGCACCAACACCCATAATCAGTTTCCCATTCTAGGGGATTACACTAAACTACTCAATATCTGCAATATATACAATTAATTCCCAACAAAATATCCAAATAATTAATAGCATGATAACCAACTTTCCAAAATGTAAACTCCTAACTTGGAGCTCTATCCGCCCTTCGTCATCTGCTTCTCTTTAGAACCATTGGTCCTATCTAAAAATTGTTTTATGGAAAGAATGGGATTCTAAAGAATTTCAGTAATAACAATTGACTCATAGTATGCACAAGCATAAAGCATGTAAGCAAATCACAATACAACAAAATGATGTCAATTACAATAGCATTTACAACGGCAGGGGTAGGTGTGATGTGTATCACCCCCTACGACTGCTCATGCTATAATGCTCATACTGCAATACACAACGACATATTTCACATCCACATATTTTATAATAGCAGGGTTCTATATGACACATTTCACAACAACATAGGCACACCGACATGTTTCTCAAAAGTGGGAAATTCACAATACCACAACACAATAATGGCAATTACAACGACATTTACAATGGCAGGAATAGGTGTGACGTGCATCACCCCCTACGACTACACACGCTGAATTACTCATATTGCAACTCACAACAACATATTTCACATCCATATATTTCACCATAGCAGGGTTCCATATGACACATAGCTACACCGGCATGTTTCTCAAAAGTGCGAAATTCACAATACCACAATACAACAACAACAATTACAATAGAAGTTATAATAGTAGGGGTAGGTGTGACGTGCATCACCCCCTACAATTGCTCACGCTGCAACGCACAATGACATATTTCACATCCACATATTTCACCACAACAAGGTTTTGTACAACATATTTCATAACGACAACACAATGATAAGTCATACATACAATGAATCATACACAACACAAGAGAAAGGTCACTACCTTGGTCTTTCTGCGCTTGCTCTGGCAATGGTCTCTTGCGGGCAGCGTAAGTATCAAATCCTAGAATCATAATTAAGGATGAAGAGTTATCACTTATCCCAATACTCAAATGACTTCAAAACAGATTTGGTTATCATTAAAGTCCCTTAGGTAGCTATGAAAGTCTCTAACAATAGCCTAAAAGGACTAGAAAGTACTAGGTTAGAAACTACTTTTCAAAATCACAAAGTGCTGAAAATAGGGGTTGACTGTAGCCAAGAAATCTCTGGCTGCTGCCAAAAACAGTACAGAGAGTTTCTGGCTGGGGCTAAAGATAGTCCAAAACATTTTGAGCTACAACCAAGGAAATTTTCTGTTTCTTAGTTGAACTTCGAAAAATCATAACTAATTATAGAAAAATTGAAATGAGGTGATTCCAAAGCCTATGAAAGATATTTAAGTCCTCTTCATGGGAAAAATATGAATCACTACTGACTATAGCTACAACAATGCAGAATTGCACAAATCTCCTTGTTGTTCTAGATTTGATCTCAGATTTAACATCAAATTTGGAAATTCATAACTTTTAGCACACACATCAAAATGACACAAACTTTGTCATTGGAAAGCTTGAAATGTCTACTACAAATATGGAGAATTTTAGAATTTTTTGACTCCATTTGCTATTTCAAAACGTCCATGCAAAACAACTGCCAACATAGAGTTTCCCTTGACAAAATTTTCCAATTTTCAACATGTGTTTCCAGTGGTTCCAAAATTCACATCCAACACTACATCTACACAATTTTCCACAAGGAATCCAATGGAAACATCAAAATAACCGAATTCACATTCCTTTCACATGTTCTATTTTTAGGGCTACAATTAACACAACTCTAAAACTCCAAACTTCACAATTTAGCTTCAAATCAAATCCATCTACCTAATACACATAATAACACACCATTCCCATGACAACATCATACCAAACTCTCAATGACCCTAATTCTTGAAAATAGGGCTAAATCGCAGAAATTATGAGCTCAACCAAATGCCACAAAACATACATAGAAAGGTTCATCTTACTCACCTCAATAACTTTCCCAAGCTTGTTCCTTGCTTCACCAACCTTCAACTTTTCTAAAGTACAAAAACACCTCCTCTCAAAAATCTAAAACATACAATGAAAGCTCTCAACAAATAGAGCAAGATTATAGAAGGAGGTTTGACCATTTGAGGTCAAAATCTTACCTTAATCTCAAGATTTTCTTTTCTCTTTCTTCCTTCAAAATGGCGAAAATAGAGAGGGCAAGAGAGAGAGAATGAGATGAGCAAGATGAAGATGGGATCACAAAATTTCTACCACATGCCCATACTCATTCGGCCAAAAGAGAGGGGGGGGGGGGAGAGAGAAGTGATTAAACAATGCCTATTTGACTTTCTCACCCACTCTTCATCATATTTACTTGCCACTTGTCCCAATCTCATTATTTCTCACTAAATAAGTAACCACATGGTCACACTAACTACTCCATTAGCCGTTTAGTCACACTCCTCATTTCTCTTAGTTAGTAATTAATTTCTTTATTAATCATTGACTAATTGACCCAGTAATTTTCCATTCTTCAATTTTTCCCCTGATCATGGAAAATTTTACTAAATTACCACATAATACATTTTCTCATTTCTTTCTCTATTCCATACGCTCTTCCCTCATTTTAACCCCAAAAATTAATTTGTCACATAATTATGCTAAAATATAGGGTGTTGGGCATTTCCAATAATTAATTCAAATCTCAAATCAAATTTAATTCACAAAACCATTCTCAATAATTGTCATTAGCCCTTAATCAAAATTTGGTGCATTACAATTAATGCTTAGGCTCCTTACTCATTTATATATGCCCCTTTTGATTATGAATATACATAGAATTTAGATTATTTCTCTCTAAACTTACATTTATCATATATCTTTTTTTGATATTTTGCTATGATGAATATTTTGTGATTACTAATTACAAATTCAAGTTTCACTGGGTGGTATATGATACTGTGATGTCAATTTGTAAAGGAAATGGTAAAGGATATTTGACAAGCATATGATTATTTTGTTAGTGATTCAAGGTATTGAAATGATATATAGTATTTGGAAATTGAGATGGTGTGATAAGAAATTAAATTATTTTATAATTTTTTATTCCTCACCGTTCTAGCCCTCAAGTTGACTCCAATCTGACCCACTGACCTTTGACTCAGTACCTCGACTGATCTAGTGGCTGGTCTAGGTTTAATAATCTTGATTATTAGTGATACTTTCGATGATACTTATTCTAAGTTTTGATTTTTGGAGGGAAGTTTTGCAATGCTATCATGTGAATTAGTCCCAAAATTTTGCACTATTATACTAGACAACCAGAGCCTAAAATATGTCCTATTTCATCATTTTTCGTGTGTAAATTAAAAGATATGATTTTTTAAAGTTAAGTCAGAAATATAAAAAATGTCATAAAAATTCCACCAACCGGCTTGGGTTTAGAAGTGTTCTAAGAAAATTCTTTTTACTAGTACCCAAGTCCTAAATAAAAAGTTTTAAATCATGTTTTGGTCTTTTAGGGTCTGTTTGGTATGAGGGATTTGGAGGCAAAGGGAGGGGAGGGAAAATTTTTATGAGTTAGATTTAAGAAAATTGGAGAAGTGGGGTTATAAAATTTTAATATAGAGAATATGTAAGATAAAAGAGTAAGAAAAACAAATTTAAAACTTTTAATCCCACTTTTCTTATTTTTTTAAATCCAACTCAAAAAAATTTTCCCTCCACCCACTTTCCCTCCCCTCCCCTCACACCAAACAAGCCCTTAAGGGTACTAAATGGGTTATAAGTAATTATGAAATGACTAATTAATTCTGATAACTGACTCTAGAATAAGCTTTAAATCTACTTTATCAATACTACTTGGAAGCCAAAATGACTAAATAATTATAAGGCTAGATCGTGCTATAATTCAATAACAAACCTACTATATATATAAGCTTGGGGGGTTTTCTTATTATACAAATACCTTGGAGACTATATATAGATGTAATAAAATACTACATTCTATCCTTAATATAAGATCTTATTCGTAGTGTAAGAAGTGACTTAAGTTCAAAAAATGAACTTGGGGCTCAGGACTCAGAGAAAGTTTTATCCTTATCTTTGTTGGTTTTAATTCCATTCAAGTGGGTGATTGGGCATTGCTAGAAGGAAGGAATGAAGTTGAAGGTAATATGAAATATCCCTAATTTTGGGATTAAAGGCCTAAGAATAAGCCTAAATCAAGTGGACTACTAAGCCTCGATTTAGCAAGAGTCCTATAAATGAGGATTTGCTGCAAGTGCATTTTTCCTTCCTGGCAATCTAGTTGTGTGACATTTTTGAATAGGAAAATGATGTCTAATACCTATGATATTTATCAATATGAAAGTAGACTTATCAAAATTTAATTTGATAGGTCATATTGGTCATTTGGAGCTGTACACAAAGAGTTATGTATTTTTGAAGTTAGCCCAGTAAAACTGATGATTTTCATCAGTAGCAGTGTCCAAAAACAATAGTTTTAGGAATCGTGAGTTTCCAATTGGCTAAAGGATATATTTTCCTTGAAAATAGACTTAATAAGGGTCACATAGTTTTTAGAATCACACCAATTGGATCTCTATAAATAAAGTTACAAATTTTCAAATATTGGTGAAAATTCTGCCAACATTGCCAACTATTCCGAAAATAGGAAAAATGTTATGGCAAATCTTGTAATTATAGAACAAAATACCAGTAGCCTATTTTGCTCTTCTAATAGGCTAGGGACATCCAAATGAAGGCAAGGAAATGAATTAGCATGATCACACATATATATATATATATATGTGTGTGTGTGTGTGTGTGTGTGTGTGTGTGTGGTCATATGGAGCCTTACTTTAACATTGGTGGAAAAGTCAAAAGTTATCAGGTAATAAGGAGTTGTTGTGTGGTAAATTCAAGAAGTCACTTGGGCAATAAAAGGGGCTGATTTTAGGCTGTAAGCTCGTCCATTTTGGTTGAAGAAAGAGAAGGGATAATTATCCCATTTAATCACCATGTGTTCTATACAATTAAATATAATAAAAGTGGGTAAAAAGGTGATATTTTTAAAGGTAATGAGACACTCTAGCTGCCTTCATCTTTTCGGCCAAGTGAGTTGAAATTGTGAGAGAGAGAGAGAGAGAGAGAGACACAAGAAGAGAAGCCAAGGAGCAAGAAGGTCAAGCTTCATGGTTATCCAAGGTGAGTATCTCATGAAAATCCTTGTGGTTTTGTTTGCAAATCTCATGAATTCCCTCCCTAAACCTCAAACCCTCTCTTAAACCATGTTTAGTCAACTCAATTAAGAGAAAAGGAGGAGGTGAGGGACGGCCATGTGAGATAAAGTGGCAAAATTTAAGGCAAATCTAAGAACTCATTGAATCTTGATGCTTCTTGATTGTTCTTAGTAGTATTTGTTGTTATTTGGTTGTTTGGCTTTGATTCCGTGAATTTTGTAAATTTGGGATGATGCAAACCCTAGGGGTTATGCTGTCCAATTTTCCATTAATTATGTTAAGATGTGATTAGATAGTTAAACCAGTGATTAGATGTAAGACCGCGTCTTACATACTACCTACCAATGATATTAATCAAAGTACTGGAGTGCAATTTGGTGAGCAACACAAGAATAGCATAAACATACTAATATGTTGATACATTAGGCTTGATTATATTATATGAATTTCCAATAAGGTGTGAAAATACTTCCACAATTTTCCAAAAGATCGAAAATATTCAAACAAAATAGGCTAATATAACCACTAGCTTTCATCTCGGGATCCGCACCCATCAATTTCCCGTGTCTACCACCTTGTCCTTGGATCCATTGGCTCCCGCTGGCACATTTATCATTTATGAAAAAGGATAAGATTCCAAGGAATCCCAGTAGCAACATACAATCGTTCATATAAAATGTGAGAATTTAGATATGCAATGCACCATATAATGTAAAATGAAAATCCATATCATAACATGTGTCTACATAATGATGCTCAAGGACAAATGACAATTTGGATCCCCAACGTGTACCTCAGTTGAGTTCTTGGCTACAGTTAAGTAATAATCGTGTGCCTCAGCTAGGTCCCAGGCCACAGCTAGGTAATGTGCCCCAGGCACTTGTTCATATCACAGAATACAATATCATACAACGTATCAATAATCACATAGTGTATAAGAGATAATAGTTACTACCTTAAACCTTTTTCACCTCGAATAGTGTTTCTCAATATGAATGCCACGACTCAACTCTCAACTTAGTCCTAAAATTGAAAATGTACAAGAATTAGGTTAAAACCCATTCATGTACTATTTTAGGCACTTTCATAGTGTTTTTAGTGGTTATATGAGTCTATACTAAAAAATTACCAAAATACCCCTGAGGACCCGACCGCCCCAGCCACACCCTGCCAACCGTACTTTTCTTGAAATTTTGACTTTGGCTATTCTGACATAGTTTTGCCCAAGGAATCCACTTTCAACCTCAAAATTATCAAATTCATTGCCAAAAGAGAAAAATGCCCTTGGCAGCCCCTGATTTAGGTTTTAAGGGGTGTTTTGGTCATTATGCTTTCTGGGGCTTTTCTGGAAAAGTGATCAACAGTAACCCCATCTAATTTTCCCTCCTAAATAGATTGGAATCATCATATTATCAAAAATCCAGCCCTAACCCCCTATTCTAGCTTTGGCCAAAACTTACAATTTAGGAAAAATTAGGGATTTTGAGTTCTGACTCCACAGACTTGCTCCTTTCTACTCCTAATCACTTTATTAACTATTTAATTACATTCCTAACCTGATTTAGACCAAATTTTGGCAGTATGATAGCTAGGGTCCATCATTCCCCCAAATTCACAAATCACAGAAACCAACAACATATTCACCGATTAACCCAACCACAGCAGCAGTAGCAGCCACAATAATTTGAAGTTCAGGAAGTCACCTTTGCTTTCTTTTGGCTTTTTCCTTCTTGGCCGAACCCTAACTCCCACAAACCCCAAAGATTTGCTTCAAGAACAACTTAAATCATGTAAAGGAGTAGCTTAGAGGAAAGATTACACGAGTTAGAATCCAAATCACCGAAGAAATCAGCTTACCTTTACAAGTTTTCTCCTCCTTCTCTCTAGTTCATTGGTGACTTATTTTCTGGGAGCCAATGGGATAGCAACACTTGGCCAAATGGTATGATGGAAGTTGTTGGAGGAAAAGTCAAATGGGTATTTTATATTTTATTTTCTCTCTCCGCTCTTCTCTCATTTTTCGCTGGTGAGGTATGGAGGGAGTATTATGATCATTTCACTTTCTTCCTCTATACTCTTCTCTCTCATTTCCTTCTCTATTTTCGGCAGCCATGGGAGCTTAGGAGAGAGAAAGAAAAGTTGGAGTTTAAGGTAAGTTAAAGGCCTCTATTACTCAAACTCTCTTCTCTAAAGTTGTTCCTTGAGTTGAGAGCTTCATTTTGATGGTTGTAGTTTCTATATTGGTAGTGAATTGTAGAATCATGAAATCTGATAGTTAGAAAATCAAGAAGTGTCTTTGGAAAAATTGAAGAGGTAAGTGAAACCAATCTTTCTATCTATGTTTCATGTCATTATATGAAGTTTAGAATTTTTGGTATTTATGGCCTTGAATTCAAAAATGAGTGTCATTGGGTATTTGGCATGTTGTTGGTATGGAAATGAATGTTTTGGTATGTGTTTTGAATAGATAGATTGATTTGGGATTGAAATATGAAGTTTGATGACTTTAGAAATTTTGTGTCAAGACCAAAGCATGATAATGAAGTAGGATTTTGGTAGTTTTGACACTTCCATTGGATTCCTTGGGTGTTTTTGTGTGGGAGTAGCTTTGGTTGAGGTTTTGGGTTCATTTAGAACACTTGGGAAAATTTTGGGAAGTGCTGTCAGTTTTTCTGTGTTTTCATCACTCGAGTGCATGAGGGTCTAACTCGAGTGAAGTGCTGCATTTCCTCTATGTTCCTTCAGTTTTCATGTTACACTTTTGGGCGAAAAGTAAGAGTGTTGCCTCACTTGTAAGTGTTGTGGGTTCTCACTCTAGTGAGCCTCCTCTCACTCGAGTGTAGGTGTATCTGACACCATGAACTCTCGTCTCGGGTGGTCACAAGCGTCTATTTTTCAAGAGTGAGCCTTAACACTCACGGGTGCTAAGCTGTCACTAGAGTAGAATCATCTCTGCTCAAGTGCTCTCTTCTTCTGACAGTTCTTTGTGCTCTCGGGTGAGCACTTCCTAAACTTCACTTTTGGAGACTCGAGTGAGCATTTGCCTTCCACTCGAGTGAGTTGGTTTATGCTCGAGTGCAGCGAGCAATTCTGGTTTCTGTCAATTCCTTTCTGCTCTCGGGTTAACACTTTCTGCACGGCACTTCCTAGGACTCAAGTGAGCATTTGGCTATCACTCGAGTATTGCTTCTAGGACTCGAGTGCAAGTCCATCATCACTCGAGTGAGGCCTTCTTCACTCGAGTGAACAGTGAAAAAAATCAGTGTTTGTGTTCCAAAAAGAGATCTTTGGGATAGTTCTTCCAACCCTTTTAGGCTTTTGTTAGAGGCATATATGGGTACTTATGGGACAATAATGATAACTAATTTAAGAGTTCAAAAGTTATTAAGCATTGGAATAGAGAATTAACTCTACGTCCCTAATTATGAATTATAGGATACGATATTTGCCCTACTCGGGAGAGACCTGCGACAGAGGACGCACGGAATGAACCAGGTAGTGACTTTTCTCTCATGTTGTGTATGATGCTTGGTATGCATGACTTATCATTGTTTGTTGTGTAAATCTTTGGCATGAGGCCATTGTGTTATCTCCCGTAGTGCATTACAGCATGAGCAGTTCAGCGTGAGTAGTCGTAGGGGGTGATGCTTATCACACCTACCCTTGCTGTTGGTTCTGCCATTGTAATTGCCAAGGGTGCGTTGTGGAATCGTTGATTCCTAATTGATTATCAAGCCAGTGTGGCTTTGTGTATGTGATATCTCTTATATGGATCCCAGCTGTAGTTATGTATGTGATATGGACATGTTATTGTGCAATGTAGCGTGAGCACTTCATCGTGAGCAAACATAAGGGTGACGCACGTCATACCTGCCTTTGCCGCTGTAACTGCCATTATAGTTGCAATGTGTGTGTGATGATTTGATTTTATGCTTTGTTGTTATGCATACTATGAGTGACTTGACACTACGGGGATTCCTTAGAATCTCACTCTCCTAAAACAATTTTAGATAGGGCCGAAGGATCAAAAGGAAAGTGGGTGATGAAAAACGGGTAGTGCTCTGGATTGGGAGTTTTATTTTGGTTATTTAGTTATCATATATAAACCTTTTGGATATTTTATTGGGAAACGATTGTATATATTGGATTTATGGCTTAGTATTGTGTAATCTCCTAGAAAGGGTAATGGATTATTGGCAATTGTGCCTTGTAAAACCCTTGCTTGATTAATAGAACCCGAGTATGTCAGGAATTTACATTATACTCTAATATTGATGAATGGAATCTAACTGTACATGCCATTTGTGTATTTGAAATGTTAATATGAAACCATTGTCAACAGGTTTTAGTAAAAGTTTTTGTAAACCCTGTTTTAGGCAAAAGATTATTTTTGTAAGTCCCAAATAGTATATCGGTCTCTAATTCTATATTAATCACGTGTTTATAAACTTAATCTCAGCCTTGGTTGGAAGGGGGGTTACACCTTGGTCCATCCAAAAACACGTCCTAGGGTCCTTTAGATCAGCCAAATGGGCTGATGGGTTTATCCCAAAATTACCATGTTTCCGTCACAAAATGTTCCCCATTTTTGGATTTGTGTCAATTCTGGCAAATTTTCTGTCCAAATTTTGAAAAATCATAACTAAATTTATAGACATCATATTGGAGTAATGCTAAAGGCTGTAGAACCCTTATTGAGTCTAGTTTCAAGGAAAAATATAGCCTTATGCCAACTGGAAACACAAAATTCTCAGAATTTAAGTTTTTGAACGTTGTTCTAGAAAATCAACAGTTCCAAAAATTCATAATTCTTTGTATATAGCTTCAAATGATTCATATGACCTATCACATTAAAACTTAGGATGTCTACTTTCACCCTGTTAAATTTCATAATTTTTAGTTATCATTTGTTCATCCAAAATCACATGACAAACTTACTGCCTCACAGGGAATTTTCACTAGCAACATAATCGCATTCTCCAAAATTCACCCTTCCATTTTATTAAATTCCACAAATACTAACAAGGCATATTAGGGAATAAAGTTTAGGGTGTTACATTAGAGGTGTATTTAAGGTGCTTGGAAGGTTGGAAGTTTGAAAATCACTTTGTTCTTCCATAAACCCCTATTTTAGCCAGTACCGTTTTGTGTATGTTAGAGTTGGAATTTCATCAATTTGTTGGTTTTATTGAATTTAGAATGGAAAATTGTCTAGGGTCTATGTTAAGTATGAAGTGTGAAAGGCCCTAGAATGTGAAATGTCAAAAATACCCTGAAAATCCTAAGTTAGGTGCTGTCAAGGACATTTTCATCTTTTGGTAGTAAATTTGACAAATCTGAGGTTAAAAATGGATTCTACATATGAAATTGTGTAGGATTAGCCCGGGTCATAATTTTTGATAAAGTACAAAAATACCGGATATAAAGGGGCTTGGATCGGGTCCCTAGGGGTATTTTGGTAATTTTGGGGTTTTAGACAAAGATAACCAACACAATAAGTTTAGAATGAATTATGAGTTACTAATAACTCATTTATCCTAAATTTGGATTTTTAGGATATACAAATAGCCCGAGCTAGATACAGTATTGGACTGACAGTCAGTCCAGGGAAGGGCGATCCAGGTAGGAAACTTACCTTATTTGCATGTAGTTGATATTTCTACTTGTGTAATGATGTATGTGATTGCTTTACTTGGGTGTGTAGAGCATATTTGAATAATGAAGGCCTGTTTCTGTTTATACTGTGGCCATAGTTATGTTGCAAGAAACATTGAGCATGCAGAAATGTCATTATAGGGCATGCATCCAGTTAAAGCTAACATGTCATGCACATAGCATCTATCATACATGTATTATGGTAACTGTTTCCTACTGAGATTCTCTCGAATCTCACTCTCCCCTACCAACCATTTAGACAAGTGAACACAGGAGGTGTGCTGGGAACAGAGAAGAGTTCTGTATAAGACGAATGCAGTGGTGGCACGAAGATGGAGATATGTCTTCTTGTAATCAGTTTGCATACTTTGGTAGCCTTATGGCTACATTGTCTATATATAGATATACACATGCAAATGAATGAATTAAGAATGAGCAGAGGAATGATCTGGCTAAATGAATGAGCAGCGAATCACTCTGATTGAATTAAATAAAGATGAGAGTTGATGAGTAGTAAATAAGTTGCGAACCACTGAATGATGCTTCCACAAGAGTTTGAAATTTTCTGAAAAAAAACCCATTTAACTACATGTTCAAATCCTGTCTTGAGATTAGGAATTTAAAACGATTTTACGAAAGTAGTTTGGAGTTATTGTGTACAAGCTCATCTGATCGATTACGAGAATAAGGCGTTAAATAATAAATTTCACTTTTTGTCTATAGTATCCATCCTCTCCAGTTTTCTTGAAAACCTCTCCAAATCTTTTTTAGTTCCCACTCATTAAAAATGAAAGTACTTTCACATAGGGGGAGTGTAAATTGTTTTCTTGGTTCATTCTTTTTGATTAAATGAGCATTTCTACTCTATTTACTTCTTCACAAGCCTTACTTCTTTATATATTTCAAACTTTTTGCTGATGTCAAATAGGGGGAGAAAAATATAAGAAAAATATGTATGTTGCATTATATATGTATGTTGCACTCTATTCAGACATATTTTTCTTACAGGATTTGTCATCATAAAAAAGGGGGAGAATGTTAGATATGATTAGTTTTGATGATGTCAAATATAGATATGAAATAATAAAAGCAAAAAGTTTATATAATTTATTTCTTTCACTAACTACTATATTTAATGTTACATATTTTGTAGATTAATCAAGCAAAGAATGAAGAAGATTGAATTAATGAAAATGAACAAGAGGAAGAAGAAGAAGAGAAATTGAAGATAGTCAAGGAGATGCCTACTCAGATTATGAAGAATTATTATCAACAGGAAAACCAAGAAGAAAGATGTTGAAGAATGAAGAACTTGGAAGATCTATCATGAATATAAAGATTCAAGTTGTTAGAAGTGATACTGGAGGTTTCTATGATAATACTGGAGGTTTCTGTGATCAAATAATGGTTGGAATAGGTTAATACGAAGCTAAGATGACTTATATGTGAGTTATGGCACTTTTAGGGGAGTTATTCTCTAGCACGAGGTGTTTCACTCGAGCACAAGAAGAACTCACTCGAGCACGGATGAATTCACTCGAGCACGGGATGAACACTCTGTTCTACATTCAGCCTGAGTGAGGTCTGGTATTTTGGTCATATCTCTCAAACCACACATTGGATTGACCCGAAACCAGTGGCATATGAAATAAGACTCCCAACATGTAAAATGAGAACCACGATCACATTGAAAGAAGATCAAATGAAGGAGATATGAATCGTGGAAAATGAAACTGAAATCACCGTCACTTTTCGACACAGGTTCAGTATTTTGAGCATAACTCACAAACCACACATCGGATTGAGACGAGACCAGTGCCAAATGAAACTAGACTCAAAGAAATTTTCATGGATAGGTAATTTGCCTTATTTGAACGTATATTCTAGGAGCTATGCCTTCTGGAAGTTGACACTTGTGCAGTCTAGCGAAATATACACTCTTTCGATCATAACTTACAGAATACAAGGAGTTTGGAGCTGATTCTTTTTGCATTGGAATGCATATGGCAAGAGCTTTCTTATGATACATCATTTGAATCAAATAAACAAATTTTTCTAAAGTGGCCCCACATCACCCGCGAGTGTAAAAACTGACTCTCTGAAAAAGTTGTGCGAGTGATGTCCAGAAGCAGCTGAAACGTGAAGAAAATTGCATCACTCGAGCACTAGGATCCATGCTCGAGCATTGGATGATTTCTCACTCGAGCACATGCAAGTTTTGATGTGGAAGTGATAACCCGAGAAGAAGCTTGTACTTGAAAGTATGAAACGCACTCGAGCATAACTGGTTGTGCTCAAGTGATGTCGAGAATTCACTCGAGCACTAGCGAGTGAAGAGCAGCGAGTGTTTGCCCGAGAGGATGTCAGAATGTGAAAATATGAACTGCACTCGAAGTGAGCCTTACTGTACTCGAGTGAGAACTTGGCAGAATGCAGTAACGAAATAGAGCCTCATAGCCATCAATCTAAACGTGGTTAAATATTATACAATCATTATGTTTTCACTTGTTATTGTTCCTAAACATTAACTAACATATATTTCAAGTGTAAAACAGGAGATTAAATATTTGGATTGCATCTTCAAGAACGGAGGTCACGTACGGCAAATATCATCACTCAACGAACAATCCGAATATGGTTACATGTTATTGAATCATTGTGTTCTCACTTGTTATTGTTTCTAAATGATAGCTAACATATATTTCAAGTGAGAAACAGGATATTAAACGTTCGGATTGCAGATTCAAATAAAAGTCAATTACGGTGAACTTCATCATTACACACCGAATAGCGGCTACCTACCACGACAAGCAACTGACACACCATGAAAGACTGTCGAATATTCAAACATCTTCATACCGCTCCACAACGTGATGTACAGCTCACAATGAAACATCCCACTACAGCTCACAATGAAACATCCCACTCTTCAACGGGATGCTCTGCTCTACAATAGACAGTAGCTCATTTTTCAAATATGCTCAACGGTCAAAATGACTCCAACGAACGAATACTCACAACGGTCATCATCTTCATCAACTATAAATGAGAGAGCATTCAACGTCGATGGGAGACAGAGAAAACAGAGCAACGACACCAACATGCGAATAACATGAATCCTCTGCTTCTACCCAAACACTCTCTGTTCTCCAGTTTTTGTATTACTTATCATTGAGAGAGTGATTATTTTTATTGTACTTCAGTGAGTATTATATCTACTCTGTGAGAGTCTGTAAACACTTTCATCTGTATTTCTGAGTTGATCTCAAGGTAGAGGGACCTTGAGAGGGTTGATTTCCTTACGGGAGAAGCTGTAGAGAGAATTGCCAGTAAGACATTCTGCTCGTAAGACTTACAAGGTGCAAGCAGTAGAGAACGTTGCTGCTCATAAGACTTACAGGGGTGTAAGCAGGAGAGAACATTGCTGCTCGTAAGACTTGCATGAGTAAGAAGGAGAGGAAGATCTTCGAGATTGCTCTGCTCGTAAGACTTGCCGTAAGGGGGAGTATTTTCAGTAAGAGATTTGTAATAGGTTTTACAAGTACCCGGTTAAACTTGTGGAATTGTAAAGGCTTTTCTTGTGCCCGGATTAAACAAGAAGATAGTGGATTTGAAAATCTCAGGAGGAGCCTGGGGACTGGACGTAGGCCATCACAGATTGGACCGAACCAGGATAAATCACAGTTTGCATATTCTCTTCCCTAAACTCTTACATTTCCAGCATATATTATTTAATCTAACTGTTGATTTATAAACCTTCATACTTACCGCTTTTGTTAAGATATGAAAAGATTTCTAAAGTTCTTAAGTTTTTATTATACACCAAATTCACCCCCTCTTGGGTGATAGCCGGTTCTAACATTTGGTATCAGAGCCCGGGCTCTTGTTTAAAGGACTTAATCGTCTCAAGAGTTACAATGGCTGAGTTTGGGTGTTTTATACTTTCAGAAGGTTTTGATTATACAATCCCACCGTTTTTGAAAGATATTGATTTTTGGTTTTGGAAAGCTAGAATGACTAGTTTTATAAAAGCTTTTGATTTTGATATGTGGAATGTTTTTACAAATGCTTTTGATTTCAAACCAAGAAAGGATTAGACAGAAAGTGAAAAGAAAATGTTTTCGTTGAACATTAGAGCAATAAAAATTCTGTATAGTGCTTTAACCGAAAATGATTTTGAGAAAATTAGATTTTGTTCTAATGCTAAACATATCTGGGACACTCTTGATTCTATTTATGCTTCTAACAATTGTGTTGAAGTTGAAAGTGTTGACAGTTCATGTGAAACTACATGCTACGCATCTACTGTGCATGAACAATTGGAAGTTGATGATGAAGATGAAGAAATCATAGAACACTTCCACACAGTCAACATGGATAGAAAAGAAGAAGAGGATTTCCGAAAAGAGTTCATTATGGACGAACATGAAAAATCACTCTCCGGAGCTCAAGATGAACTTAAGGTAAAAAGTTCCAATTCTTTGTGTGATTTTCATAAAACTGATTTTCAGAGACTACATAAGATTGTTTTTCAACCAATTGTTGATTCTACCAAGAAAAGAAAAAATGTTTTCAAATATGCTGGAAAGTTTGTTGGGAAGAAAGAATGTTTAAATCAAATCCATTCGAATTTCTACTCTCATAATCGACATAATACTTGCATGATATCCCATAATTCATATCTTGATACAATTTGCAATTATTGTGGTAAATCCGGTCATATTTCTCATACATGCTATATTAGAAGAAATTTCCATGTGAGAAATAAGTATATTTGGGTATCGAAGAAACATGTAAAGGTTAATACTAACAATCAAGGACCCAAGTATATGTGGGTACCAAAATGTCCATCTAGTACTTTATGTGTGCAGATTGATTATAAGAAGAATGGACATAAGGTTAAGGAGAAGATGAAAAAGAAGCCAAGAGTTTCTCATGCACCTAAATGGAGATTCACATCAAAAAGGAGAACTCTCGAGGCACCCATTGCTGAAGCTACAGAATATAACCAGAGAAGCAATGGATAAAAAGAGTATGTTCTACCTCAATGAAGGGTTATCATAATGTACCATTCAACTATCTTAAGAAGAACAAGAAAAGGAGGATCTCTAAAGCATCAAATAAAAGACTCCTGGAGTCTATATATTTTAAGAGAAGGTTGCCAGCACCCAAAGCAAGATATTCAAAGTATCAACATCATAGAAAGATGCAATGGGTAAGCAAAAGCAATCGTCCAAATATCTAAGGCAAAGGTAAACAATGATAAAACCTCCTATGCTGTTGTTTGTAATATTTGTTGAGGTTTTCTATTTTGGAACCTTAGGAATGAGCATTGCAAATAATTTTGAAATTATGTTTTTGCATCTCTTAAAAAGCCATTTAATAGACTTATTTATAAAGGTATTGTAATGCTCAACAGGTTAATTCTTTATGCATGTATAATGATTTAAAAAGAAAATATTTCTCTTTGCATAAAGACATATTTAATTCATTATGCTCAATTGTTTCCAATTAACCATATTCTTAAGAGCATTTGAATTATGATTCTTTCAAGCTAACCATGAGTGGATCTAAGTAGAATTGGATACCCAAGGAAGAAAAATGGTTATATGATTTTTGCAGGAATAATTTGAAAAAGAAGCATGACACTAGAAAGCATAAGTGAACATTCGAGTGCAAGGCATGTTAACACTCGAGTACTGGTATAAACGCATAAATTAGCTTCAAAACATGGTTTATTCAAGTGATCTTGGAGGACTTGAGTACAAAGATACAAGGAAATGGAAATTAACTTGGGTATCTACAAGTTACACTCAAGCCAGGTACGCTGTATCAGTAATTTCAAAATTCAACCATCGTACTCATTCTTTCCAACTCAATTTGAGTGGTAAATTCTTGCTCATTACTACATATCATTAGCAGTCAATGATTTATGGTTTTCAAAATATTTTTAGATTGCTAAATGGACTGAAAATGAAATTGTGCATAATCTTGAGTTCAAAATGCATATTTCAAAAATGTACCTAGATTCCAAATTCATCTTGCTTATAAAAATGCATACATATTATTTGAAAATATTTCATATTTTATTTGCATTCAAATCATTTTCAAAATTGGAAGTTAATATTTATGTATACTGAAAGTCAGAATTGCTTCAAATCCATCCACTAGAGTTTTCCTCATCATTCACATACTTGTTTCTTAATCTTAAACCTGTTACTACTTGAACTCCTCAATCTTTATTTTCTAACAAGTTAGACCTTATGTCTAACAAGTTAACTATCTATATGAGCTTCAAGTGTATTCCCTAGAAAAGAATTCTATATGTGAAAGCCTTGTGCCTAATGCATAAATCATTAGTTGGCCATGTTATTCCAAGCATTATAAATGTTCATTAGTGCATTGAATCTTAATGCATTAACCATTATTGTGGAATAACTTACCGGGATATTCTAAAACTCTAGTCATTTTGATCAATATGTGCTTCATCATCCATAAATTCTTATATTCATATTGTTGCTCAAATGCATTACCATTTGTCTTCACCATTTTTGAGTAACTAGAATCTTGCACTTTAAGTCTTGCTGCCTTAAATAATTATCCATTTTAAGACGCAACTCTAAGAGGCAAGGTTATCTCTTGATCAATATTGAAGTCATCATGCTTATATATGTCAAGATAAGCCATTTTGGCTAATTCATTTTTCATATGACTTTTATTCTTGAGAAAATTCTCCAACATGTTAACTCTTATAATTTACATGTTATCTTAGTTGAATTCCTTAGTGAAGCTTTCTGATATATATTTTATAACTGTTGACTTCCATTGTTTTTGGCATAAGCATTGATATTTCACAAGCTTCATAAATGAGTTTTCATGCATTCAAAATCTTAATGTCATAATGCATACTTATGATTCGAAAGAACATTTGAGATTTTGAAACAATTTGCATATCTCATTATCATTCTTGAAAATTTGGTTTCATTCATTATTTATCATTTCATAAAAGTTGGTCATTATGGATAGATTCTCTACTCTCTTTGATCCAACTTACATGGATTGCACGAAAATCTTATCAATGACATCTTTTAAAGTGTATTTACAAATTGTCATTGATCATCATCATTCCTGGTATCACTTGTTCGCTATGATTTATAATGACTTGATTTAATTGGGTAAACAATTATATCTTGGTCTTTGTTGGTTTATAGTACTCTTTGCTCAAATATCATATTCTTAATTGTATAAGAGCATAAGAGTTGCTATGTCTAATATTGTACGGACCCAAAAGAAGATGGGTACCAGAGAGCATATGTTTATACTTTTACAGGAGTTGATCAAGATTCTTTCATTTTGGATACAAAGGTCAGAGGCTAACAGAAAAGACATGACTGATAGTGTTGCAGCGTGAGTTGAACAGAATATGTGATATTACTCAAATGGCATCCCACCACTAGCAAATAACTAGCTAGTGATACAATCAGAGAAAGAGAAAGAGAAGGAAGATCTCTTAGTAGACCCAGCGGAGATTATTTCAAAGCAGCACAGAGCCAAGAATAAATTTATCCAATATGAATCTTTGTTGCCTACCCACCTTCCTTTCAAGGAGATCAGACATTTTCACTATGATATGGAGCCAATAGAGACGTTCAAAGGAAGATGCTGAGATGCACAGAATCATCAAGCTTGATGAGCCTATGAGGATTCTTAACTACTATCCTAGCTCTATGTCTAAATCTTCACTGAATTATCTGCTATACCTACACTAGAGCTATGGTGAACAAGGCCAATAAATGAGAGACGAAAATTTGCTAGAGTTGGCCTCCATGAGTGTAACCCCCTCCGTAATTATATCCGAAATACGTGATTAAAATGAAATAGAGACCAATAATAATCAAAACTCATTTAAAATCCCATCCTTGAGATAGGGTTTTCAAAAATACCTTTTAAAATCTAGTAAACTTGATCTCATATTCACATTTCGAATACAATTACTACGCAAAGATAAATCACATTCATATAAATATCAGAGTGCACAATATAATCATCCCGGCATCCCGGGTACATACCTTCGCTAAAGATACACAGGGCACAATTGCCCATTACAATTCTTCAAATGAGGATTACACAATCTCATCTCGAAGGAGTCCTAGCCGCTCCCTCCACAAGCCACTTGCCCTGTCTAGAATGTTGGTAAGGGAGGGTGAGATTCGAGAGAATCTCAGTAGGCAAACATTATCAATATGCAGGCAAGATAAGTGTTTAATGCATGACATGCTTGCATCACATAACTCATGCACACATACAATGACAAATCTATAAGCTCAATGCTTCGAACGATACACATATGGCCATAGCATATATTGAAACATAGCTTCAAATCATTCATACATGTTCCACATAATTAAGCAAAGCAATAACAGGCATCAACACATTAATACAGTTATCAGAGCATGCAAGAGAGATAAGTTCCCTACCTCCAGTCTTTTCTCCTCGATTTACGTGCCAACAACTCAGGGCTTTACATTCGATCCTACAATGTCAAATGTACCATTTAGACACTTCCATAGTGTTTCTGGGGGTTATATGAAGCTATATTGAAAATTTACTAAAATACCCCTGGGGACCAGGCCAGGCCCGCTATACCCGGTCCGGCTGTACTTTTCTTGAAACTTTGACATGGGCTATTCTTACATATTTTCGCCCAAGGAATCCATTTCCTGACTCAGAATTATCAAATTCAATGTCAATTTACAAATTTACCCTTGGCAGCCCCACTTTAAGGGTTTCAGGGGCGTTTTCGTAATTATGCTTTTTCGGCCTTTTCCGAAAAAGCGACCAACTGTAACCCCACCTAATTTTTGTTCCTAAACTCAATGGAATCATTAAATCATTGAAAATCAAACTCTAAGACCCATTTATAGCCATAACCAAAATATACAAGTACTCCGGGGAAAATTGGGGTTTTTCGGTTTCGGCTCCGTAAACGTGTTTCTTTCTACTCCTAACCACTTTATTAACCATTACATTAGGTTAAAACTAACATTTAGTATCAATTTAGGCAGCATAACACCTAGGCCAACCCGTTTTCCAAATTTACAAACAAAGACAATCCGGTGAAATTTCACTGATTAAATCAACCACAGCAGCCAAAACAATCAAAAATTGAAGTTTCGGAAGTTACCTCAAGCTCCCTCTGCCTTTTACTCAATATGGCTGAACCCTAGCCCCTTTTAAACAGAAAAATTAAGCTTCAAGTACCTTAATCCATGTAGAAGAGAAGCTTAGGAATAAGGTTATACACGTTAGGAGCTAGATCGTCGGAGAAATGGGCTTACCTTACGAGATTTCTTCCTCTTTCTCTCTCTAAAGATCCCATATGCTCTCTCTCTCTCTATTTCAGCTGTTCTCAGCGTCAGAAATGAGGAGGAAGAAGGAAAAAACCGTTTAATAACATATCCCATGCTTATGTCATCAATGTAACATGATGATGTCATAATTCTCAATTTTCGGATTTTTGGCAGATTTCTGCCCAAACTTTGCAAAATCATAAATAATTTTAGAAAAATTGAAATGAGGTAATTCTAAAGCAAAATGAAATTTATTTAAGTCCTATTTATAGGAAAAATATTTACCAATACTAGAAATCACTTCACAATTCCAGAATTACACAAATTTCATCACTGCCCCAAAACAGAGTCCATTTTCGACCTCAAACTTTGGACAGTCATATCTCCCAGTTCCCAACATGAAATGGCACAAATTATATGTCCATTTTGAATCTTGGGATGTGAAATTTAAGACTGGAAAGTTTTATAATTTGTGGACATCATTTTCCTAGTAAAAACGTCCACACGAGAAGACTGCCCAGACAGAATTCACACTGGACAGCATTTCCAATTTTTGCAACCAATGTGTCCAATCCAATTTAAATCAATTCCAATGATTAAATACCACAACATGACACCATTTCCATCACAATACCCCATTCAATTCTTTCCTCTATTCTAAGTCAATTTGGATGTTAATCCACAATTGAACTCAAATACAGGGTTTTGGCGTTGCTCATAACACAAGCGACCACAATCCACTTTATATTCTCTAAAAGGGTTCATTAATCACTAACCACGTCCAATTTTGTAGTCATTAAGCCCTAATCACAATTTGGGATCTTGCTAAACCGGGGCTTAAGAATCCACTAATCTCAGTCTTATTCTCTAAGCTCAAGTCTCAAAATTCGGGGTATTACATGAGTCTTCATGCTTTGGTCCATTTGTCTAAGGCTTTCTGAGAGAGGAGCTTCAACAATCACACAGAGCTTGCTACAAACAATGTTGAGATCATCAATCAATGATAAGATGAAGCAGCTATGTGAACCAGAACTTCAAAGTTCTATTTGAGATGATGAATGACAAAATAAGGGTGTTATGTGCTATGGTGAAATTAAAAGTTCTCAATGATGTTTGCTAAGCAAGGGGCACATACTAAGCCAATATGCATATAGCCTTACTCCGAGCTCAATTTGGTATCTTCTAGTAGCAACAGAGATTACATCGTCAGATCATATATTCATACAGTAACTAGCCAACGATGTATCAATGGACTACAGAGGATTATGACTCGAGTGATTACGATATTACTCGAGTGAGGTATTGTATTCTTGTTTAATTCAAAATCTTTGAGTTGCACCACTTGAGTAAACAATCAAGCAATGGTCAAGTAGAATCACTCAAGTGACTACTCAGGTGATATTGGATTATATCTCTTAAAACCTCTAAATAGCATTATCATATTTCAAATTTAATTTCTCTCTAAATATTCATACTTTCAAAATCATTTTCTCTATAAAGTTTCCAATGGTTTATCAAATCTAGGAGAGTTATTATCTGTTTTCCTAAAATTTTTAAAACCATGCATCAATTAAGGGGGAGCTTCACATTCACATGTGTTTTATATATTGAAAGCTCATCTCCTATTGGAAAGAAAATTCTTTTAATATACTCATCTATATTCACCATGTCTTGATTAGTTTTGATGATGAGTTATTCTTATAGTGTTCTTTTCACAATCATAATTTTAATATATCATATGAAAAGGAATAGTTTGTTACTTGATTGAACTAACAATTCTCTTTGCAAAGAAAGATTTAAATTTATGATAGGAGAATTTGTTTTGTGCAATAGCATTCCTCAACATACTACAAGAAGACTCTATCAACCTTGAGGATGTTTTTAACGCTTAGTCAAGGAATATATATTGGTTGTAACATTCAGAGCAACAAATACATATGCCAATACAAATGAGCATTGAACATACTAAACAGAAGCTCGACTCAATAGGAGAATCCTGGCAACAACATGACTATATATCTGAGTTGCATAACAGAAGTGTGGTGTACATCAGAGTTGTACAAAGTACAACAGCATGCACCAGTATTGCCAAAGAAGCAACGGACTTCATGGAGGGCTTCATCAATTTCCAAATCTACATGAGTATTTCTAAACCTTCACTCTTTACATTTCAAGAATACGTTTCATATATTTTATT